>CM056388.1:35960592-36158965 GCA_029718625.1 Synaphobranchus kaupii | reverse complement strand
AGTGCCTGTCTGTGCATCTGTCCCAGTCTCTCTGCGTCCATCTGTCCTCTCTGTGTCCATCTGTCTCTGAGTCTGTCTGCTCTTGCAGTGC
The DNA here is from genome assembly GCA_029718625.1 of Synaphobranchus kaupii. Lineage (NCBI taxonomy): Eukaryota > Metazoa > Chordata > Actinopteri > Anguilliformes > Synaphobranchidae > Synaphobranchus > Synaphobranchus kaupii. Next base: position 36,158,874 of record CM056388.1, on the reverse strand, counting down.
CTGTATGTGCGTCTGTCCCTGTCTCTCTGCGTCCATCTGTCTCTCTGAGCGCTGTTGAGACAGTCTCAGGTTCCGTCTCTCTGCTTCTGGTTTCCTCCACTCCACTAAGATAAAGCTAACTGATTAAATGCTCTGTTACATTCAAGGCCCAGGATTCCTGAACAGGAAGTTAAGAACATTTAGATACATTTACAGATCGGTTCCTCCTCTCAACTGTGCCACATATTGTACATACACTAGATCACATTTTTGTTCCCCCTCTTGCACATTAAATAGGTCACTGAAGATCAGTGTCGTTCACTGGGAGGGATGTTCAGTGCTTGCAGTTAAATTTAGAGAAGTCCCCTCCCTGCTTTTCCATCATGGTGAGGAGAAGAAAAAAAAAAGAGAAACGGGGAAGAAAATGCAAACAAGTCTGAGTTATGTATGCATATCTGGGCATGTATATATTATCATACATTTGCATGTTAAGGAAGCGGGAAGATAACAGGCAGTTCATTTGTCTCTTTCTAAATAAAAATGCCCTCCCCAGGGAAGACATTTCCACAAGGCCGTGGTGGCCAGTGATTGGGTTTCTCACACTGTGCTGAAGGCCAGTAGTACAAACCGCTCGGCCTTCCAGCAGCTCCTCTCAGGCACACTCTTTATTCCTCTCAGAATAAAGTCGCTTGTGATGGTTCTGCAGTGGAGGCATCAGCAGGGACGCTGGCCACCTTAGTTAGTGCACACACACACACACACACACACACACCACACACACAAGTCCTGCAGTAATGGTTACCACAAGCTCCCCTTTTGGCATCAGACCTAAGCCAAAAATGGTTTTATTTGAGATTTGGTGAATACAAATAGCTGAAATATTTAAATGCATATTCTCAACTAAAGCAAATGTTTGGTTTAATATTCAAATATTGATCTCACGAAAAAACAAATATCATTTCAATGTATTTTAAAAAAAATTCACAAAACAAATAACGAGAGTATATCAATAGCAGTGATTCATTTTGAAAAGTAGAACCCGAATGGTCCACACGTTGGTCTTGTCGTTATATTTACACGATGGCTGCGGGTTGACCTGCACGGGGAATTAAAAAATACACAGCCATGAAGTGGTTTGAGCAAAAGTGACCCCATCACCGCTCGGAAAACACGAGCCATTCGCCATTCTGTTTCATTCTGACAACCGAAAATAACAGGTGAAAGCGATCGGCAGTATTTAACTCGGGCGTGATTGGTCCTGAGGCAGGACGTCGTCGGTGAGCTCCGGGGCAGCGCTGTCGAGAGTAGGGGGCCGCGACGCGCTCGGCACCTCAGATGTGATGAAGAATTGGATTTCTGCAGCTGAAGTGGACGCTAATGAAACTCATTACTCACGGTTTCGAGATGACCCTTATCCTAATAATAATGGGGAGACGGTAATGAAAGACCTTGATTAATTGTAATGGCGCCTCTCATGCAGGAAAGAGGAGCCGTCCCCCTCCCCCTCCCCCTCCACATGTCTGGTCCAGGCAGGAGGCTTGTCTGCTTTTTTTTTGCTACCTCCTAGGGGGGGAGGGGCCCTGCTGGGATCTCATTGGCTGCTCGTGTTACGTGGGCTCCGTAGGTGAACTGGCCAGGACCGGCTTCAGCGAGGCCGAAGACGAGTGGAGCTATCCTGCGATGCCAGCGGCTCGCTGTTTGAAGCCAGTCGCACGGCTTTGCCGTGGCGAGTGTATCGTTTTTGACCGGCCTGTCCGAGGCCGTTGGCAGCCGCCGGTAGCTCCGCCCGTTATGGGGCTCGCAGAGCGCCGGTTCTCCTCCCGCGCGGCCTCGTGCAGCTACGGCTACAGGTCTCATGGACTCGGGCTGTAGTGCCTCGTCTTCACATTGAACAGATCGATTTGCATTCATCACAGACCGGTTTGGACGAGCACTCCTTCCACATTTAGATTCAGTAGCCAGGTTGAAGCCATTATTATAATGAATGTAATTTGCACAGATGACCGTGAAGTAAGAAAGTCTCACATCCAGTTGCAGGCTGTTCAATCTCCAGTCAGCTCTCATTGAGCCATGCAGACGACGCACTCCTGGGGATATTAACCACATCTGTTACGCTCCCGCCCTCCCTCTTAACATGAATAGCTCATTGCCGGCTTCATTAAGTGCTGCTTTGAGCGATGCACGCACAATGTTTGTACTGGATGCGTTTTCTTTCTTTTTTTTCCCACCAGAATGAATCATGACTCTGAGTCTGCTGAGTCGAAGCTAAGCACAAAGTGAATCTTACCTATGTGTGTGCAAGACACCGGTGAACAGCGTTGTTAAATACATGTTACAGTGCCAGCTCTGACAGCTTCAAATTGTCAAAACTGTATTTGAATATTCGTGTAATGATGAACGTTCAAACTCACTTGTGTTTTTACCAGGGCCATAGTCAGTACCCACACCAAGCAGGGTAGAGACGCCTCGAGACCGAGACCACAGTAATTTGATTCCAATTTGAGGCGGAGACCATGACATTGCATTTGTCAAAGGACAACACAATATTGACCATATTAAATGCAAATGACAGCATTTCTATGCGTGTTGCGTGTGAAACTGCTGTATCTGATACTGAATCAGACCCGTGGCCTTTTGTTTCCGCGTAACCGGATATGTTTCTCTCTTCTCTACTTCCTGTTGGAATATAAGGTGGAAAGTGTTGGGTCATTCGTTTTCAACATAAAACTAAATAGCACGCTTTGTTTCATATATTGCAGGTCATATCCAATGCAAAGGAGTCCTCCTTATATTTTTTGATGGCAAAATGAATAAATCTTACCAATCTTAACAAAAGAAGAACATTTGCCGATTGCTGAACATGTCGCTTGTGCTGGATCTCCTCAGGCACTCCGTTGAGCGAGCTTGGTAACTGATGTTTTTTCCCCTCGCACTCTCTCTTTTAAAAAAATAAAAGAATTAATAAATATTAAATAAAAAAACTTCCCAGTCATTGGCTGGAGTATATGATGAGTAAATTTGGCACCCGACACGGGGCTGAGCATATCGAATTCCCATCCCAATTTGGAATTTCCCATCATCTGCAACCGCAGCCGCATACATTGCACCAACCCCACCGCCGATACAGGATAGCGTAGACATCTGCAGCTCTCCTCCGAAACGCGTGGTGGGACCCTTTCATATCTCGGAGATTAGCAGTCAAACGTTTTATTTAGGGAAACAGGCCTTCATTTTGACGTACACCTCTACCAAATTTGTAAATTTAGCCATCAATATTTCGGTTCACAGATTATTTTGGCCAGCGACAAAGAGAGACTTAATCAGTTGCGCCTTGATCTGTTAAATAAGCTTAATGTTGTTTTTCGGTGGAATTACCCTTTAAAAGTTTGATAATACCAAAAAAGTTTCATGATTATATGTTCCTGTTTAAGCCGTGAGAAGTGTCTACTATCATTATGTTGGTACACAGCAGAGGTTGAAAGATATCTTTTTTTTTTGTGTGAATACCTATGTCAGTACTATTCAAAGTGCTGAGCTTAAACATAAACAAGCCCTTGCTATTTGTAAGCCCAGATTAATTTCCTTTTAGAATTCTTAAAATTTAACAGCCGCTTCACAAGAAAAGGTTGACTTGAATGGCCACAGTATCCACAGGAAGGCCTGGAAGTATTTAGCTTACTTAGACGTAATCTCGAGGAGCGACGGTGTAGCACCTGAGATGGGCTTTTTAAGGGCCTAAGATGAATTGAGTTGGTGTGCAGCATGAGCTACTCCCCGTCCTCCGTTACTTTTTCGTTAAGAAGAATTTCATTGCACGAGACTGCGGAACATTGTCATCAGGCAAGATACCGCATGGAGACGGCTAGGCCTGTTCCCAGCATTGTCCCCCCACGCGCAACGCTGAACTGTACACGCATACACGCATGCCACGTGCACACATGTATGAATAGACATACACGCATATGTATGCAGCTTACACACAGACACACGCAGGGACGTCAACAGGCACTTTATACACACACACACGCGCACACACACACACGCACAAACACACAGTTATGTGGATACAGCAGTTGTTCGTTGGCACAGTAATCCGTGCTGTGCACCCAACTGTAAGAGCCAATCAGATGTGAAGCTTGTTATTATTTAGCCTCAAAGCTGGGGAGGGAGGAACAGGGTTTTTTTGCACTAATGACAAGGGTAAAGGAACCTGCTAATTATTGTTCCTAAATGCATCCTTCAGGTTTAATTGTACCCCAGGTGATTGATCCAAACCTAGAGGGAGGGGAGAGGGAGAGGAGAGGAGGGGAGAGGGGAGAGGGAGAGGGAGAGGGAGAGGGAGAGAGAGAGAGAGAGAGAGAGAGAGGAGAGAGAGAGAGAGAGAGAGAGAGAGAGAGAGAGAGGGGAGAGGGAGAGGGAGAGGGAGAGGGGGGGGAGAGGGAGAGGGAGAGGAGAGGGAGAGGGGAGGAGAGGGAGAGAGAGAGAGAGAGAGAGAGAGGAGAGGAGAGAGAGAGAGAGAGAGAGAGAGAGAGAGGAGAGAGAGAGAGAGAGAGAGAGAGAGAGGGAGAGGGAGAGGGAGAGGGAGAGGGAGAGGGAGAGAGAGGTGAGGGAGAGAGAGCGCACCGTGTGCTTTCATGTTGACGGACTCTGATTGTGTTGAGAATCCCAGTTGGGCTTTGATTGGTTTTTGGCCCCCTCTGCATTTTATTTTTAAAACAAGAAGCAATTAGCTCCTCCACACTACCACCAACAGACAGGCCGGGGCAGTTTCTGATCTTCAGAGCGCAGGTATTTTGGGAGTGAAAAGCACACATTAAAAGTTAACCGCCGCCGTAATCTGAGCAAAGAGAGCGCCTCCCGCGTGACGGCGGTCCCGCGGCCCCCTGGCGCATTCTGGCCCGCTCGCAGTGCGGGCAGTCCGGCCGAGCGGGTGGACTGTCCTCTGATCCCTGTCCTGAGAAGATTTCCCTCTGTAAAGAGATTGGATTGGGTAATCCCAGGCTATTCTGGGTGCCTGCTTGGCTTTAGCGTTGAGCAGAGCAGCGTCGCTCCACAGAGGGGTGTCCCTCTTCACCACGCCTTGGGCCAATTTTCACTGACAACAATAAACATAACCACACACATGAACAACTGCGGTCAAAACACTCAAATAATATTCAGTTCAAATGAACAGCGCCCGGTCACCCTGCAGCGATTACTACGTTACCTGGAGGGATAGGACGGCTACTTGGTTTTTAAAATCCAGTGAAGAAGTACGTACAACCAGTCATTGTCTATTTCTAAAAGTACGGTGCAGTGCAACCTGACAGATGGATCTTTATAGGGATTGTTGGCAGGTGTGTTGAACGGAGCGGTTAAACAAAATTCTCCCGGTGTGACTGCCGATCGTCATTGTTATTCTCAGTCTGTCTGGAGCTTAATAAATGATTTCTGTGGTGGGAAGCGGCGCAGAGTCGACGTGTACTGGTCTGTGAGGGTCTTATCCCCAACATCTGTACAACTGAAGTGACATTGGTGACCATCTACCGTCCGTGGTTCGCAATCCACGTGTAGAAAAATGAAAGAAATTAAATAAATCCCTCTCCATACGCCGTGATTTATTTAGCCACCAACGTTTCAGCAAAGAGTCTTCATCAGACTATCCACACTATCCACTTGCCCACTGCCCCCTGACTTGAGCAATATGACCCATGTCCATGATATCATCAGCGTTACAGGGCTCAAAATGGAAGTTAAATGGTAGGTAAAAGCGAGAGATGGGCCGCTCTTACTCTCATCCATTTGTGTACGCGTGCGTGCCCTCAGCGTGAGAAGCGTTAGCCATTCAGTGTTGTGCTGCCTGCTGAGGTGACCGTAGCTAAATGCAGGTGGCTGCGCTTGCTCAGGCTCCTCTGTTATATGACAGCATAGTTTACCTCACGCATTCGCTCGCCCGCATCACCGGGTCTTGCCGAGGTCCGTTTTAAGTGTGTTTTTGTAGTTGTTTGTTGTTGTGCTTTCAGCGTTAGATAAGACTGCTGACGGTATCCTGTTCTGTACAGAAGCCAGGGGTGGGGGGGATGGTTTTGGTCGGCAGCTGCAGGAAGAAGAGTTTTTGGGCGACTGCGGGAAGCGCCGACACAGGGAGCCTTTCATCTCAGGATCTCCGCTCGTATTCCGACAAAAGGATTGGAGCCGTTTCGCAGATCGCGTGTCGTGACCTGCTGGACTCCCGCCAAATACAGCGAGCGAAGGCAGTGTGGGAGACACTGTCTCCCTGGCGCTCACGGTTCAGATATTCATTTAAAAGGCCCGTAATGCCTTTTAATGAGCAAAGAGCATTTCACATTTAAACCAGCACCTTTCCCTCAGATCTCACTCAGAATTTGTCAAAAATGTCTCGTCCTGACTCACTCACTGCGGTCATTAAAGATCCCATGGCGATGACCTCCATTGAAGAGGTTGGGGTGTTATCTCAGAAGTACTGGTCCAATTTGCACACTGACTGGCACACCTGTGGACTGCTATCTATCGCTACAGCTACACTGTCGCTGACATCTGCACACGTCCACTCTTCATGGCTCCACTGAAAACGCTCAACTTTCCAGTCAAGAAAAAAGAAAAATATTCTTATCTATGTATGTATATATGTATCTTTGTGTGTGTGTGTGTGTGTACTGTATGTATACAGTGTGTGTATATAAATGAAAAGGTAATATTTGCAGCATGTTGGTTTGTTACTGCATTGTTGTGTGCACTCCCTTTGACATAATTAACCAGTGAGTCATATTTCTCTCTTGTTTTTTTTGCAGCCTCAGACAACAGCCAGCGGTTTCAGGAAACGTGTTTTGCTTTTGCGTTAACGCCTCAGCAGGTCCAGCAGATCAGCAGCTCCATGTGAGTCTTCCTGCTGCTTTGGACAGGTTCTCTGGCCCCACTATAAGTGGGGTGATGTCATGACCCTTTTTAAACGGTTTAAACGGCAGCGCTGCATCATATATCATTTCACAAAAAAAATGAGTGTACTTCAGTGGATGAATCTATAGCTGGGTGGAAATGGCTTTATCAGTGGGTAGCAGTGTGAGCCATTCCAGGGTCAACCAAAGCTAGCTTTCCCAGCCTGGGAGGCAGCGGTTGGCGATACACTGGCCGGCTTCTGGTAAAACCTGGGATGGCTCAGCCTGCTTTGCACTGTGAGGGCTGCTTCCGTCCCTTATGCAGCAGGTGGCAATGTTGTGCATGCTGCTGTGGAGTCCATCGCTCTGGCCTGACTGACTCTCCTGGCCTCTCTCCACAGGGACATCTCTGGGACCAAATGTGACTTTACTGTTCAAGTCCAGCTAAGGTACAGTGAGCTTCCATCCAGTGTTGTGCTAGCATAGCATATGTTGTCTCTTATGTCTGTAACAGACAGATAGGCCTGAAGTCTGTCAGCCCCTCCCCCCCATGCTTTGTTGAGTAGATGTGTTGTTTTTTTTGAATCTCTATAAACTCCTGGAACATTTGTACTTTAACCTCCATTTTGAAATCTCAGAGTCTTGTTTACAGCCTCCTGCCTTTATTCAGCATCCCACTGTGGTGTCAACACAGTGCCGTGGTTGTTGTTCTCTCTCTCACACACATACACACCCTCTCTCTCACGCACACACGTACGTACGCACGCATACACACACACACACACTCACGCGCACACCCACGCACACACTCCCACACGCACACTCTCTCACGCGCACAGAGCTTGAAACTATTACATCTCTGCATCGGTCTGTGGAGACCCACGGTCCCCGTAGGCCTGAGAGCGCGACCGAAAGACGACCGCACTACACCTTTTTCTGTCTCTCTCCGCAGATTCTGCTTATCGGAAACGAGCTGCCCTCAGGAAGACCACTTCCCGCCAAACTTATGCGTGAAAGTAAACGCCAAGCCCTGCAACCTCCCGGTGAGTGGGCCGTGGCGGGGGGCTGCGCATTGAACCCCCCCACAGCCTGTCTGTCTGTCCGCCACAGCCGCTCCCAGCCAACGTCGCCTTTCTGCCTCACATTTATAACATGGTTTAATCTGACTTTGCTGGTATAAATTGTCCGTACGCTTTTCAGGGCTTACGGACTTGTTGATTAAACGGGTATTGAGATGGAGGCTTAAAGGGGTACGTGATGCGGTACGGCACCTGGGCGTAGACCACCATTAGCAAACGCCACGTGTCGTCGTCGGTCATGTGACCGTTGTGTCCCGTCTGCTCTCTCCTAGGGATATCTTCCGCCAACCAAAAATGGTGTTGAACCAAAGCGACCCAGCCGACCCATCAACATTACCTCACTGGTCAGATTGTCCACCACAGTCCCGAACACCATCGTGGTGTCATGGACGTCTGAAATCGGAAGGGTAAGACGAGAGTGAGCCAAACTGAGAAAGTCACTTTGGGATGCTGAGCAGTCACTAGTATTGAAAGGGGACTAAAATCCTTGTGTACCAGATATATTCCAACTTGCATCAGTCTTTATAATTGGCTTCCAGCGTTGCTGAAAAGCCTTTGCTCTTCCATTACAGTGCATTATGGGTTTGTGTAGCATTCTCCCTCATCTAGGGCACTTTGGAGAGATTGCGCTTTTATATGTAACATTCACGCACGCAGTGAGCGAATTATATATATTTAATGAAGTAATTTAGGCCAAGTACCTTCCTTAATGCTACACCAGCAGCTCAGCCTGCGAGAGCCAGACATATAAACATCTGATTTCGAGCGCTGTTTCTATCAGCCAATGCCCTGACCTTTCTGCATGCGCTTGCGCTATAAATGCGCATAAACGCAGTCGCACTCAAGCGAGGGCAAACGTGCACATCTGCGCACAGACTCCCACTAGCACTCAGAAGTTGATCCCACAGGTGATGTGTGTACCCTGATTACAGCGGCCTTGTGCTTCCGTACTGCTCCATCGCCCCACGGCCGTCTGCACGAACGAAAGCGGCAACGCTCCTCGCTATCAGAGTGCCCTTGGCAGCCTTGTCGTTTTTCATTGGTGCACGTCTAAACTCAGTCTGGGCGTAGCTTTGCTCAAAAGTCTAAAGTCTACCTGTTGCGGTTTGTGCCACGTCAGAAACCGTCAGGCAGACGGTTGTGTAAACCGCGCCCACAGCAACCCGCTTCTCAGCCCATCTGAGCTTTCGGCAGCTCTGCTGGAGTCTCGCGCCTTTGAGCCGGGTGCGAGCAGTGGGGACGCGTAGAGCCATTCTAATGTGGCGTCACACTAGGCCGCGGCTAAACGCTAACGTGCTACGTCTCCCTGCACCCCTCAGAGCTACTCCATGGCGGTGTACCTGGTGAAACAGCAGACCTCCACAGTGTTGTTGCAGAGACTACGGTCGAAAGGCATCCGAAACCCAGACCACTCCAGAGCCCTCAGTAAGTGTGTGTGTGTGTGTGTGTGTGTGGCGGGGGGGGGGGGCTGTGTTGAGAGTGGGAGAGCTCTCCGGTTAACGAATTTCACGCCTCTGTATGTTTTCTGGGGAAGGGTTATGGGACAGGAAGTGTAGGCCCCCAGCTCAGACACTGTGTAAATGTTCATCTTGACCCTTGGAGAAGGAGCAGGGGGTCGGGGAAGGGGGGTTTAGACACAGCGCTCACACTGTTTGTTCTGGTCCAGGGGGGACGCCGGGGGTCAAGGGCGCGATCGCTAACGGCTTTGCGTTGTTTGTGCCCCCCACCACCCCCTTCTCTCCGCAGTCAAAGAGAAGCTGACAGCCGACCCCGACAGCGAAATCGCCACCACCAGCCTGCGCGTGTCCCTGCTGTGCCCGGTACGCAGTAAGCCCCGCTCCCGCAGGGCCCCGGGGCCGGCCGCAGCGCTCACCCCCGCTCACCTCAGCCTCAGGAGCTTCCATTTTAAACCGACACAGACCCTGCATTCTTGGCTAGTGACGTGCGCTCTGCTTTTTCTTGCATACATTTGCGCTATGAATCGCAGCCCCATTCAGTACAATAACTCTGAGACAATTAGCCTGCAAGATTTAGCAGCTTCCGTTTTACAAAGGGAGTTTCAATGCACTTTTTAATCGAACACTAAGTGGCGTCACCTGTGTAGGTCGTATTGTTTCATGGTGCTAACAAGCCGTGCTGACCGGCTTATTTTTTAACAGAACGAACAAGCATATCCGTTTCACGCACGCATTTTGCTTGTGCGTTTTATGCGGTCCCCGTTTCTGTGCTGACGGAGGCTTCAGTAGCTAATATGGAGTGACAGGAAGAGGGTGACTGAGCTTAGTGTATACACAGCTGTTTAAAGGCAATTATTATAACGCAGACTGCTGGCCTGAACGCACACCCTGCTTGTGTTCCCCTCCAGATTGAGGGTTTTCCATGACATCTAAATTGTGCCCCCAGTGCCTCCGCCCCCACACTTCTGATGATTGGTTTAATAGCGGGCCCGGCGTCTGCGTCTCCATTAGCAAGCAGCCGTTGTGCTCATTTTCGGGAGCCGGGCGGTTTCGCATTGCACAAAGTCTGCCTGCGTTTTTGGTATTGAGACGGAGCGCTTGAGCTGTACGAGGTATGGGTGTGGTGGACTGCTAATCCCGCAGCTTGGCACGCTGAATTGCAGCCCTCCCAAATGGCAGTGTTTTGAGCGGTAATGACTGAGCCGTTTCACTGCGCTTAACTGTGTTTAACTGTGTTTGTGTTCGCCCAGCTGGGGAAGATGCGGCTGATGATCCCGTGCCGAGCGCTCACCTGCTCACACCTGCAGTGCTTCGACGCCACGCTCTACATCCAGATGAACGAGAAGAAGCCCACCTGGGTGTGTCCCGTCTGCGACAAGAAGGCCCCCTACGAGCACCTCATCATCGACGGGTGAGCCCCGCCCCGCCCCGCCCCCGTCCCTGCCCCGGCTGGGGATTCGGCGCGACGAACTCGCGCCAGCTCCACCCTGTCTGGAGAGCTACCACGGCGACTTGCGTAAGCTCCACCTTGTCTGGGGTTGCTATGACGGCCCGCGCGAGCCCAGACAAGCCGAGTGAAGTCACCACGCCGGAATTTATGCTTCTTATCTTGCATGGCCGCGTGTTTAAGGGCTTCTGCTTTATTGTTTGTGTGAGCTAACATTTACTTTGAGATTGCTAAGCGGGTGTTGGTCGACGGGCAGGGCAGTGTGTCCGTCCCCTGCTCACTGCTGTGATGGGCTCTTTCTTTCTCTCTTTTCCCCCCTTTTTCTTACTCTACCGTTCTCTCACTCGTGCTCCTTCTCTCTCTCTTCCCTCTCTCCATGTCTCTCTCCCTCTCTCCCCGGAGCAGGCTGTTCATGGAGATTCTGAACAGCTGTGTGGACTGTGACGAGATCCAGTTCAAGGAGGACGGCAGCTGGGCCCCCATGAGGTGGAAAAAGGAAGTGCAGGAGGTGTCTGCCTCCTATAACGGCCTGGAAGGTGGGCGTAGAGCGTGCGCCGTGCGGTATGACCGTGTGATTTACCAGAAAACGCCTTCACTGGACAGGAGTCGTTTAAAACGAATGAGTCACCAGAGCTCTTTCGCTACTTTGTGTGCGCGTGCGGGTGCAGGCGTGTAACGCGTTCGCCGTGTGCGCTTGCAGGGGCCTGTCGGACGGCCGCACCGGAGCACAGGAACAGCTCGTCGCACGGCGGCGGCAGCAAGAAGGTGGAGGTGATCGACCTGACGCTGGACAGCTCCTCGGAGGACGAGGACGACGATCAGCCGCCCCCGAAGAGGACCTGCCCCTCCCTGTCCCCCGCCTCGCCGCCCGTCAACAAGGGGTGAGTCCCAGGAGATCTCAGAACGGTGCTCGGGCCCCACGTCAGTGTCCGATCGCCGGGCGTGGACGTTGACGGAGACCCGCGTTCCACAGCCGATGCACTTCTCAAACCAGCGCGCCTTTTTGCTCTCCGCTGAAAGCGCTCCGCGTCACGTTGCTTCCTCCTCGCCTAGCGCTCTGCGTCACTGCCCCGGCGCTACAGATTCATCCAGTCTCATAATTTATTGAAATCCCAAGTGGATACAGCAGAACCCCTGTTATCGGTTCACTCTCGTAGCCTTGTCTCTCGCTGTGCTAACGGACTTTCCTCCTGTCCTCGCTGCCAAAACCAAGTCTTAACAAGCATTTTTTATCTTATACTTAGACTTTAGAATTTTATTTCCGTTACTTGTTTTTGCTAAATAAGAAAAAAAGATTGCCAATGGGGTGAGAGAGTTTTACTCATTTCAAGATTTGCCAGTGGGGTAAAATAATTTCACTTGTAAGGCGAAAAGTAACTTCAAACAAGCTAATATTTTCCACTTATTTAAGATTTTAAGACTCATTACAAGACGAAAACACTTGTTGAGACAGACATTTTTTTTCAGTGCTCCACTCTACTCTCTTGGCTCACGTTTTTTTAAGTTTATTGTCTTTCTCCCCTCTCCATCTGCAGGGTGTTGAATCTCCACCCTCAAGCTTCACCGGTGTCCCGGGCTCCCAGCATGCCCGCCGTCGACACCAACTACATCCCCCCGCCGCCGCCCCTCATTCAGGACTACCGCCACTACTACCACACGCCCAACGACCTGTCCGGTACGCAGCCCCCCAGCCCCAGTCGGTGCGGCGAGTGCGTTTCCATGGGAACGACATTCACGCGACCTCACTTCCTCAGCGCCTGCTCAGTCTCGGCGCATAAATATTAACGCTCTCAGTGGATACCTCTCGCTATCTTACTGCAGCACGTCCACGCAGGTGTCGTTCTTAGCGTAACTTACACAGTTCGCGGCAGGCTTAAACTCTTAATGGTCATTCACATTTCAGCTGAACCGCTATGAACTGGAAGACTGAACACGTGGAATAAAGATTAACTGCTGTTTTTTTGTTTGTTTTTTTTCTCCCCTGCTACAGATCTGAATTTCTTCTCCTTTTTACAAGGTGACAATCATCAGGTAGGTGTGACTCTCCGACTCCAGGGTGGGGTATTGACCAGCAGAGGGCAGTATCACGCAAGGGAAACATTCCGCAACTGAGTTTTGTTAGACGCTTCAGAAACGTGCAGCCACCTCTCTGCAGACCGCTCGCTCTGTGCGCGTCTCAGTATGTACCCCTGCCTGTCTCTCTCTCCCCCCCGCAGCATTACAACATGGTGATGGCGGGCAGCGGCGGCCGCCTCGGCCTCGGACGACCACGACCTCCTGCTCAACCCGCTTCCTGCCGTACGGCTCCTCGCAGATGTTCCTGGATCAGCCGGGGACGCCGGTGAGCAGCGGGGCCCTGGTGCCCGTCAACGGGGGCGGCAGCAACGGGAGCAGCAGCAGCAGCCTGGTCTCCTCCAGCAGCCTGCGTGACGGCCACGCCCACCCCGGGGCGTCCCGGGCGACCGCCGAGGCCGCCGCCGCCCTCTACGGCTCCATCCCCGACGTCATCTCGCTAGACTGACCCCCCCCCTGCCCCCCGGAGCGCCGCCTGGGCACGGCGACGAGGAGAAGAAACGTAAACTCACACCTTACGTTGCGGGGGGAGGGGCTGCGGAGGGAGAGAGGGAAAAAAAGAATGAAGGTCTTTTGAAAAAAAGTAACAACCGAAAAGCGGGGGAGAGGATCGAAGAAGTGTACAGAGAACAAAAATATATTTTCACTTTTACTTTTGTACATAATAAACTTAGGACTTTTGCCTGTTCAGTGAGCAACTTCAGTTGATATCTTTCTGTGGATACTGAAGATTTTTTCAAAGCTTAAAGTCTGTTGTCTTTTGATTATTATTATTATTATTATTATTATTATTATTATTATTATTATTATTATGCCTTTTGTACTTCATTTCTTTTTTCTTTTTTTTTTTCATTTTATTGTTCCACATCAATGGCATTATTTTCAGTGATATTGTTTGGCTTCTATAGTAACCAATCTCTCTTCCATTTTAAATCGTAGGAGTCTTTTTCTCAGAAAGAATTAAGTCTCGGTGATTGACGATGTGTTTTATTATTTTTTTGTGCAGATTATTTTATGCTTTTAAGTTATGTAAAATATATACATATATTAATTGTTTAAAAGCATTCCCTTTGCCTTTTCAGGATATTGCTACGGGAGAATGCACAGATGGATTAAGTACGCCATTTCTGGGTCCTCTTTTACCTACCAGGCCGTTTCTGAACTTTTCCAAACACTGCCTGTGCTGTCATCTACCCTTCTTAGTAATTTTAATGAGAAATTTATACTCTTTGATTCTTTCGACTTGAAATTATAGTAATAGAAATACTATATTTTGTTTAGAAGGTGCGTAGCATTTCAGGATTTGTATAAATGTAGCATCCCCTCCCCCTCCCCAAACCACTTTGTTCCCACTTGCACAATGCTTAAAACAGGAAGCGGGAAAGTAGAAAAGAGAAGGAAAAGGCAGTAAAAAGGAATAAAATAGGTGCAGGTCACGAAGGTACGGAAGTGCTGCCTCTCCGGCAGAGCGCCACCCCATTTTCAGCCGCCAACAGCCGCGCGGAACCGCAGGCGCGGGCAACGCAGAAGTGCGAAGGGTAGGAGGAGCTTTAGAGAATATAATATGTAGAGACAGCAATGCCAATAGAAACCAATGGGGGGCGCATCCGAACCAGGAAGTTTTAATTTTGCAGCTCTTCAGAAGGGTAGGAGAGGCCTTCTCGGGGGCGGAGAGCTCTTCAGAAATGAGAAAGGTAAGAGAGGGCCTTCTCGGGGGCGGAGCTCTTCAGAATTGAGAAGGGTAGGAGAGGCCTTCTCGGGGATGGAGCTCTTCAGAAATGAGAAGGGTAGGAGAGGCCCTTCTCGGGGGCGGAGCTCTTCAGAAACGAGAAGGGTAGAAGAGGGCCTTCTCGGGGGCGAAGCTCTTCAGAAGTGAGAAGGGTAGGAGAGGGCCTTCTCGGGGGCGGAGCTCTTCAGAAGTGAGAAGGGTAGGAGAGGGCCTTCTCGGGGGCGGAGCTCTTCAGAAGTGAGAAGGGTAGAAGAGGGCCTTCTCGGGGGCGGAGAGCTCTTCAGAAGTGAGAAGGGTAGAAGAGGGCCTTCTCGGGGGCGGAGAGCTCTTCAGAAGTGAGAAGGGTAGGAGAGGGCCTTCTCGGGTAGAAGAGGGCCTTCTCGGGGATGGAGCTCTTCAGAAGTGAGAAGGGTAGGAGAGGGCCTTCTCGGGTAGAAGAGGGCCTTCTCGGGGGCGGAGCTCTTCAGAAGTGTGAAGGGTAGGAGAGGGCCTTCTCGGGGATGGAGTTTCGTTTGGGTCACTGCTCGGCAGGCTTTCAGTAGGTACATTCCTCAGTCACTACAGCCAGCTGGCCATGCAGGGATAGATCGAGGCTTTGGCACTCAACTCAAACAGCATTTAGCATCTGGCCCCGGACCTCATTGTGTGTGCACACAGCATGGCATTCCCTCAGGCCCAGTCTCCACTCCTGTTACTCCACATAAATAACCTCTGTGAGCATACATACATTTTTTTTCTGGTAGAGGTGTTCAGGTGTGAACACTGCATAGTATACTTTTCTTTAAAACACCTATCACGGGGTGCTGTGGGTGAGATTTTTTTCCTCAGCAGTGAAACATTTAAAGGTTGTATCAGCGATTTTGGGTGACGTCACTTCTGAAGCGAAATCCCAAACAAACATACTAATGAATAATTATGTTATGTTTTAAAAAATAGTGTTCAAGCATCCAGAATTATAACCACGTTAATAACGTTTGTAAGAAACCAAACCGTTTGTAAATCCGTCAAGATTTCAGCGAGATAAGAGTATTAGCGTTTGTGCAGATCATTGTGATTGGTTGGAATACTGTTTATTTTGGTTTTGAGTGGTTGGTAGTACCATTTGTTTTTGTGTACGATCTCGGAGCATAGGCTGCCTACAGAGACGCGGTTTTTTGACGGCCTGCTTATGGGGCGGGCAGCTAGCGGATCGTGAGGAAAAATCAGATGAATGTGATCATTTATGTTTCCACCCAAAATCGCTGATACAACCTTTAACCTGGTGTAAAGTTGCTGCCTGATCACATTTTTTCTGCCAGTCAGACTGATTTTTCTAGCAGTAGAACATTAAGGGTTTTTTTTTTGGTTGATAATGCTGTGTTCACCAGCTCCTCTGTAAATATCTTCAGATATTTAGACTTTATTTTTCAGACTTTAGCTGTGGTCTGGTGGCCGATAAAGCAGCCGCCCTGTGAGGCCTGAGTTTATTATGGCTGACAGCAGGCTGGGCTGAGTAACACGCGGTCCAGACGCATCGGAAGGCAGCCATCGCGGCTCCATCTGAAAGCCCCATGACTGCTGATGCAAAGGGCCTTGCAAAGCGAAGCGCGGCTGCGAGACGTGAGATGGAACTTTGTAATGGTCCTTATCTCTGAGGGTCAGGCCGAACGTGCTCCCCCACACCCCCAGCTCCCTCAGGGGGAGGCTGAGGCCCGCTTCCCATAGAACAGCCCTCTGGATATCATTATTCATTTGCTCAGATCAAACTTGCGCGTAAAGTCTCGTTGCTGCCCGGACCCACGCGCGCTTCCGTTACACGCACTGACATCCAAATAGCCTCCTCGCCCTTTTATACTTCGTACAACAAATGGCTTTTCCCTTGGTGTTTTACATTTTTTAATGAGGTTTCAGAGAAAAGAAAACATGAAAATGGTTTGAAACGTTCTTTGATGCGAGACCGGAGTGCGCTTGGCCGGGGCGCCAGCTGTCCGTTGCGGTTTAGCGATTCATGCCGCTCGGTGAAATGTGGCGTGACTGGCGGCCTCTTCGGCAGTAGTGCCGTTCTCCCGCGGACTCAGATGTGCGACGCCCCCCCCCCCCCCCCCTCTCTTCTAAAATCTAATTATGTTTGTGACTGAGATAATGATCTGCGACAGCCGCTTTAATCAGGGCTTTGCGCTGAGCGGTGCGCTTCTACCCAAACCCAAACTCGGGCCCGGCTGCCCTCCTTCATCTAAGCCCTGCAGTATGAGCTCTCCCGGTTCCCCTTTTTACACCACTTCTTGCTCTCCTTCATACAAAAGCATTCACTGTCTTTTAGTTATTTTGTAATCGCTTTACATTTGTGTTCGATGTCCAAGACTGCATTACTGTTACAGTACCTTTTTTATTTGTTTTGGAATGATGATATATGTCTATTTAAATGAACTCTTGGGTCCGTCGTATGAATACGTATTGTAACACGCGTCTTGGCTCTTCTTTTTCTGTGTGCGTCTCCCTGTTGCATAATTAAGTCTGAATTATGTCTGTTCAACATGGGAGCACTCGCCGCTGCCGTGGCAAGGTGCTTGCATGCTGTTTTAAGCTTGAACATTATATGGAAATTCAACTGACAAAGGATAAATCAAGCTGACTACGGTTGCACAATGTCAATTGTGTATAATCGGATCTAATTTTTTTTTTTTTTAAACCCTGTTAAAAAAAAAAAAAATCTATCTCAAATTGACCCATAAATCTCTGCCATATGACTACAGTAAAGATCCCATGGAAGAGTGACATGATCACCTTGAATGTTTCCCAATTTTAAAACGCTACATGAAGAAAGCATAGAAATGCCTTCCTTTGCCAAATAATTATTTGAATTTGTCATTTTGATTTCTATAACATCCCGCAATGATTATTGTGTAGTTATCCATTGCTTTCCTAATGCTTAAACTGAAGTGATGTCATCGCATATGTGATTGGACAGGTCAGGTGAAGCACAGGCCCCTCCCCCTTACCCCACCTCTTGTCGCGCCGTTGCCATAGAGACACCGGACATGCAGCTTTGAGCAGTCAGACCGTCGTTGGAGGGTATTTTCAGTGTTGTGGAGTGGCACTTTCCAAGGCATTTGGTTTTAGTCGGTGCCTGTAAATTTCAGGATTATTTGACAAAAAAAGCTAACCAATGCCATTTTTTTGAAGTTTCAAAACATTGATACATTGATTTTGGTGAATATGATTAATAAAGGGAAAATGTAAAATGTAATGTTTGTATTATTACTGGGAGATCTCAGGCAAGTTGTGCACACAAGGAAGTTCCAGTAATACTTCGTTCTCGTTTTTTGTGGCATCCAAAACGTCAGATTAAATTAATTTATACATATATATTTTTAAACAAAAAAAGAAATAAAAATACCACTAAGTGGACTATATTCAGTCCAGCTTGCAGCTTTCCTTGAAAGGAAGATTGGCTTACGTCTGTGCTCACTGCCTTAAACTCACTGACTCTATTTCCTTAGGGCATGTCGAACCAGAAAAAATGGCTTTTTAAAAGAAGGTGAAGAAAAAAGATGTACAGTAGACCAATGTCAGATTGTATAAAGTACCAAGTGAAAAAAATATTTATTACCTGCATTGGAAAAAATTGTTTACCTATTGAATGTTACCTGTTTATGTAGAGAAGTTTAGATGTAATAAAACGCATTCAGCTAACTTGATGTTGATTGTGTCATTATTTTTCCCAGTGATCAAAGGTTACTGCATTTCATTTTTAACCAAATATTTTGGGTGCCCCCCCACCCCCCATTTATCTAGTAAATATTACTGCCAGCTTTCAGACGACTACCCCAGTTCCTGTCCTAAACTTGACTCCACCAGCACAAAACACCTTTTTCTAAACTTGGAAATTAACCCTGTTCATTTTTTGTTTGTGTGTAAAGACTTGGTTAAATGAGCATCACTTTTTATTTTTTATTTTTATTTCACCTTTGAACGTCACAGTTTGTCTCATTCAGTGCGTCTGATTGGCTGATACATCCCTCTGAGGTCATGTCCACTTGACGATGATGTAAGAGTTTGGAGCTGAGCTCAGTCTTGTCAGAATTGAGAAATGCTTTAATGTATTGAGAAGAAGAGCATCAGGTTTCTCAAGAAGTGATTGGTGTGTTTTACAATAATCTGGTTTATTGCTATAATAAGGCAATTGAAATGCACCCCCACTGTTGTGTTTTGTTTTGTTTTAAATTAGCGTAAGTGCATTTTAAAACCCATATTTGGCATCGGTAGGAAATTTTGTATTCCCAGCTGCCGTGCAGCCTTTTTGTCAAGTAAAATACACTGCCTGGCCAAAAAAAAAAGTCGCAGTTGCACCAGTCATGCATAGTGCCCACTATACAAGCCTCTGGAGGCAGTGTTATGATCTGGGGTTGCTTCAATTGGTCAGGTCTAGGCTCAGCAATGTAATGCAGCAATAAAATGAAGTCTGCTGAGTACCTGAATGTACTGAATGACCAGGTTATCCCATCAATGGGCATATTCCAGGACGACAATGCCAAGATTCATCGGGCTCAAATTGTGAAAGAGTGCTTCAGGGGGCATGAGGAATCATTTTCACACATGAATTGGCCACCAGAGTCCTGACCTTAACCCCATTGAAAGTCTTTGGGATGTGCTGGAGAAGACTTCACGGAGTGGTTCGACTCTCCCGTCGTCAATACAAGATCTCGGCCATAAATTAATGCAAGTCTGGACGGAAATAAATGTTGTGACGTTGCATAAGCTTGTCGAAATAATGCCACGACGAATGCGCGCCATAATCAAAGCTAAAGGCGGTCCAACAAAATATTACAGTGTGCGACTTTTTTTTTGGCCGGGCAGTGTATCTCGCATCACTGTGTCATTCTTAAATACCACAGCAGATGGCAGTACAGTACCAATGAACGCGTTTTCTATGACAATTCTATAAAGTAGAATACTGCCTGATGGTAAAAACAGTACAAACAGAAAAGATGCTACAAAACTGGTTTGATATCGTACAACCAGCTCGAATAATGAGCGGAAATGCTACCGTGGAAAAATTACGTCGGCTATATAAGCGCTCTGTATTTTTATTTTATTTTATTATTTATTAGCCTACAGTTGACCTATAACGTGTATTCAGTGATTTATGTAAAATATTTTTAGTGAGTTAGATGGCCACTTCTGCACTAGTTGACAAAATATTCAAATAGCCTATATGTAAAGGTGTAGTCCAGGAAACTCAGACGTGAGGTGGGTCGGTATGGGTATGTGGGCAGTGGAATAATTAATCTAAAAAAGGTCGTCGTGCAACTCAAATAAACTCAAGAATTAAAATATACACGCGACACATAAGACCGTTCTTCACAGATGCTGTTCTACCTTTGTTGAACCCGATAGCCTATATCAAATATTCGGAGTGAACCTGTAGAACACTGTTTAAAACATTTGCTGGTTGCTCTTCTTTAGAAGTGTACTTCTGCAACTAGCCTACTATATGCATAGCCTATCAACAGATGAAATGCATTGTCAAAAATGCAATAAGCCTATTAAACAATAAAACGTTGAAGTATATGACTACTCAGTCTTAAATCCTCTATTTAGAATAATCTTCCCATCAATCTAGTATTCCTTAGCCCATTCGCGTAATTGCTTTCGCGCCGTGTACTCTAACCCACAAGAGAACACTGATTTTGGCTCCTGCTCCATCAGCAGAGAGAGAGGTCTGCGCAATATTCAAATCGGTGAAATATGCGAAGCTTTGGTTTATTGTCAATTCTGAGGCTTAGACCCAAAGTCAATCATAACAACGTCACCAATCGGCGCGTTCGAGGGGCAGGCAATCCGAAAGCGCACGTATAATAAAAGCCCGGAGTGGCATACTTTTCGAAGATATTAGGGTAATACACGTGGGGTTCAAACGACGCATCTATTGTGTAGGCTGAAAGAGATCTTTGATGAAACTGTGCGCTGTTTTTAAAGAAGAAAATCTAAATATGTAAATCTTCTGTTGATGTCATTATAGCTCCATTCAGTTGTTCTACACACGCATTTTCGTTGGAAATGATGGGGGACATTCTTAATTATACTGCCAGCGGAACATTTAACAGGTCTTTGACAGATCACGACAGGTTCAGCAGTCTGGAGGACATAGATATAACTGCAGACGGGAGCCCGGTTCTGAGATTCATTATCTCGGTAGTGTACTCCGTGGTGTGCGCAGTTGGCTTGGTGGGAAACTTGCTGGTTTTGTTCTTCATAAAAGTGAAACAAGGGAGGAAAAAATCAACAATCAACTTCTTTATTCTTAACCTGGCCGTGACAGACTTCCAGTTTGTGTTGACCCTGCCCTTCTGGGCGGTGGACACCGCTCTGGACTTCAGCTGGCCGTTTGGCGATGCGATGTGCAAGATCATTCTGTCCGTCACCGTCCTGAACATGTACGCTAGCGTGTTCTTTCTCACTGCCATGAGCGTCACGCGCTACTGGTCTGTCGCATCAGGTCTTAAGAACAGAACTCGACAGATATCCTGCTCGGTGAAATGGGTGAGCGCACTACTGTGGGTCTCAGCGACCGTGGCTACGGCACCAACATCAATATTCTCCACGGTGACAAACGTAGCAGGAGAGAAGCTCTGCCTTTTGAAATTCCCTTATGGACAGTATTGGCTTGCCGTGTACCATCTTCAAAAAATTTTGATTGCCTTTGTCTTACCGATGCTAACAGTTTCAATCTGCTATTTGTTGCTCTTGCGGTTCATCCGCTTGCGAAGCATGAACACTAAAAACTCCAAGCGGAGATCCAAAGTCACAAAATCCGTCACCGTCGTGGTCCTCACGTTCTTTCTTTGTTGGATGCCAAACCACGCCATCACGTTTTGGGGAGTCTTAGTCAAATTCAATGTGGTTTACTGGGATAAAACATACTACATTGTTCACACCTATGTGTTTCCTGTGACTGTCTGTCTAGCCCATGTCAATAGCTGTTTAAACCCAGTTCTTTACTGTCTCACGCGGAAGGAGTTTAGGAAGAAGCTGAAAGATTTAATTTTTAGAATGTAGCCTCTGGTGGCTGCTTCAGATGCAAGAATGGATGCATGAGAGATGTCCTATTAACCCACAACAGTTATTTTATTGAGTATAGCCTATTTGTTGGATGGAAATATGTCTATATGTTTTCATATATACCGAAGACTTATGTTGCAAATGCATTTTCAATGCCATGAGATATTATAGATAATGACATTAAAGTAACAGAGAGTATTTGCTTTATATTACAATTACAATTCCTGTCTGAAATGGATTTATCTTTGTAAAACGAGAACTCTTATTAAATTTCCCATATATATTTCTCACTTGTCACCTGAAAATATAGCTCACAATTTTCAATGTGTAATGTGTCCAGGAAATGGCTGGAGACAGAGCACAAATTAATATAAAAATTGGTTAAATGGCTAGATAATTTTTAGTGTCCCAACTTAAAATATTGAATTGTGCGTTGTTTCGACTCCTTCTAGGTGCTTGTAAATGTCCGATTTTCCACTTTATAGAATTCGATTAGCTAATAGTCTACTGTCGATGAAAGTGGTCTTTTTAAACACGGATTTAAGTTTATGTCACGCAATGTAATTGTGATATTGTGTGATATTGTCTTATTTTGATCTCGGATCCTCCACATGCTTCGATGTCGTCACGTTATAAAGTTAATTGTTCTATAATTATGTAATTACATTATTAAAAAATAAAAAAAATAATTGTGTGCGTGAGCAGCTAGACTACGTCTGTGTACACTACGTTGTCAAAGTGAATAGCTAGTCGATACCAAGTCTTTCCGTAACTTATATGTTTACCAATTAATAGCATGCTTCTATTTTATAGTGTGGTTCAGATAATTTGACTGTCGCTGCAAAAATGGCCAAAAGACGTAAAGCTGATTTAGTCATTGGTTTTTCCTCTTTGTGTGTGTGTGTGTGTGTGCGTGTGTGTGCTCGCGTGCGTGCGTGCGTGCGTTAGCGTCTGTGTGTGTGCGTGTGAGTGGTCCTTAAGTATTATAAGGTAAACATTAATTCAACAATGTCAGGCCATATTCCCAAATACAGTACATGTATCCAAACAGGCATTTCTTTGTTATTTCCAATGGGAAAGTGCTTTCTCTGCAATTAAGATAATTGTTCAATTTGGTGAAATCAGACAATAATTCAATGAGATTCCATGGATTGCCTACCTACTATTATATACAGAGAAATTAGAATATCATGGAAAAGTTTTTTTTTCTTCCATAATTACATTCAAAAAGTGAAACTTTTATAGATTATAGATTCATTACACACAAAGTGAAATATTGCTAGCCTTTATTTGTTTCATTTTTCATAATTTTGGCTTACAGCTCCAGAAAACCCCCAAAACAGTATTTCAAGAAATTAGAATAGTGTGTCGAAAATCAGCATTTACTTCAGTTATTTCAGAGAATGAGTGGAGTGGCTTGACTCGAGGAATCCGACAGTTGTAGCCCATGTCCCGGATACCTCTGTACGTGGTGGTTTTTGAAGCACTGACTCCAGCCTCAGTCCACTCCCTCTGCATCTCCGCCAAATTTTGGAATCGTCTTTGCTTGACAATCCGCTGAAGCCTCCGGTCATCTCTTTTGCTTGTGCACCTTCTCCTGCCACATTTTTCCCTTCCAATAAACTTTCTATTGATATGCTTGGACACTGCACTCTGTGAACAGCCAGCCTCCTTAGCGATGACCTTTTGTGACTTACCCATCTTCTGGAGGGTGTCAATGATGGTATTCTGGCCAATTGTCAAGTCTGCAGTCTTCCCCATACTGAACCAAACTGAGATAAACTTTGCAGGTGTTTTGAGTAAATTAGATGATAGTGTGACACTCAGTCTAAAACATTCATTCTCTGAAATAACAAGTAAATGCTGATTTTCGACACACTATTCTAATTTCTTGAAATACTGTTTTGGGGGTTTTCTGGAGCTGTAAGCCAAAATTATGAAAAATGAAACAAATAAAGGCTAGAAACATTTCACTTTGTGTGTAATGAATCTATAATCTATGAAAGTTTCACTTTTTGAATGGAATTATGGAAAAAAAAACAAGTTTTCCATGATATTCTAATTTTTTGGAAAGGATCTGTAGTAATCCTCTTAAACATTTATATCCTGCATTTTCAGCGGATAAATCACGTGACTACACCTGAATCAATCAGCACACGCAAATTTGAACCATGCAGATCCCCATGCATACCTTGGGGTTTAAAAGAGAATCATATTTAACATTTCTTTTTCATTTGAAATGTGACGTGAGTGGATGCAGTCTTCAGAAAATTACAGAAACATGCAGAAGCCCTCTCCTGTGGTGATGTATCACATTCTGAATACGTGGATAACCTCTTCTCCCATTTTGGTTCAGAAGCAAAAGAAGGCTGCACTTATTAGGTCAAAGCCATCCACAGTAGTACAGGACCGGGGCCAGAATTCCATTGTAAAATGTTACTGCCTGAGTTCTAGGAATTGAGGAACCTAACTCCACAATGTTTATCTTTCAGCTGACTGTGCTGCTTAGCGCGATATGACTGATGTTTATAGGTAAATGTACTATCATCACAGACAGTGCTTGCTTGTGTATGATAGTGTGAGTAAAAAAAAGAGATATATGGTGATGGCATATGGGGAAAAAGCATAGACATATACAGTTGAAGTCGGACGTTTACATACACTTAAAGTGAAATAATCTGTCTGTAAACAATTGTTGGAAAAATTACTTGTGTCATGCACAAAGTAGATATCCTAACTGACTTGCCAACACTATAGTTTGCTAACATGAAATCTGTGGAGTGGTTAAAAATTAGTTTTAATGACTTAAACCTAAGTGTATGTAAACCTCCGACTTCAACTGTATCTTATTAGATTATATCAGTTCATATTTCGTTGGAGTCTGAAGATTGACTGTTTTGAAGAAGACTGAAGTTCAGTTTCTTACCTCCTGTGTTTGTGTGGATGAAATGTATGTACAATTCTATGATTTATACAAAGCCCACGGCCTGAGCCTTGTCAACTCAAACCAAAGGTGCGTGGTCATATCAGTAGAATATGTAGCAATGTGTGAGGGGTATCTGTTGTGATATCAATACTGTATGCATAGAATCAGCAAATAAGGCTTTAACATTTATCTTGACAAGATGGAAATATATTGAATTAATTATTGTATTACTATACAATGTTTAGATAAAAATTATGCATTCCTCCAGCTCCTACACACCAGTATGTTGAAATACACGAGGACATACAAAAGATAAATTGGACATGCAGTATAATAAGGATATGGCATATACTTAATCATGGTTGTTGAATAAATATGATTTCTCATGCATCTGAATGGAAAAACACAAATCTAGGATTATTGCATTGTTTTCATTTGCTGGACATAAGACTAAACTGTATTACATACATATGTTCTTGTTTTTAAAATATGTTTTCATCATAAATGTTTTAAAATACATTTTTCAACATTTTCACCATTTCTGTTGAAAAAGATGATGTCTCATCTATCTGAATGTAAAAATGCACAAATTTAGCATTTTTGCATTTTGTCACTTTTTTGGATATGACTACATGTACTCGGACACATTTTGCTGTTTTCCAGTGAAAAAGATTATTTTTTAATTTGCATTCATTTCACCAGATGTTCAATAAAGATTAATTCTCATCCAACTAAATGAAAAAAGAACAAATTTAGAATTTTTTCATGTTTTCACTTTTTGGACGCAATCGTTTTTTCATCATAAATGTCTTTAAATACATTTTCGTTCTTTTATTTTCCCCAAAAACATTCTGATTTTTCAAACACCCAAATTTAAAAAAAGCAGATCTTTAGATTTTTCTTTTTGGATACAACACGATAATGCACTGAAACACATTTGTCGTCATAAATTTCTACAAACTAATTTCCATTCATTTATTTCACCATTGTGGTTAAATGAACATGATTTCACATCAATCTGAATGAAAAATGGACATTTGCGCAGTTTGTCTAACCCTAAACCTATAATTCTCACCCTAATTTTAACCCTAAACCCCTTTTCTAGCCATAGAAGCCTAAACATGATTTTTTTCTATTGATATGGATAAAAAATAAATTAAAATTTCATCAATGCAATAAAATAAATACAATGGAAAAAAAAAAGTTTGTTGCAAAAATGGCATTAAAAATATTAAAATACACAACCCTATAGTCTCATTTCCAAAAAGTGAAATAATTCAGGTCACCCAAATCAAAGACTAACACTTGCACTATAATCCTTTCCCAAGCTCCTAAACATAACCCTGCTATTATGTTTTTCTCTGAAAAAATATCAAAATGCATAAGGCTATAGTGTTACGTCCTCATTGTGAAAAAATTTGGGTCATCCTAAATCAAAGATTACTTAAGATTTTAAGACGTTACACACACAAAAAATGGAGTCATCTTATATAGGTGATTATAGAGGCGAGTTTCCCCCTCATCATTGTAAAGCGCTTTGAGTCACCGGTTGGTGAGAAAGGCGCTATATAAATGCCATGCATCATCATCATCATTTCCCCCCCCCCCATCTTCTCCTAAGGAGAATTAGTTTGGAAATAGAGCGAAGGTTGCCACGGTTAGTCAATGATTACCCAAGTTTCTATTTTGAAACATCTGTGAGGTACACAGCACTGGTAACTGGTAACGTGTATACACCTGTAAAGTAGCTAGGGGACACAGATGTACACTACCTGCTTGTACACTGGCATCAAAGAAAGTGCTGTGTAGATGTCAAGGGGCCAAGACTGGGCTTTCGTTTTGAAGCTCACTTCCTGGTTGGGCTGTTGGGCAATTGTGCCGTTGCTCACTCGCGCCACTGCGATTGGCTCCAGTATAGGTCTTTCACCGTGAAAGTCAATGGCAGCAATGTGGTCAAAATTCTCAGTCAATAAATTTTTCCCACAAAAAAATTTAATTGCAAGGTGCCTTTCCTTCATCTAATGCCTCTGCATGTGCTGATTTTTTTAAATATTGTGTCGGTTGGACAGGGTATTCACATTTGTTGAGGACCAATCAGAGGGACAGGTTGAGTCATCTTCGGCTCCACGGAGCAGGCGCAGTTTGTACAAACGGGCGGAAAAAAGACATCCGGGCTTCAATTCAGTTTTTACGAGGCCGTGGAAAGGCAATGGGTGACGTCACAGTGGCTTTGTCCATATTTTTATACAGTCTGTGGTAGATGTATTAAACATTCAGTGCTGGGGAAACGACTGTGATAGCATAGTTGTACAAACTACTAATTACTTCACACTGTAAGTACAAACCCCAATTCCAAAAAAGTTGGGACAGGGGCAAAAAAAAGACTGGTAAGTTCAAAGAACACCTGTTTGGAACATTCCACAGGTAAACAGGTGATGCTATCATGACTGAAATAAGCAGGGACGTCCCTGAACAAGACGTCGTCTAGATGGCAGCATATGTTGCTCCAAAATGCAGATGTACCCTTCAGCGTTAATGGTGCCTTCACAGATGTGCAAGTGACCCATGCCATGAGCACTAACACACCCCCATACCATGACAGATGCTGGCTTTTGAACCTTGCGTTGGTAACAATCGGGATGGTCCTTTTCCTCTTTGGCCTGGAATACACGACGTCCATTATTTCCAAAAACATTTTGAAAAGATGGACTCGTCAGACCACAGCACACATTTCCACTTTGCGTCAGTCCATCTCACATGAGCTTGAGCCCAGAGAAGTCGGCATCGTTTCTGGATGTTGTTGATATATGGCTTTTGATGGTTATATGGTTTTTAATGCAGTGCCATCTGAGGGAACGAAGGTCACAGGCATTCAATATTGGTTTTCAGCCTTGCCCTTTATGCACAGAGATTTCTCCAGATTCTCTGAATCTTTTAATAATATTATGCACTGGAGATGGTGAAATCCCTTAATTTCTTGCAGTCGTGTGTTGAGAAACGTTGTTCTTAAACTGTTGGACTATTCACTCAGCAGTTTTTCGCAAAGTGCCGAACCTCGACCCATCGTTGCTCGTAAACGACCGAGCCTTCATGGATGCTCCTTTTATACCCAGTCATGATAACATCACCTGGCTGTTACCTATTCACCTGTGGATTGTTCCAAACGGGTTTTTAAAAAATATTCCACAACCTTCCCAGTCTTATGCTGCCCCTGTCCCAATTTTTTTGGAACGTGTTGCAGGCATCAAATTCACAATTAGCGTATATTTACAAAAATCTATAAAATTGATAAGGTAAAACATTAAATATCTTTTATTTGTACCGTTTTCAATTAAATATATGTAACTACTCCCCAACACTGTAAACATTGTATTACATGCATATGCATGCATCTAGGCGCTGGTTATGGGCTCCTGTCTGGGCTAGTGCAACACCAACCTTGCTGGCCTTCCTGCCTCTGCCATCAGACCTCCACAGCTCATCCAGAACGCTGCTACTCATTTCATCTACAACCTACCCAGGCTCAGTCCCTCCACTGTCTACCGATAGCAGCTCGCATCAATTGCAAACCCTTGGTGATAGTCCATGAGGCAGCTAAAGGGACAGCTACGTGTTTCAAAAGATATATTTTTCTTTATTTTTTTATTGTGCAAAAAAGTGCTTCAAATGATTATCAGACCCTCCGACAAAGAACTGTGCACACCAGCCAATGCACCCTTCCTGCACACACGAACACGTGACGATTTTGGCAGAATGACGTAATTGTTGCGATGGCATTGCGTCGCGCTTCAGTGACGCAGAGTGGCGCCTTCACTGTGTCTGGATGAAATCGGAGCTGGCGATGCCTGAATTTGATTTTTCAGATATTTTAATAGTTTAATCTGTGAATGGCGCCAAAACAGGACCCTAAGCCTAAATTTCAAGAAGGTAAGAAACGAATATGTAATTTACCGTTACAGTACGTCTGCGTTCCTTTGCAGCAAACCCTGTTATAAGGTGGAGGCGCAGGACAGGCAACGATTTGCACGCGCTTGTTCAATGGCGCGCGCTCGGCATCCTCTAAAAACGAAACAGCTAGCTAGCTGGCTAACTAACTAAAGTGGCTAGCTATCTAACCCGCAGTATCATTGGAAAGGGGGAATGCAAAAGTTTAAGACATGCCCAAATTTTCCAGTGTTATTAGTGCAAGCCTTTTATATTTACCGTGAATGCAAAGCTAACTAATATTTCATGTTAGCTAAGCTCACGTTAGCTGTTTTTGTCTGTGTAACGTTAGGCCCGACTAGCTTTACCAAGCTACTGTCTGTTATCATGTAATAAACCTGCAAACGCGTAGATAAGCAGCATGTCACACTGTTTAGCGAAATATCCAACAGGACATAACAGTTAACGTTATAGCCAGAAACCACAACTAGCTTGTTGGCTGTAAGGGATTCCCTTTGTTAGCTAACGTTACCTAGCTAACGTTAATTACGTTTTAAGCCAGCATGCCATTCAGCTGAAAAGGGTTAATGTTAACGTTATTTTCAATTTTCTGAACAGTTTCTAATAAATCATACGCGTGGTCGAGCCACTTGCTTCACACCAAAGTTCACAGATAACACTTAACGTAAATAAGTGTGGCACTGCTCATAGCTACGTTAACACTAACAGTAAAATGTTGAAGCTTGTCAACTAGTTGTAGTCGTGTTTTGTCACTGGAAAGTCAATGTTATGTAACGTTAACTTGACATAAAGTTAAGTAACATTGGTTTTTATGGAGGCGAAAGGAGCAGGTTCGTGGTTTTCTTTTATTGTTTTGTTTTCATGTGGATCTAATCTATTAAAGAAAGAATTGAGGAAATGTTGATCGCTTAACTAGCAACTAAACGCCGCGTCCCAACGTTGCATTGTGGAATTTAGGTTCATGTGATCCAATTCCCTCAATCCTGTTGTCATCGAAAATCTTAACAAGTATTTCAAAAGGCCTCCGATGCAGATCATTCAATGGAGATTTTCTGTAATGTTTTGTTGAAGAATACGGAACAGAAGGGCCCTACAGTAATACTAGAAAATATATCCTCCTCTTATAATCAAAAGTTTACGTCAGTCAACTTTCAACATTGTGAAGAAACAACTGCCTGTTTCAATAGACAGGTAGCAGCAATTTGCCTGCCTTGGTAAGTCTTTCTAGTAATTTCATAATGTACACAATCTCTCACTGGATGATTTAACTGTGGAATAAAGTAGCACTTCAAAGCAGAGGATACACGTTGTTGGATTTAAGATTCACCAGTGCTGCTTGTTCCCAGTTAATATTGGGGAAAAGGGTTGTCAAGCCGGAGGGAACTTTTCTGGACTTCATGAAATGTTTGTATTGCTGTTTGCTGGGACACAACCTACCCACGATACTTCATATTGTAAATAGTGTATGGTCCATTTACTTCCATCCAAATAGATGGATAACTGTCCTTTTTAGATAATAATTTTGGTTTGATTTTAATACGACTAAGTTTGGATGTCTTGCATTTCAGGTGAACGAGTTCTGTGTTTTCATGGGCCATTGCTCTACGAAGCTAAGGTATGCGCACCGATGTTCAGCTGTTTAATTGTGCCATCTTCTGTTGCTGTCTAATGCAAGATGAATTTATTTACATCATCTCTATTGAAAATGCAGATTAGTTCTAACTGCCTGTGCTGTTCAGAATATAATCAGCACCAGGTTCACTCCTGCCAAGCAAAACTGGAACTAGAATTTTCTTTTGCATGGTAGCTTATAGGTGAATGCCATTTTACTATACTCTAGGAATGGCTGAAAATGTTTTAATATTTTTTTTATGGAGAGGAAGTTTAATGTTTTCACTTGGAAGATTGTATGAGGGTTCCCCCAGTCCTTGAGAATTGAGCTGAGCGGAGTACAGCCATGTTTCCCGCTGCCTCAGGCTTGAAGTCAATATTAGTGTTGTGATGGTGCTGACTAATCGGACAGCGCGCCGGCTTGTATTGCCACAAACAAAAGTCAAAGGTCACGAGAGAGTTAAGTGTTTGGCTTTATTGGCACAAATATTTGGAAAGTAATGTCCCTCAAAATGTATGTCCACCTTGCAAAAGTTACCTATAGCTGAAAGTAACCCTGACTTTTGGGAAAAAGGGAATTCATAGTTTATCCTTAAAATGTAACCAAAAGGTCATGGAAAATATTAAAATGAGTTTAATGGGAACCATGTTTATTTCATGTTACTAATGATTTTTACCTTCTGCCCTTTATTTTGTTTGTTGCAGTGTGTAAAAGTTAATATCAAGGACAAGCAAGTGAAATACTTCATTCATTATAGCGGATGGAATAAGAAGTGAGTTTCCAGACATGTTTTGTATTCTCCATGAAACATTGCTTATAAAAAAATGTGCTTTTTAGATAATTGCCATTTAGCCAACCATGTGTTCCATAGTGTTCCAGCATAATTTACAGCTAAATCTAGTCCCACCCCCCAATTCCCATAGAGATCCATTCAAATGCAGAGACGTTATAGTATCGCTTGTAAGAGTGCCAGAAAATAAGATATCAAGAGTTTTTTAATGTTGTTGGGTCACTGACATCAGGCAGTCATGGCAAGCAAAGGATATGCAACCAAATATAAAAAATGATTACTTTATTCTATATATAAATGCAGGGGTGCCAATAATTGTGGCACACGTGGTTTTGTTAAAAATAATTATTTCTTGATGAGGGATTTTCTTTACTCATAATACATTTCAATTAAAGGTTGGATTTTTCTGATTTTTGCAGTGTGACATTATGCTAATTCACCAAACGGTGAATTTTCTATAATTCTTTTTACTCATCTTTACCAGGGGTGCCAATAATAGTGGAGGGCACTGTCGGTGCATAATTTATCATTTTTGAGTGTACAAAAAAGAAGGCTGAGTACCACAAGTGCTGGGTTTAAAACCCTAAGCTTTAAAACCGCCATTCATTTCATGTATTCTAGCATGAAATTACTGGGGAGTATTTTACGAATCAATAACCCTGAGATTGTTTGGTTTTGGCTGTTGATTTCCATATAATGTTGCATTATTGATGTTCAGGTTTTGTGCGGAATATGTGTTAAACCATATGGATCCACCAGCATTCTTCAAGAGACTAGTAGAGATATTTGTTAAACCTGCAAATGACTGCAGTAATCTTAGAATATGTCAGCAGCAAGGCAGTAATGCGTAAAATATTGTAAAAAGGAGGTTGCTATTGCGGTTCAGGAGAATTTTGATCCTTGCCTTCGCCTGGTGTTCTCAAGAGTTGCGACCGTGGTGTTAATTGTGACGTGAAATTGTAGACCCCATGATATTGCTGCAGAGTAGGTGTGTGGCCATTGAGCATGGAAGGACAAACATTTCTTATTTCATTTGCCTGCTATTAGCATCTATTCTTAGTACTCTAAAAATAACTAAGTTGCTTTGGCAGGCAACTCCCAAGTTAAACTAAGTTTTTCCAAGTCTTTGTTCCATCAAGAAATCGTAATCTTCCTGTCCCTCTATGTCATGCTTGTTTCTAGTTAATTAAGCCATCACCCAGGTTTCAGAGAGATCATTTTTTATTTACTCTGCAATGAAAACTGTAAATGGTCTCCTTCTCTGCTGATAGCACTCGGTTGCAGTTGATTCCTGTTTTGATTTTTGTTGGGGAGAAGACACGACCTTAAACCTTAAATTTTGTCCCAAGACCAATTAAGTACTTGTGGGAACGGTCTTAACATTTTCCCAGTTAGATTTGTTTTTGGTTTTTTTTCTCCTTCCTGTTTTCAGCTGGGATGAATGGGTTCCTGAAAGCAGAGTGCTCAAGTATGTGGACACCAACCTGCAGAAACAAAAAGAGCTTCAAAAGGCCAATCAGTAAGTCCTGCCTCCCTGGAGAGTAATGGAGTGGAGAAGTACAGTGGCTCATTGAGGCAGTCATAACATATTTAAATTTTTTTTTGTTTGTTTTTATTTGTACAGATACTTGATCTCAAGATTTAGGCATTACCATAATTGTAATCTCACTGGGAGATCACTGGGCATGTCATTTGCATTTCAGTTGGGAAAACATCTACTCACGTTGAAAATCTTAATGAATGATTTTGTTACGAATGCCCTTTTAAATAGTTTACAAAGGCCTCCACAGGCTACAGCAGCGAGACGCTCGGTTTGATGCTGCTGTCTCTGGGAATAGTTTAAACTTGAAGCACAACTGAAGTTTGGTAGAACTTTGGGTTGTGTAGTTACCTGGCCATGATATGAGTCCAAATAGTGGCGAAATATGTTCATTAGTTGCTCTGTGCTCCCCTGGGGTGATAATCCAGAATAGGGTATTTGTCGCTCTACATTCACTTCTATGGGGCAGCTAAAACGGTCTCAAAATGCCACTTCTAGCATGTATACGACCGGGAAAGAAGCGGATTCTGTCAATACAAAAAATAACCAGTCCTCGTACGTATTTACGTGTGTAATTAAAATTATTTATAAAGTACTATTTTCTTCAATGTTGTTAGCAAGCTACCGGAAAAGACTACCAAAATGTCAGCAGGTCAGACCATAGATATATACTAGTACTAGGAACGTTTGCTTCTGTGGAAATTTGGACCAATGAGTGGTTTCTGACGCATCGGCGCATTAACGCTGTTTCTGGCACAAGAACATAGCATACCTACCGGATCTACGTTCCAAATAAAATACGAAAAAGCAAGAAAAGGGGCATTGAATTAAAAAAATAAAATACGTACGAGGACTGGTTATTGTTTGTATTGACAGAATCCACTTCTTTTGCGGACGTCTTAAATACAGCAACTACCTAGACCAAAGAAACCAGGTGAGGTGAGTTAATAATTGTTGTAATCAACTGCTTTAATTGATCAATTAAGTGGGGAGTAACAACAAAAACCAGCAGACCCTGCGGCTCTCCGGGACCAGGGTTGCCTACCCCTGGGTTAGTGCAAGTGTTATTCTCACAAGGGTTAGAATCTGTCCTTGAGTAGCCAATGTACCATTTTACCCATCAAGGTTGTAACAACAGAAAACATGTTTGATTCACCCCCAGTACACCTGTATTAAAATGTAGGGTTATCTACCCTAACAGCAGGGGGTGCTGTGTTAATCTTTGCTCTGCTGTGGCTGCACACTTCACCTCTTTATCTCTCTCTCTGTTCCCTAGGGATCATTATGTTGAGGGAAAGATGAGGGGCATAGCACCAAGCAAGAAGATAGCTGCTGTGCAGCAGAAAAATGTTGATCTGTAAGTCCTGCTGCTTTTTTCCCTTCTGTCTTTCTCTCTCTTTAAATGTCCTGAAGACGCTGGGCCAGAAGGAGAACATAAGAGCCTGTCAAACACGTTTTTGATGTGTGTGAAATTGACAGTGTGTGTTTTTAATGCATGTATATTTATGTGCTTCTTAAGTCCAAAATTGCACATAGAAGCAGAGAATCTTCAGTTGAAAGACACAGTGTTATAAATTTTTTTTTAAAACTGTTCACTGTGCTCTGATACGCAATGATTTTTAAAATATTGGCACTCCTTAAAATGTTTTCCCTTCCACTGATGAAAAAACCTCATTTTACTGCAAAACCTTTCCTCTAGATGATGAAATAACCACATGGTTGAAATGTTCTAGAGATTTGTTTTCATATCCTTTATAGCCCCACTGAGTACCAGGCCACGGTACTCAATGAATGACTACCATTCGATACACATTGACTTTCAGGACTGACTGCTGATAATATGCATCAGAGAAGGTCTTAAGAATCTTAATTTTCCCTACAGGAAAACCAAGAAGAACAAACAGAAAAGTAAGTTTGGTTTTGATTTATTTTTTCAAATATTTGATTCTTGCCATTCTCATTTCACAGTCTGATAGATGTGTAATTCTTTTTACATTTTCCTTTGCATTATCTCTATCACAACTCAGTAGACTAGTGCTAAAATACTGCTGGTATTGCTCAACAAGTTTGAGTAAAGGAAGTGTGATTTCATATGAGAAGTAAAGTACATGGTTGAGATTACCTAACTACACTTTTTTATTTATTTATTTATTTTTTAAAGAAATTTGAGATGAGGCCTACAAATGTGATCTGTAGTGTAACAGATGCCCTGTTTCACTTTTATTAAAAAAATTAAATAAACTTGATTATTCATAATTTAAATGAAATATTCAATGCTTTGCGTGGTAATGCTATGTCGGCTCTCCTTTGATTTCTTGAGCGCAGGTCTTTTCAGAATGCACCACATTCTGTGTTTAAGCACCCTTTAACAGAAAATGCCATTGTTTTGTCATAATGACTGTTGTTGGATTAAACATGCCTTTCATGAACAGCATAGTCCACTACTGTAAAATAAAGCTTTGTGTCTGTTAGCGGCTAGGCTTCATGCGATGTCACTTTGCTGTACTTATCTGCTGTGATGTGGCTTCGTTCTGTTGGTGATGTCCTGCGCTCAGCTCCAGGGGCTGGCGAGGGGACCAGCGCAGGGGAGATGCCGCAGCCCCCGCGTAAGAAGAGGGCGCGTGTCGACCCAACCGTGGAAAGCGTATGCAACATTTTAATTAATTTCTTTATTTGTTGGAAACGCATGCTATGGAATGTTGACCAATTGCCAAAAACACGCATCTGGTGGCTTAGTAAGGCTAACATGGAGCAACTGTCCCCAGTTTACAATATGCTAAAAACCATACAGAATAATAGCTATTAATATAATCGGTACAGAAAGGGTTTGTCAAGACACAAATGTCCTAGTGGTCCAAGTATGGGCCTTAGCTAATGGTTATAATTTTTGTACCTGCTATTGTCGTGTTGTGCTTGACATATATTGCTAAGGTCATGCTGTCTTTCTTCCAAGTGTCTGAATATGTCATTTGTGTTAATTTTATAGGTCGTTGAAGGTATAATTGGTTCTAACCTATTCATTTTCAATAGATATGTTTTTTTTATTTTTTTAAATTAAACTTGGTAAACCCTGGTCAATTATTATTTTTTTTTCTTCGGAGTTTACACGATAGATCTGTTCATATAGATTAGACTCATATTTGCACATACCATCACTAAAACCACCCTATTTTGAGTAAAGTCAGTATTATCCCTCCTCTTCTCTCTCGGTGCAGAACAGAAATGCATCTCATGTTTCATATTCCATTGGGTAGGAACCCACAATGAGGCTTCTGAACCCCATGATTGGATGGAGCGATGACATTTTGCTGATTGTGTACTGGAACAAACTATTAAAAAAATAAATATATTGTTAAAAAAAAAAAGTTTATATATACACCGATCAGCCGCAACATTAAAACCACTGAAGTGAATAACATTGATTATCTCGTTGTTATTTTGGTTCTAGTTTGAAAGGATATAATGACAATGAGGTTGAAGTGCAGACTGTCAGCTTTAATTTAATTCGGATGAACCGTTTAGAAATTATAGAACCTTTTGTACATAGCCCCCAATTCTTTGGCATCAAAAAATATTGGACAGTTTAACATAATGTAGAATAAAGTAATCATTTTTTATATTTGGTCGCATATCCTTTGCATGCCATGACTTCCTGATGTCTGTGACCATCAAAAGACTCTTGACTTATTTTCTGGTACTCTTACAAGCAATACTATAACTTCTCTGCATTTGAATGGATCTCTGTGGGAATTGGTGAGTATGACTAGATTTAGCTCTCAATTATGCTGGAACAGTATGGAATACATGGTTGGTAAAATGGCTGTAAGTCATCAAGGGACTGAGGTATCAAACAAGCCTCAAACCATCACTCTGTTGCCAGATATGCAGTAGATATGGGTGGATCACTTTAAGGGTTGTTTCTCCTGACAAATTTTCCTATTGAACTTTAAGGAAAATTAAGTCAGGAGAAGAAACCCTTCAAGTTATCCATCCATATCTACTGCATTTCTGGCAGCAGTGTTATGGTTTAAGGCTTGTTTGCTACGTCAGACCCTTGATGACTTTGAGCCATTTAGCCAACCATGTGTTCCAGTGTAATTTACAGCTAAATCTAGTCCCACCCCCAATTCCCATAGAGATCCATTCAAATGCAGAGACGTTATAGTATCGCTTGTAGGAGTACCAGAAAATAAGGTATCAAGAGTCTTTTGATATTGTTGGGTCACAGACATCAGGAAGTCATGGCGTGCAAAGGATATGCGACCAAATGTTAAAAATGAAAAATTATTACTTTATTCTACATTATGCTAAACTGTCGAATATTTTTTGATGGCCAAAAATAGGGGGGGGGGGGTGGCTATGGACAAAAGGTTCTATAATTTCTAAACGGTTCATCCGATATGGATGAAAATACCATCAAATTAAAGCTGACAGTCTGCACTGTCATTGTATCCTTTCAAACTCAAAGTGCTAGAGTACAGAACTAAAATAACAATGAGATAATCAATGTTGTTCACTTCACCTGTCAGTGGTTTTAATGTTGTGGCTGATCGATGGATATCCTTAATAGTGAAACTCTATGGCCCACAAATTTTGGGGTTCATGAAGCTCTCCTCCATCACTGCTTGTACCAAGCATAATAAAAATGGCAATAAAATGCAAATAAACGGAGTTACTAAAATATGAAAGGTGAGCCAATTTTACTTAATATGACTGGCAGAAAAATAAACCCTACATTTTAGATTGTTGACCTGGACAACTACTAACTGATATTCTATTTAACCATTTCATGGAGTAAGCTTGTGCTGAGCTGCGCCTACATGTAATGGGCTGTTCCAGCTGAGGTCTCGTGTGATGGAAACAAGTATTTGTCCTCATTTGGCCCGTCTGCCTGCAGGAGGAAACTTTCATAAACCGAGTGGAGGTGAAAGTGAAGATCCCAGAGGAACTGAAGCCCTGGCTGGTGGACGACTGGGACCTGATCACCAGACAGAAGCAGGTGAAGGAGGGACCCTGTGCACCAAAACAACCCCAGTGCTGCAGAGGCCGTTCACATCGGTCTACTCACACTGTTATTTTCTGTGGATGGAAAGCCTTCTCTCCGTCTGTTAAGCTTCTTCCACAAGGAAATATCTCTGTTGTAATGCTGCTGAGTTTTCCCTGGCATTTTCCGTGTTTATCTCGTGGTCCCAACTGTAGACGTGTATGATTATTTCAGCTCTTTCACTTGCCTGCCAAGAAGAATGTTGATACTGTTCTAGAGGACTATGCAAATTATAAGAAGTCAAGAGGCAACTCTGACAACAAGTAAGTGAAACTCCTCCTTATACTAAATCTGAATCAGTGTTAAAGTAAAAATGTAGTTAAAGGCATACTGAACTTTGTTTGAACATAATGTATAGCTACCTGGCACCGATATTAGTCATAAAGCTCACCTTTATGACTTGCTCCAGTGGTCAGCAACTGGACAATGAAGAATGACGTTTTTTATCTCTCCAGTCACTCCCAATGCATGGCGAAACAGGTCTCAAAAGCACACTTTTAGCACATAACCGAATGCAAACAACGCAGATTATATCGATATATAAAATTATGACGTCCAGAAACGAACGTTTGAAACTTTTGAACCAATTTTTGATTGATTTGATTTTGAAGAACTATTTTCTGTGAACTAGCAACTGTTGCTAGTTTCTTTGCTGTTCGGTTTGTTTACTGACGCACACTTCAGGAAGTGAGTGGGACCGTTAAGCTAACGACCGGATGTTCTTCCAAACCTTTGTTTGGAAAAAGTGTAAAATATTGTGAATAGATTTTTTTATCTTTTCAAACACCCAGTTCTGGATGTCATGACTTTCTATATCGGCATAATCCGCGTTGTTTGCACTCGTTTATGTGCTAAAAGTGCGCTTTTGAGACCTTTTTCGCCATGCAATGGAAGTGAATGGAGAGAGAAAAAACGTCATTCTTCATTGGCCAGTTGCTGACCACTGGAGCAACTCAAAAAGGTGAGCTTGAACCTTATGACTAATATCAGTGTCAGGTAGCTATACAACATTATGTTCAAACAAAGTTCAGTATGCCTTTAAGAATGGCTGCTACTGATTTTGGATGCAGAGTGAACTACACGTGGTGCTAAGACACCCCCGCCCACCCGCTCTTGTTCCGTACAGAGAGTATGCTGTGAATGAGGTGGTCGCGGGGATCCGAGAGTATTTCAACGTAATGCTGGGCACCCAGCTGCTGTACAAGTTTGAGAGGCCACAGTATGCAGAGATTCTGGCCAACCACCCCGATGCCCCCATGTCCCAGATATACGGGGCTCCTCATCTGCTCAGACTTTTTGGTAAGTGATGCCAAACCTGCCACACAGCTGTGAGACTGAAGAGTTGCCAACATTTATCTGAAAGTTATAATAAATCCTTAGAGTTAAGACAATGCTGCAAAATTTTGAGATTGATAGAGATTGACTAATAATGCTATCACAAAATTGGCAATAAATTACAATTCCACACAAACCTACCTGTTAGCAATGCCAGTTGAGAAGAACATAGTACACACACATCCAACTGGCTTGGTCAGTTGCAGGGCAAAGGAATTAGACAAAGAAAAAATGAAGAAGACCCACACACCAGCAAATGCTCCCTTGTGGTTTATTCAATTTTCAACGTTTTGACTAATGAGGTATTCGTCAGGCCCGACGAAGACCCCTTTGGTCGAAGCAGTGACAGTTGTCAGAAGTAGCCCTGAAACCTGCTACCTTATAACCTCTGACAGGATTACTCATCACGTGACTAGAGGTCAGATTCCATAGAGAAATGTCTCTCGCTTTAGTCGGCGACTAAACACCAAGTGGCCCACATCTCTCATACGCTCCCTGCGAATGTGATGTGGAAATCTGGAGGAAAATGTGCATTCAACAACAGATGTTTCTCTTTAGACTATTAAAAAAACATTTTGCCTGGAATTTGCCTTTTCCCAAAACTAGTTTCAGTGAATGTTTCATATTTGAGAGATCTCCCTCACCGATATAAACTCTGGATTTGTCTGTCAAGTGAATCCTTGCCACCTACTGAGAGGAGAACAGAACACAGTCTCTTATTTGGGTTCTAAATTGCATGCTACACTCCTGCCAGTTGTATGCCGTGCTGTACGCGTTTGTATGAATGATAAAATTGACTATAATTTGAATTGTTTCCTCCTCAGCTGCTATAGAGATGGAATACCTTGTAGTCAAGGTGTAAGCAACTATGTCATGGTCACCAAAGGGATGGTCAGATGTATGATGGCATTTGTATGTCTGTATGTGTGTATGACAGTGCGGATCGGAGCCATGTTGGCCTACACCCCCTTGGATGAGAAGAGCCTTGCTCTGCTCCTCAACTACTTGCAGGACTTCCTGAAGTAAGATGTATCCTTCGTTTTCCTTCACATCATCGCATCATGTCAACCTGTGCTCTTTGAGAACATCAAATGCCTGATTTTTACAATACCTAATAACAAAACCAATGATTGGTGAAAAACAAATCTCATGATCAATCATTGGCTGTGTTATTGGTTTTGCGTGCGCTAAAAGGTTTTGCACACGCTAAAGGTCTTAATAAATCAGGCCCTCATTGTTGTAAAGCGATTTGACCATGACATTCAGCCACCTTGTTTGCAGTTGTCATGGATCAGTGTGGGGTCTATTAAAACAAACTGCTGCATTGTCTCTCACGGGTCTTTGTGACTAAGTATACTCTGTTTTTGACCTTCATCCTCATGATGTACATCAGATCATGCTTGGATAAAGTTACTTAAGAAGATTTAATTATATCACGTCCATATCCAACAAAAACTAGGAGCAAGACATTGTCTGAAGTGTAGCTCTCTTTCGTTTTCAACTTGTGAAAAAATGCTTATGCCTAAACAACTTCAGACTTGAGTTTCTCCACTCCAGAATCTTTTAAATTCCCAAAACATTTCTGTAAGGAAATGTCTACAGATTAAATCTTGTTACTAACTCGGGGACAGATGTCTAGAAATCTGGATGGTATCTGGCAATGTTCCTGATCGATGACAAATATGTGAGCTATAATGCACGGCGAAGGCTATCGTCTTATTTTGGATTGCCCTCATCCGTATACACCCAGCCAATGTACCCAACAAGCTTGCCCAAATGGCCACTAGGCTAACATACGTGTAACGGCGTGTAAACAAAGTGCTTTACTTAAATGCCTTCTGTGTGCTTTGTTTAGGTACCTGGTGAAAAACTCCTCCACCCTCTTTAGTGCCAGTGATTATGAGGTGGCTCCCCCCGAATACCACCGGAAAGCAGTCTGAGCAGTCAACAGCTTTCAGTGGATATTTGTCTCTTGAAGAAGGAACGGCAGTTTTTTCTGAATTGCAGGTAAAGCTTTTATCCTTTAATAGGAAATAAAAAGACTTGATTTCCCCTCCCACCCATCCCCCCAGCCCTCACTTGGACACTGGCAGACGTCGGTTGGCCTGAAGTAACCCACCATCACTACCTGCCCCACCGCCACCGCCACCGCCCCCAGCTGGGGAAAAGGCTTCAGACACATGTACATAGATTTGTTTGGTTAGATGTCAAGTCACAACTTGTTATTCTACAACTGAAGCAGGGAAGTAAGATATAAGTCACGCATCCACCAGTATTAGAGGAACTGCTTGTACATCCAGCTCCTAAGGTTACCAGTCATTCCTGTGGAGATTTTATTTCTCTACATACTGCTATTTGGATAGCAGCTAAGAACTTTGTCCACAGAGGTATATTCCTAAACATGTTTTTCAGGTTTCGTAGACACGTGGGGTCCAACCTATAACTCTTGACAAGAAGCGGTCAAGTGTGTTTGTGCGTTTGTGTCATGGAAACAACAGTTGGGATGGTTTTTAATTTATTTTTATTTCTGGCAACTTAATGAAATCCAGTATCCCCACTGGTAGATTCATGTTCATGTTCGTCTCTTTTTTTTAATTTTTTTTTTTTTTAAACACTGGCTCTGACTTTATTTTCCTTGGGCGAAAGGGCAGCCAAATGGATAATAATATAAGCAAGCAGAAATGTCAGTGTCCATTCAAGTGAACGTTTATGCACGTTGATATGATTTTTTAATTCATTTTGGTTATTAAATCTCAAACCTGTCTGAAGTGGGCTCTTCTGCTGAGGTCTAGTTGTGTCTACTTCATGTATAAAAAAAATAAAATAAAAAAAATGTAAGTTTCTTTTAAGTCAATTTCAGTTTTCTCACTTAAATAAATGAGGTTCCCCTGTATTATAATAATGTGTAAAACAAAATGGCCGGAGTTCATCCTGAGCTGACAAATTGGTTTCTGCTGTCTGGATTTGTTTACTTTATCTTGCCAAAGCAACTTAAGATCAGCTTCAACTTTAAGGCTTATCCTCAATTGGTTACAGGTTAAAAGAATATAAATCCAAGAAATACATCAGAAACTACCATATGCAGAATCAGGACATTGTGACTTGAGGTTAAATAGCATTTTCTGCCATTGCTTTGTGAATGTGGTTATCATTTGGACGTGTTTTGAAGTGCAACAAGTTTCTGAAGTCTTTTAATTCATTGTGATGTGCATTCAATTTCCCTTGAAGACCACATTTTTTTTCCTCATCAGAAAAAGGTGGAACTGTCCCATTTTTTCAATCAGCATTTTGTTCTCTGTTCACAAGCACTGTAAATAAAACTTTTAAATATGTCCCCGTGGAGTGCCTTTCTTTTTTCTTAAGACATTTTATCACTTTGTTGCAAGCTATTAAATTTGCTATTGGATTTTTTGAAGGACTCTCCAGAACTTTGTTTTACGGTTTGTCTGCCTCGTTTCCTCTCTGATGGCACAGACTGTTGAAGTAGCCGTATACTGATTTATAACCTGCAATTCAACACCTGCTGTAACACTCCCAACTGAAACATGATTTCAATAGTGACTTAGGTAGAGGAAAAAACGGGCAAAACCCAAAATGGCAACACATTTCTTGCTGTCCTCTAAAGGTTGAAGGTTTTAATACTTGTGGTTGATATATGTTCAGGTGTGTTGTGAGTTTTCTCCTCCGGTGCTTTATCATAAGACCTGAAACCTGTTAACAGAACTGCATTATTTACTCTTAATCCCATCCTTCCCTCAGCACTGCCTGATCCCTACTCTAGCACATTGTGTCACGCTCTCTCTCAGACATGTCTGCTACTCTCTGAGTGCACATGGCTTTAGCACATTGTGTCACGCTCTCTCTCAGACATGTCTGCTACTCTCTGAGTGCACATGGCTTTAGCACATTGTGTCACGCTCTCTCTCAGACATGTCTGCTACTCTCTGAGTGCACATGGCTCTAGCACATTGTGTCACGCTCTCTCTCAGACATGTCTGCTACTCTCTGAGTGCACATGGCTCTAGCACATTGTGTCAAGCTCTCTCTCAGACATGTCTGCTACTCTCAGTGCACATGGCTCTAGCACATTGTGTCAAGCTCTCTCTCAGACATGTCTGCTACTCTCTGAGTGCACATGGCTTTAGCACATTGTGTCACGCTCTCTCTCAGACATGTCTGCTACTCTGAGTGCACATGGCTCTAGCACATTGTGTCAAGCTCTCTCTCAGACATGTCTGCTACTCTCTGAGTGCACATGGCTTTAGCACATTGTGTCACGCTCTCTCTCAGACATGTCTGCTACTCTCTGAGTGCACATGGCTTTAGCACATTGTGTCAAGCTCTCTCTCAGACATGTCTGCTACTCTCTGAGTGCACATGGCTCTAGCACATTGTGTCAAGCTCTCTCTCAGACATGTCTGCTACTCTGAGTGCACATGGCTTTAGCACAT
Source organism: Synaphobranchus kaupii (assembly GCA_029718625.1). Lineage (NCBI taxonomy): Eukaryota > Metazoa > Chordata > Actinopteri > Anguilliformes > Synaphobranchidae > Synaphobranchus > Synaphobranchus kaupii. The sequence goes on along the minus strand of CM056388.1, from coordinate 36,115,551 downwards.
TGTGTCACGCTCTCTCTCAGACATGTCTGCTACTCTCTGAGTGCACATGGCTTTAGCACATTGTGTCACGCTCTCTCTCAGACATGTCTGCTACTCTCTGAGTGCACATGGCTTTAGCACATTGTGTCAAGCTCTCTCTCAGACATGTCTGCTACTCTCTGAGTGCACATGGCTTTAGCACATTGTGTCACGCTCTCTCTCAGACATGTCTGCTACTCTGAGTGCACATGGCTCTAGCACATTGTGTCAAGCTCTCTCTCAGACATGTCTGCTACTCTCTGAGTGCACATGGCTTTAGCACATTGTGTCACGCTCTCTCTCAGACGTGTCTGCTACTCTCTGAGTGCACATGGCTCTAGCACATTGTGTCACGCTCTCTCTCAGACATGTCTGCTACTCTCTGAGTGCACATGGCTCTAGCACATTGTGTCACGCTCTCTCTCAGACATGTCTGCTACTCTCTGAGTGCACATGGCTTTTTTCACACTGCAGTTTTTAAATCTACAGCAAGCACAGGTATGAATAAAATGGGCCAATATACCTCCATTTTGAGGTTGAAACTTGTGGTACTGTATACCGACCCACTTAATGGTCAACTGGACCGCACTCAAGGGAAAGTCAGTGATTTCACATAATTTGTTAAACCCCTTCTGATGTGTGTCATTCAGTGTTTTTCTGTGATAAAGGGATACTTGAGATTTGTGATTTTGGACACTAGTTCAATTTTGGTTGTTGAGCAAACCTCAGAGAAACCAATGGTGATAAATGATTCCAGGTTCCTCCTCCATTACCTTAATTCTGTACCTCTAACTATTCTCAGTAACTTTGAAGACCACTTGAACAGTGTACTGTAGACCAGGGGTGGGCAATCTTATCCGAAAAGGGCCAGTTTGCATGCAGGTTTTGTTTTAGCCCAGAATTAAGATGCCTGATTCTGCTTATCAAGATCTTGATTGAAGACCATGATTCGTTAATTAGTTGAATCAGGTGTCAGTGCTGGGCTTAAACAAAAACCTGAGACCCACACCAGCCCTTTTCGGATAAGATTGCCCACCCCTGCTATAGACACTGGCTTGGAGTACGTTATGGACCGAGTTGTTGATTTAAAAAATAAATAAATAAAAAATAAAACTTTTTTTTTTTTTGTGAACTCTGAAATAAGGAATTTATGACCCAAGCCAGAAGATGAATGAAGAGATGCCTCGGGCATCATTGGTGCTGTAAATGTGTAGCAGCCATCAAAAGCAAGATTCCCTGAGGTTATTCCGCAAGTTAAAGGAGGATCATAAGAGGACCTTTTTGAAGAACATAGATATTGAGGGCTGAATTCCTTTTGTAGAGCCTATTGCATCAAAAGGCATTGAGAAGTAGCCTGTAATTACACGATTACAGCTTTGATTTTTACTCCAGTTAGTGTTAGAGAGGAAAAAAGTGGAGGGGGTGGAAGATTGTTTTTAGTACTTGGATACCTAATGCATACATAAGGGACTGAAGTCATGATCAGTACTCACTGGCATTCTCAGTGTGTATGATCAGTATCCCGCCAGCTGCTTGTAGGTTGGGTAAAAGGCCTGTTTGCAAGATCTTTGCTGCACCAGCCCCAGCAAGCTTCCCAGAATCCTGTGGGGTTGTCTCCAGTGTCTCTGCGTTGCTGGTCAGAAATATTGCTGATGCACGAACTTGGATAAGAGTGATTAATGACTTGTCGCAATAAGTAAGGTGGGATTGGGATAGGTTAGCGATGGGAGAACAAGGTACTGTGAACCTGGTGCTGGGTAGGATGTGGGAAGTCTTTGCTGTCTGAGGAAGAGCAACCTAGTTGAAATGCATTTTATGTTTTGCTTGTTGTGTTGGTGCACAATAGGCTTTTTCAACTCTTGGCACTATATTACATAGTTAAGCCTATAGAGCATGGTGTGCGTCCTTAAAAATACTGTCCTTAAGAAGTCAGTGAGGTTATTGCGCAAGTGTCCAATAAGATGCAACTCCATGTCGAGGTAGAACCTTCTCACACTCGTGAATGCCTTAATGTTTCAATAACTGCATTGCAAAAGTAACTTCATATTTTGAGCTAGAAATCTCGACATGACACTAAATAGTAAATGCTACTTATAAACTACACATACTCCAGTCAAAACAACATATTACCAAATATATATTACTAATATTAAAATAATGACAAATAAAATCGAGATTTATTTATTTATGTATTCAATTCTGATGGCAAATCTAAATGAGTTCTGGTACAATTTACTCCAAAATGTATAGTTTTCTTTTTTTCTTTAAAATTTGTTTCAGATTTTTTTTCCAATTTAGTAGCCAATAGCACCCCTAGATGATTGAATTCCCCATGTAGCAACCGCTTGAGGCTTCGCCGTTACAACCCCGTCAGCTGGTAGTAGGAAGGAGGGCGCTGCGTCCTCTTCAGGGCGCAACTCCTCCAGGCCCTGACCGTGAATCCAGCTTCGCCGAGGCGATGATGCGATGATTCTCCCCCACAGAGTCCCTCCCCCCACCCGGGAGCTGCCGCCAATTGCCACTCCCTGGAGGCACTGGCCATACTCGGCTCTGGCGGGACCGGGTATTGAAAGTCGCACAGACTGCGCCTTTGTCCACTGCACCACCGCGGCGCTAAAAATGTATCGTTTTTAAATTACATTGTATGTTTTGGAAGGAATGCTAAATTGATTTATGATTTTTATGAATGGTGACAGCACATAGATCATATGAACATAAAATGAGTATTCAGATGGTGAAACATTTCATCAGTCTTGAAATTAATTTTATACATATTTCAACTTCTCTTTTCATAACCATCTTCTGAAAACACTGCCATTATCCTGTCAGGAGGAAGGGAAATCTTCAAAGCTCCTCAACCTTCACTGGGTCCAAAGATGTTATAGTTGAGACAAATGGGATACAAATGAATACAAAATAAAACTGCTAATTCCTGCTAATAGCTGTTAGTTTCTTAGTCCACCTTAAATTCAGTTCAATGTGTAGCCCCACAGCAAAGCTAATTAGCTCGCTCGCAAAGCTAATTAGCAAGCTCGTTTTTTTTTTTCATGCAAAAGCTTCGATACTGCCCTCCAATATTTTTTTTTACATCCTCGATAAAGATGAGTATAAAATAAACAATACAGCCAGGTAATCCGCTATAGCTCAGAGTTAATATTTAGATGGGCAATATTTTCCCGTCAAAAAGATCTCAATTATTCGCACCCATAATTCTTTTAAACACGCACCCCTAATTAAGTTGGCCATTTCTTTTGAGGGAAAGAAATTCAGATGCATACACACACACATTTTGAGTGAATAGCCACTGGATGGCAGGTAGCTCCTCATCCAGTCCATCACACATACACACACACACACACACACACACATATTTGGAATGATTCCCTTTCCACTGAGAATGGGCATATGAATTCTAATTATACGTAAAATCGTTTACTTCCTTCTGAAAATGATGTATAAGAAATGAAATCTTGCATTGTTACTCATTACTGATATGTTGCTCACCTTTTTAATAACTTATTGTATTTGGATTCATGTAAAGTAATGACTTCACATGAATCCAAACACTGCTAAATGAGCCCCATTAGTTATAGAGACTGCTGGTTAATTAACTTCAATAAGCCAACATTGCTTTTGACATGTGATGTTCATGCATTAATGGAATGGTAGTGCCTACATGATTTTAATTTCCACTTCACACAAAAAATGTTGTCTCGCAGAATAATTTACACTTTCTGCTCTCTAATAATGGCCTAAATGTAAATGATGTGGATATACTGTCTCCAGAAAGGTGAAGCAACTAGTTTAACTACTTGTGCAAAATTACCTTGTGACCATAGGGCAAGAACAGTATACATTTACAAATGCTAGACCCTAAGGTAAGAGTATGTGATGGGAATTATCCACTGGAGAGGGAAGCATTCGTTTGACAAATGATCATTCCGCTGGTATATAATTCTGCTTGCTGATGCAACAGTGATGCAAAACCCCAACATTTGGCCCATGGCAACATGCTGTGTTTGTGTGAGGCCCGGCAGCTGGTTAATCAAGAATGAATATATGCACGCTTATGTTAAATAAATAGAAAAGTGACATATTGATATGCACAACTCCCACGTGCCCCTTTAAAAGTGCAGCTTTTTAGGAATGTTGGACACAGTATAGAAAATGTGGTTGGATGTGCAAAACCCATCAGTCAAAGGTGCATGTTACATGCATGTAATATGAACCACCATGTAGCATCAAAAATAAACGTGTATCAGTGGCGGCTCCTGAGCTGAAAATTGAGGAGGCAGAAATCTTACCCTTAAACTGATTATTGGTCTCAATCATTTTTCAATCAGTTTCCTTGATTAACAATAGGCTACATCAGCGTTTAATTCACAAATTACTCATTACCATCAAAGGTAGCCAGTTCTCCTCAATTAGGCTATTAGGCAAGTAATGAAATTCTTTTAACTTGCATCGCAAAATTGTGCACATTTTAATCAACATTATAATTGTGGATACACGTGCTCTTCATTCTCTGCACTCTAATTCTGAAAAATATTCATGGAAATTAAACGATCTTAAAGCTCAGCTTTTGTTAGATTATTTTTATTGCAGGTTGCGCTTTTTTCATAAAGTGTACTTTTCCGTTTAATCTCCCTAACATGATGTGAAGAATGAAGCTGTGTCTTCACCTGCAAATGGATTATTCAGATCATTGGTAGACTTGTTAATCAAGGAAAATGATTGAAAAAAATATTAGGACCAATCAGTTTAAAGGGAAGTTTTCTGCCTCCTCAATTTTCAGCTCAGGAACCGCCACTGATGTGTATAGTACGAAAAAACTGCTGGACCAGGAGTGCTAAGAGTGGAGAATTCTTCTGATGTTTGCCTAACCTCTTGCTGCATAAACCCAGGTATAAAAATCTGCACAGAAGATCACAGGATATGGAGGGAACTAAATAACAATATAATATAGGAAAACAAGCAGGACGATCTTTGGAAAAAGAGCCACTTGCTGAGTGCTGAATTCCTTTGATGAGTTTGTTGTGCCCGTCTTGTGTAGGCATGGCTAAGTGGACTGTAATTAACAAATAGCTCCCACACGATGAATGAACTCATTAACACATGATTAATGAATAAACCTCATGTCCACAATGGGGGAAATGTTCTGAACCTGCTATTCAAACAGGATACTGTACAGCTGTAATACATAAACAGGTGAAGATCTGCTGTGCCAGGGGCCCACTGAGTTTGAAATGGTGCTGCTTCTTCCTTTAGTATGTGCTGTGTTCCTTTGTGGGTCTACTTGTGGACCAGACAGCAATTTGTTAGAATCCATGGTAACGCTGTTATCATGGCAACCAGGGAAAGAAGGAAATCATCTCTTGTTCCAGTCGGGGACAGAGGTTAGGCTGGTCTCTAGAGATGCTGAAGCCATGAGAATGCTGCACATTTCCTTCCAGCTATTGATGAGGGTCATTCTGCCATCAAATTATTTAACTGTGATAAAAATGGCAAGAGCTAGCCGGACTGGAGCTACTGTCATGGAGCTAAAGTAATAGACGCAGTGATAGGCCTGTGCCTGCTGCAACCTTTTGAGGAACCCAATTGAAATAGCACAGTGTGCAGCTGGGTTTAACTAATGAACTAAATTCAATCTAAAATTTAATTTCCCCCCTTTAAATATGCTCACTAAATTTACACAGTAAGAAATGCCTCAACATTTGACAACCTTTCTATAACACCTTTAAATTAAAAATGTACAGTTCATTTGATGCTCGGCTGTACATATATCATTCAGTGCAATGAGGTCACCAGAAACCAAAACTCACGTACCACATTATTTTTAAAGCCGTTTTCTCCATCTTTCTCCCCAATTTGGAATTTCCATTTGTACCTCTGGAGTTATGGCTGTTCGACCACCTGCATCCTTATACCAGAAGCAGTCCAGCTGCAGAGCTCGGAATTCTCTGTGAGCTGCTGTTTTATCTCCCTACAGTCTGTACAGTGCTGCAGCAGACAGCTATTAGAGCCAGCTGGAAGAGAGGTGGATCCCTCACAGATTAAAATAGCTGGTTTTGGGGCATTTGTGGGTTGGTGGTCCAAAGCAAGTACATATGCTTCAAGTAACTCCAAAGCAGCTTGTACAGTGATGCTTCCAGAGGCTGTACATATGAGCACGTTAATTTCTTAATTAATTTTATTCACAATTATAAACAGAAATATCCATTTTTATATCGTGCCAGTAATTATCACCTTGAGTGCAGGCAAGAAATGGTTTAAATAAGATCAAGGTGCACTATACAGGATTTTTAGCCTTGCTGTGGTCCTGTGTTTACAAGCCAAAAAGTCTCCTCCTCAGTTCTAAACCCCACCCACTTCCCTCAGTTGAGGCAGAGATTGTATAGTACGGGCAAGAAACACGCGGAAAATGTCAAGCAAAGATAAAATGAAAATAGCATTTTTAGCAACATGCATTGTTCTATATTTGGGCAGTGTTATAACGATTAAATGAACACTTTTGAAATCGTTTTGAAGTCCTCAGCTCCCCAACATCGACCCCTGCTTCATAATGTATGCATTCTTAACGTTACTGTAGGCTACCTCGCTTTGGAAAACAGCGTCTGCTAAGAAGCATGTATTTGGCTCATCGTTATGGAGGATTATTCAGCCCAAAATTAAAATTAAAATGGAAAATTAAAAAAGAAAATTAAAAACGAAAATTTAAATGAAAAACTTTCATTTTGATTTTCATTTACCATTTTCATTTTCGTTTTTTAATTTCCGTTTTTCATTTTCAAGCTACAGCCAGGTTGCCGCGCCCCTCACCAATCTCACCTCTCCCTCTGTTCCCTTTGTCTGGTCACCCAAAGCTAACCTTGCTTTTCATACCCTGAAAACTAGGTTCTCCTCAGTGCCTGTCCTGTCCCATCCTGACCCCAGCCGCCAATTTGTGGTAGAGGTGGACGCCTCTGATTCCGGAGTGGGGGCTATCCTGTCACAACGCTCGGGCAAGGACCAGAAGATCCATCCTTGTGCCTACTTTTCCCGCCGGCTGTCCCCCGCCGAGCGGAACTATGATGTGGGTAACCGCGAGCTCCTGGTGGTCAAGCTCGCCCTTGAGGAGTGGAGGCACTGGATGGAGGGGGCGGAGCTTCCCTTTATCGTTTGGACCGATCACAAAAACCGCAAATACATTCAGTCTGCCAAACGTCTCACCTCCCGTCAAGCCCGCTGGTCCCTGTTCATTTTAATTTTACAATCACCTACAGACCCGGTTCCCGCAACGTGAAGCCTGATGCCCTGTCCCGCCTCTACTCTCCGGAAGTCAGTCCTGCTGTCCCCGACCCCATCGTTCCTCCTTCCTGTGTGGTGGCTGCGGTCTCGTGGAGGATCGAGAAGACCATTAAGGTTGCTCAGGTAACCCATCCGAACCCCCGCAATAACCCTGACTCCCGTCTCTTTGTCCCCGACCCCATGCGCTCCCAGATCCTCCAGTGGGCCCACTCTTCCCGCCTGTCCTGCCACCCGGGCGTCCAACGCACCATCTCCCTGGTCAGGAGAAGTTTCTGGTGGCCCACGTTGGAGGGGCATACCCTTGCTTTTGTCCTCACCTGCCCCGTCTGCGCCAGGAGCAAGGCCTCCCACCAGCCTGCCGCTGGCCTTCTCCGCCCCCTCCCTGTCCCGGGCTGTCCTTGGAGCCACATTGGGGTGGACTTTGTCACCATGGACCGGTTCTCCAAGGCGGCCCACTTCATCCCCCTATACAAGCTCCCCTCTGCGTCGGAGACAGTGGAGCTGCTGGTGCTGCACATTGTGAGGCTGCACGGGATCCCCTCCGACATCGTGTCTGACCGTGGGCCCCAGTTCTCCTCCCAAGTGTGGAGGGCGTTCTGCCACTCCCTGGGAGCCTCCGCCAGCCTGTCATCTGGCTACCACCCCCAGACAAACGGGCAGACGGAGCGAGCCAACCAGGACCTGGGAGCTGCCCTGTGGATCCACCCGACCTTCCACTTCAGTCAGGTCAAGCCTGTCTCCTCCAGCCCGCTCAGTCCTCCCGCCGAGCCCCCCCCCCCCCCCAAATTTGCAGCACGTTACACACTTAATTCACAATTCATTTTAATGCCATTCTCTGCATGTGCACTTTAACTTCATGCATGAGCAGGTCTGTTTCCCTTGCTGTAAATCGCACTTTTCACGGTCTTCCTGGGAAAGTGAATTGTTTTAAAGCATTACGCTACCAGTAAAACAGGTTGGTCACATTTCCATAAGCAGGACATTATACAAGGGAAAATATGCGTGAACCTATGGGTTGCCAACTTCACAGCTTTATTGTATTTAGTGTCATCAAGGCAAGATAACGGTATTTATGTTATTAATCAATATTATAATGCAGGTAATGAACTTTGGATGAAGCTTGAACTTCGAGAATTCCATGAGAACATCCTCATGGAATTGATGTTTGACAATGCTTCATTGGATAATCAAACGAAATTCTTAAACATGCAGGCTAATTTGACATTTTCTGAGGTGATACAGAAGCCATTGGTAGCTTATTCTCAGCTGTTGTATGTGCTTTTAACGAAATTTAACCGCATATATTTCGTAAAATAACAGCACTGTCGGGAATTACCAGGAACTCATAATGGTTAGTCCGAATAATATTGATCATACTATTGATCCATATAGCCTATTCCTTGATCGCACTAAACACACACAAGCATGTCTGTTTCGCCATCATATAAGAAATCTGCAAAGGTGGAAAAGCAGGCTTTTAAAGGGAATGGGATATGACATTTTGATTGGTTTATTGCATGTCACACCCAAGACACACCTATAATTAATGAATAACTATTTATTTAAAAATGTAGGCTAAATATTTCGAAAAGATCTGTGAATAGGCTACCATAATAACAGTGGATGCTAGGTTATTGTAGCAATTCAACTACAAAGGGCAGTAGTTGGTCATTCATTTCTGAGCAGTTTTTCAATTTCAAGTTGTGTTCTGCCTTCAGTCCGGGGAGTCCTCTCACTGCATGTGCACGCGTCTCGTTCTCGTTTGTGAACGAGAGGAATCAGTGAACGAGAATGAGAGCGGTGAACGATAGTCTGAACTAGATCAGTGAACGAATCCGGGAACTAATCTTTTTAGTGAACGGAGTCAAAGGAACCGGGGTTGCATTCGAATCCAATTTAACACGCTCCCTTCCCTTGCTGTCTTCCCTCGAGGGACCTATCTTGTGACGGAATTTGCTACGTGCAGTCAGCAAACTTAAAAGGTGCTCTGCAAGGGAGGATTGACTAGAAACAAACAAAAACCGAACCGAACCGCCCTAGCAACATTTCGGAAATGCAACACCATAGAGTTGAAATGTGACTGCTACATAGTTCTGTGGTGACCGGCCACCTTTTTCATGTGGAGCATTGCATTGTGGGGTTCCCTTCTTGCTGGAAGCTTGCATTTTATACCCTTGGTGGAAGGGAGGATAAACGAGGGAGCGAGGGAATATAATTACTCCCTCCCCTTTCTTAAATTGGATCCGAATCACACTTGGTGTGGCTGCCATATTTCATCCTGGCATTTTGGGGATTCCCCCCTTGAAGCAAGGGAAGGGAATGACAAGAAGAAAGGATACATTTCAGATCCGAATGCAGGCCGGGTCCCTGAAAGGAACCGTAATGCTCACCACTACCACCAAGGGTTTAAATTGCATGCTTCCAGCAAGAAGGGAATCCCGCAATGCAATTCTCCACATGCAAAAAGTGGGCGGTCACATTTCAACTCTATGGTGTTACACTTCCGAAATGTTGCGAGGGCGGTTCGGTTCCGTTTTTGTTTGTTTCTCGTCAATCCTCCCTTGCAGAGCACCTTTTAAGTTTGCTGACTGCACGTAGCAAATTCCGTCACAAGATAGCTCCCCAGAGGGAAGACAGCAAGGGAAGAGAGCGTGTTAAATTGGATTCGAATGCAGCCCAGATCCCACACCCCAGGCTCCGTAGCTACACCCACCCCTCCCCATACAGAAAAGAGCGCCATGCCCAGGAACATCCCGAACACATCTTAGAATAGTAAATACAGGCAGAGGAGCAAGGTTTTTTTTTTTTTTTCAGCAGATTGCTAGTGCATCATAGATATGACTGAGCATGGTTATTTTATAATAATTTAAAGTAAAAAATCCTGCACAGTGCACCTTTAACTGAATAACCAAAAATAAGATAGAATAATGAGGTAGTATACACAAACAACCCTCTGGAGGAAGAAAATAAATAAAATAAATTTTTTCAAAATGCTGTACTAGCTGCTTTGGAGTTACTTGAAATGTGTTTACTTGTTCTAGATTATGAACTGTCATGCCCCATACTAGCCACTGTAAAGCCGCAGGCCATCAGAATCTTCTCTAGTCATCGAAAATATCCTTCACTGCACAGAAAACAATTGCCAGGGCCAATCTAAAATATACACTAAAACTGCAAATAATACTTTACAAAGCCCAAAAAGTGAGAAGTTGTTCAGTATTAACCTTTTTCAGGGGTCAAGGCCAAAATCATCCCATCTCATACCAATTATGGATATAGTACTTTCATCACACAAGTTCAAAGCACTTCACAGTGAAAGGGGGAAACTCACCTCAACCACTGTTAACATGTACACCTGGGTGATACACAGCAGCCACATTCACCACACATTATAAGAAATCATAGCCAATTAAACTGGGGTGTTTATTTGTGGGGGTCCAGGCACAGAACCCCCTATTATTTGTAAAGATAGTGTCTACTACAGCACAGTGTGCCCATTGTTGCCCTGGGGATTGTTTTGGTTTAGGAAAGGCTGCCCCCTCCTGGCCTGCCAATACAATTTCCAGTAGCAATTTAGTTTTCCCTACAGGTCTCCCATCAAAGTACTAACCAAGCCCACACCTGCTTAGTTTTAACCATTCTCCCATTATGGCCGGCGGTAAACCTGACTGTTACAGGCATAACCGCGCTCGTTTTTCAAGCTGTTTTTGTTTCAAGGCTTTCCATATTTCCCGGATGTAGAGCTCAAGACCAAATTGCCTTTGTCTGCACGCATCTCTCAATAATTTTCGACCGATTATTGTCGTACAATGTGAGCAGCAGGTCGTGCGCTTTATTATCTGGCCGATCACTGTCGTGCAGTGTGAGCACATAGCCTACATCGTGGGCTTTGGACGTGCACGACGGGCGATTTAAACGTGCAGTATGAGCTGTCATCAACGGACAATCGCAGTGTACTATTCCCGGCTTTACCTCCAATTTTCTGAGCAAAATTGACATGCTGTAGCCTATTGTCACGTCTTCCCAACCACCTGCGGATCTCTACACGTCGGCGGCCGCCTCTTATTTTTTGACGGTTCAGCGCACAACGCACATATTCCCAAAACTGTACGGATTTCTCAATAATTTTCGACCGATTATTGTCGTAATGTGAGCAGCAGGTCTTGCGCTTTATTATCTTGCCGATCACTGTCGTGCAGTGTGAGCACATAGCCTACATCGTGGGCTTTGGGCTTGCACGGCGGGCGATTTATTCGTGCAGTATGAGCTGTCATCAATGGACAATCGCACAGTGTATTCTCGGCTTTACCTCAAATTATCTTAGCAAAATTGACATGCTGTATTGTCCGCGCCTTCCCAACCACCTGCGGATCCATAGCCTACACGTCGCGCCTCTTCTTTTTTGACGGTTCAGCGCACAACGCACGTATGGCCAAAACTGCACGCATCTCTCAATAATTTTAGACCGATTATTGTCGTACAATGTGAGCAGCAGGTCATGAGCTTTATTATCTGACCGATTACTGTCGTGCAGTGTGAGCACATAGGCTACATCGTGGGCTTTGGACGTGCACGACGGGCGATTTAAACATGCAGTAGCCTATGAGCTGTCATCAATTGACAAATCGCACAGTGTATTCCCGGTTTCCCCCATTCGTATAGTCCCACGATAATCCCGATTGCAGCGTGCTTTAAGCGCCACCTAGAGTATAGCCTATTAAAGTTGCACAGCCTGCTATGTAAACCTGCTGCTGACCAGGTTTTAAAGACTGTTAATACAGAAAAATTATCGAAGTTCAAAATTCTTTATAGACCAGCCTAGGCTACTTCATCCACGTCTATCTCCACGTATCTGCAACTAACTAGTTACACAAAGTATTCACGTAAAAAATATTTTTTGTTGCATTTAAAAACAACTAATAAATACGCTGTAGATGGTGTTATTGCCTGTCTCCAAAATTGCTGTCCTTGGTTAAAATCAGAACTGCTCTTCCATTAAATTTGCATTTTAAAAACGGTAGCCTACTAGGCCTATGTGATGCCCAAACAATACATATTTAATTTAGATTTCACCCCATTAAAGGGATGTGTGTTGCATGCTGGAATCAAGACCTTCCTAAAAATAATACGCAGCTAACCCTGTGTTAGTAGGCTACTGTAGCCTACTTTGGAAAGAATGGAAATATGCAGCTGCGTAGGCCTACTAGCTACTAAAAACTGAAGGAACGCTGCAATTGTGTCTAGGAATCTTCGGATAATGTTATCAATTCAGAGATCATATGGCATTTTAACAAGTCAAGTCAAGTTTATTTGTATAGCACATTTTCATACACAAGGCAAGTCAAAGTGCTTTACATAAGACATAGAAAGACATTATATCACAGTTTAAACAAGTCATAATATTTGCCTTACTTACCATTACCTTTTCATTTTATTGTACAGAAAAACACCGTATGGCTTGATCGTGGGTTTGGTTTTGTTGAAAGTAGCCTACCCGTTTCAACAACTTTTCAGTGTATTTGCTGTTCCTACTGTTTCCAGAAGGGGGCGATCATACTCTTTTTGATTTTGTCATTGGATTGACTCTTAATTATTGTTCTAGCCTACTTAATTTAGGTTTATTTCTAATTTTTTAAATGACTACGTGTTAAGATTTTGCAGTTTTTTATATTTTTATTTTTTGCATGTATTTCTTTTCTCCAAAAAAGTGTAAACAGCTGGGGGAATCACTCTCCGCCTTAAAGCATTTTTGATGAATCATCGGTCAAAACACGAGATTAAGAGACAGGCGATATTTGAATTATGAATCAGAAAAAAAGGTACTCATTTTAAAATGAGTCATGTTGTGGATGGTATGGCCATGCTAAATGATCCAATTGTTTACAAAATGTATATTAATCAGGTTTCTCCTTTCCACTTCTTGCAAAATTACGATGCATATCCTAGCCTACTCTACAGAACCAACTACAGCTTCAGGGTTTCTGTTTTACAGTCGTGAACTCGCCAACACAAATAGCTAGCTAGCTACTTACTGTGCCTGCAGCATCTTCTTTTAAAATTCCGCTACATTATCTTTATGCATTGTCTTATTAACCACGAGGTTTAATTCACCTCTGTTAAATATTAAAAATGGCAATTCGTTTTGTGTTGGGAAGACGTTGCTTTTAAGTGTTGTTAGATGTAACACCTGACTGAACGGATGACCATTTCCAAGATTCCAATAATTTCATAGTTTACGGCTAAAGAAAATTAATGAGTCATCCTCAATCAGTAGCTATGCCTTTTTTGAGCCAAAATCCATGAAATGTATCTTAGGCTAATCTATGAAATTCAGCACCCCAAGATGGAATGCCTAAAACAGACTCAAACTCGGCATTGTATCATTTATTGCTGTTTATCAAGTAATTCAAGTTCTGCTTGAGTAAGATGAAAACAAAGTCTGATATAGTGAATGCACAATGACATTCCATTAATAGAATGTTTTCAGAATGATCCATAATTTATGGAAGTTGTATCAAACTATACCCAATGACCAGGAGTTATTGATCCTCCTGTGGAGCATGGGGCAGGCCAGGACACATGCCAATAAAAGTTATTAGACAGAGACAGTATTTAGTAATAATAGTAATACAATTTATAGTTGCGTTGTATGGTTGATCTAAACGGTGTGACAAATGAACAGTTATTTGTTTCTCAAAAAAAAAAAAGTAATGTCTGCAAACCTTTTTTAATGTCCTTCTGGAGCCTTTTTATACTATTCCCTTTACCGTATAATATTAATACGGTAGGCTACCAGTGAAGCTGGCCTAAATATAGAATGTTGTGTTGGTTTGGAAATGTACTAAGACCTATTCTGACAGGATTCGTTTGACCTAAGGATCTCTGGTAATAGGAATTATTACCTACTACTCCAGTGATTTTAATCCCGTCAAAATTGGCCTTGTCAGTAATTATCACCTTACTGGAGAGTAAAAATTCAGGGCTGATTTGTTGTTTTTTGGGGAACTCCAAGGTCCCCTGATAATAGGCTACTAGTCCTGTGTGAATGGACATCTCAGTAATTTTGAGTGCTCATCTCAGTAATTATCAATTATCTTTTTTTTGTTTATTTTCGGCGGTAAACTAATTGTTAAAATAATTGTGTTGGAGCAATGGAGGCTGTTGCTGAGACGTTGATCATCCATCCCAGCATACCCAGCGTGGACCCCCATCTGAAGAAGTAGACTACTTTACTACTACAGTACTTAGGAGAGCATGTATTTTGTCAAGTTATCCATCCATATCTACTGTATTTCTGGCAGCAGAGTGATGGTTTAAGGCTTGTTTGATACGTCAGACCCTTGATGACGTAAAGCCATTTAGCCAACCATGTGTTCCATACTGTTCCAGTGTAATTTACAGCTAAATCTAGTGCCACCCCCCAATTCCCATAGAGATCCATTCAAATGCAGAGACATTATAGTATCGCTTGTAAGAGTACCAGAAAATAATATATCAAGAGTCTTTTGATGTTGTTGGGTCACAGACATCAGGAAGTCATGGCATGCAAAGGATATGCGACTAAATATTAAAAATTACTTTATTCTATATATAAATGCAGGGGTGCCAATAATTGTGGCACACATGGTTTTGTTAAAGATAATTATTTCTTGATGAGGGCATTTTTTTTCTCATAATAAATTTACGTCAATTGAAGGTTGGATTTTTCTCATTTTAAGCTAATTCACCAAACGGTGAATTTTTTATAACCCTTTTTGCTCATCTTTACCAGGGGTGCCAATAATAGTGGAGGGCACTGTAGTATACTGTAATATAGTATAGTAGGTTATTACATTGTATTAGTATGGTATATAATCTATACTCTATTTATAACTGGATAGTCCAAGTGCTTAAAACAGATCATGTTAGTCAGATTAGATTGTCAGTAATTTGGGTGCAATTCTTATCATGTCAGAATGCACCACTATAATTACCCCAGATAACCAGTAAAAATGTATTTACAGACGTCCTGAGGTAAAACGAGTCCCGTCAGTATTGGGCTCTAGTCTCTGACTAGAAAAACAAAAGCAGCTAGCTTTATTATTCAGGAAGGGACAATAATAGATCTTCCATAAACCTTGCAAATATATTGGGATGGCAGGTATGCCATCCGCCAAGTTACGGCTTGGCGGGGCATGCCCCATACCTATACAGCACTGAGAGTTTGGCACTTTTCAGGGTTTCCTACAGAAGTAACCACAATGACCATAGACTCTCAACCCGTAAAAACATTAACTTCTGTATGTTCTGACCTAATGTAACCACACAGCATTCAGATACAACTTCACACATCCACACAATAAAGCCCCAAACTTGGGTTATTTTACCGTTTTTCTCCTTCCTCTTCTGCTTCTTCTTCTTCTTCTTCTTCCCATTTTCCTGCCAAACTGCCTGCCTCTGTCAGGATGTTATCCAATGGGGAGAATTATTATTTGAGCGTATGGTCCCTATACCTGCTCATCAAACTTATCGTCCAATAAAAACGCTTCATACTAATGTTTTTTTTAATGTTAATATAGCTAATGGCTTCATGCTTTCCAAGAAGCCACAGTGGCTTAGTGGTTAGACCCACAGTTCATCCCAAAGTGGATAGTGGGTTTGAGCCCAGCAGGGCACATGTGTATTTTCCACAAAAACAATGTGCAACTGTTTTTTTTTTTTTTTTTTTTTTTTTTTTTTTTTTTTTTTTTTTTTTTTTTTTTTTTTTTCTTTGCCCACCTTCCACCCCCCCTCACCGGAGGACAACTTTATTTTTAATTACATTTCTTTTTAGTGATGAACAGTAACATTATTTACAGTGGTAAAAACAATAGTCATTTCCTCTCTGAGGGAGGGAAGGAACACCAAGACAAACCAACAATAACACAAAAGAAACCAAAAAGAACAGAAGAAAGAAAGGAGAAGAAAATAAAACAGAAATGGACATACAGCTAGATAGACATACAGTCAGACGAAGAATGGGACTGATATACAGACAGGCACACAGAGGGACAGAGAGACCGACAGACAGGGGTACGTGACAGGGGAAGTGGGGGTGTAGTAGGGGTTCTATAGAGGGAAGAGAAATGCACAGGGGGTGAGGGGAAGAGGGGCTTGGGGGATTGTATAGAGGGAAGATGAGGGGGGTTGGGGAATTGGGGGGGGTGATTCACAGGCTCATTTCAGGTGATTTGATATTTAGATTATCCATGAATGATTTCCAGATGCTATTGAATTGGGGGCTTTCGCTGCGATTGGAGGCAGAAATATTTTCCTGTGATATGTGATCTGATAGAAGGTTTGACCATTGCCTAGTATTCACGGTCTTTCTGGTCTTCCAGTTTAAAAGGATGGTTTTCTTGGCGACAGCTAGGGCAACAAGCAAGGGTTTAGTGTTCTGGATAGTTGGGTTGATAGCAGATAAATCCCCGAGTAGGCAGAGAGAGGGAGAGAGTGGAATGCTGCAGCCCAGGATGCGGGATAGTGTATTGGTGATTGAGTTCCAGAAGTGTTGAAGGGGTGAGCAAAGCCAGATTGCGTGAAAATAATCGTCTGTGGTGTTGAGGGTGCAGTGTGAACATATGTTTGTGCTTGCAAATCCCATTTTAAACATCTTGTGCTGAGTGATATGTACTCTGTGTATTACTTTGAATTGGATTAATTGCAGATTAGTATTGTTAGTCATCGTGAATGTGTTGTTGCAGATTTGTTGCCAAAATACGGCGCTGGGAGAGAAAGCCAGGTCCGCTTCCCATCTTGAGATCGGGAGGTGTATTGTAGAATCTGTGCTTGCTAGTATTTTGTATATTTTTGAAAGTAATTTCTTCTGAGATGTTATTTCGTTCATAGCTGATATGATGGGGGGTGGTTGGAGTTCATTGTGTATAATATTGATTTTAGATTTTATAACCGATTTTAATTGGAGAAATTGAAGAAATTGGTCTCTTCCAATGCCGTATTTTTCTGTGAGATCTTGAAAGGTGGTGAAGGTGTTGTTTGTAAAGATGTGGTTAAGATGGGTGATGCCTTTTTGTTTCCATACCGGGAAGTGTAAGGGTGATTTATTAAGTTGAAAGTCAGGGTTGTGCCATATTGGGGTGTGTTTGCAGGGTGCTGAGGTGGAGTTAGTTAGCTTGTTAGTTTTCCACCAGGCTGTCAGAGTTGTCGAGATTACAGTATTCTTGAAGCAGTTGTGATGTTTTATGTTGGTATTGAGGAATGGCAGGTCCTGTGGTAATATTTCCATGCAAACTTCTTTTTCGATATCGTCCCATGGGTGGTATTGTTGGGTGGGGTGAATCCAATTGTGAATGTATATTAATTGGTTAGCCAGATAATAGTTATGAAAATTTGGTGCCTCGAGTCCTCCTTGGTTTTTGCTTTTTTGAAGAGTGGTTAATTTGATTCTTGGTGTTTTGTTTTTCCAGTAGAATTTGGATATGATTGAATCTAGGGAGTTGAACCAGTTGGTGGTGGGTTGGGTTGGGATCATAATGAATAAATAATTAACTTTTGGGAGAATTGACATTTTGGCAGTTGCTATTCTTCCAATTAGTGAGATTGGTAGGTTTGTCCATCTTTGTAAATCATCATCTATTGCTTTTATCAGTGGGGTGTAATTGAGCTGAAATAATTCTGACAGCTTGGGCGAGATGTTAATTCCTAAATATCTGATATTTCCAGAGGGGAGGGGGAAGGATGAGTCCTGGGTTGCAGCATTCCTATCACCTCCCTCTAAAGGTAGGATTGTTGATTTTGACCAGTTTATGGAGTAATCTGACACTTTAAAGAATGAGTCTAAGAGTTTTGTAGTTTCTTGTAATGATTTTGTCGGTTCCTGTAGATATAATAACACATCGTCAGCATAAAGGCTGATCTTGTGGTGAGTGTTACCGGTGGTGATTCCTAGGATGTTAGCATTTTGTCTGATTGCTGTAGCGAGAGGTTCGATGAAGAGGGCAAAAAGAGAGGGAGAGAGTGGGCATCCTTGTCTGGTACCCCTGTGAAGTGTGAAGCTTTGTGATGTTATTCCGTTTGTGGTGACAGTGGCCATAGGTGATGTGTATAGTGTTTTAATCCAGTGAATAAACGACTCTCCAAAACCAAATCTCTGTAAAGTTGCAAATAGGAATGACCAGTTGACTCTGTCGAAGGCTTTTTCTGCATCTAATAAGGTGATTATTGCTTTCAGATTGTGTTGTTTGGTGACGTTTAATAAATGGAATAATCTGCGCATGTTGCTTGATGAGTGGCGTCCTTTGATAAATCCTGTTTGGTCGGGGTGAATTAATGTAGGAGTGACTGTTTCAATTCTGGTGGTTAAGGCTTTGCTAATTATTTTAATGTCCGTGTTGATCAGTGAAAGGGGGCGATAGCTGGAGGGTAGGGTTGGGTCTTTGTCCGGCTTAAGCAGCACTGAGATAAGCGCAGTGTTCATGTGTGGAGGGATTTTGGAGTTATGTTCTATTTCCGTTGTCAATCTAATGAATAATGGTGAGATTGTTGGCCAGAAATGTTTGAAGAATTCAGCAGGGAAGCCATCGGGTCCAGGAGCTTTATTGTTGGGCATCTGAAGCAGAGCTTTATGATATTCCGTTTGTGTTAATGGTTTGTCTAATGATTGTGCTTGTTCTTTAGATAGTTGAGGAAGGTTTATTTTATCTAAGAAGGAATTAATGTCTGCCGTACTTGGGTTGATATCTGGGGTATATAATTTGCTATAGAATGTTCTGAAAGTGTCATTGATGTCTTGGGGCGATGTCAAGGTCTTCCCCGCTGAGTCCTTCACCGCGGGTATGATTGATTTTTCTTTGTTTTTTTTTAGTTGGTTGGCTAAATATTTTCCTGATTTATTGTTGTGCTCAAAGTGGTTTTGTCTCAGTCTCTGTATCATAAAATTAGTTTTTTTATATTGAATGTTACTGAGTTGAAGTTGTAGTGCACGTAAATCTTTCTGTGTTTGTTCCTTGGGGTCGATTGCATATGCATTATCTAAGTCCTGTATCATTTGTTCCAGATTATTTTCGAGTTGTTGATCCTTTTTTTTCTTATGTGATGAGTATGATATGATTTGGCCTCTCAGTACTGCTTTAGCCGTTTCCCATAGTAAAGTGGGTGATATTTCTGGAGAGTCGTTTATTTCCATAAAGGAAGCCCACTCTCTCTTGAAGATGGTGTTAAAGTCAGAATCTTCTAGTAGAGATATATTAAAGCGCCATCTCGGGGATGGTGGTTTGGGTTGGTTGGTGTTTAATGTGAGGGAGACAGGGGCATGGTCACTGATTGTGATGGGATGGATTTTGGTCTCAGAAATATCTGGAAGGGTCGAGTTACTGGTGAGAAAGAAATCAATTCGAGAGTACGACTTATGGACATGTGAGAAGTGTGTAAATTCATTTGCGGAGGGATTGCTCATGCGCCAGCAGTCGCCAAGACCAAAATCGCTCATATATTGTTTTAAAGTGTCTGTGGAGTGCCAGTTTCTAGAATCACTTGTTCTGTCGATAGCAGGATTAATAACTGTGTTGAAATCGCCTCCGATTATGATTGTTGAATTGGAGTGGTTACTTAGTGCTGAAAATAAGGAGTGAAAGAATGGGGGGTCGTCAGTATTTGGACCGTAAATACTGGCAATGGTCAAATTGTGACTATAAATGGTGCTGCTGACAATGATGAAACGTCCCTCTGGGTCCGAGGTTGTGGAAATGTGGGTGAATGGCAGTCGTCTATTAATTAAAATGGAGACTCCTCTTTGTTTGGAGTTATATGTTGCTGAGAATATTTGGTTGAAGTGTGGGGATTTAAATTTCTGGTGGTCTGATTTTGTAAGATGAGTCTCTTGTAGTAGACAGATGTCTGCTTGTAGTTTGATTAGATGATTCATGATTTTAATTGATTTGGCCTGTGAGCCAGCCCCTCGAATATTCCATGTTATAAATTTAATAGGAAACATTTATGTGCGTGTGTTTGTGTTTGTGAGAGCTTGTGCTTGTGAGTGTGCATATTGTATGCGTATGCATATGCGTGAGTGTATGCTGGGTGGGGGAAGGGAAGGGAAGGGAAGGAGAGGGACAAGAAGGAAGATCAAAAGTTTTAGTTATATAGGGGGGGAACACGGAGGGAGGGGGGGAACATACGGAACAGAGATAGAAGACAACAAATAACATTAATACAGCAGTTAACAGTTCTTCCATTTTTTAAGACTTGTCAGCTAGCTTTTGTATCCAAAATAAAGTAAAATAAAGTAAAACATGTTTTTTATAAGACATCCAAGGGTTGTCGTGTGTATCTTGAAGGGTGTACTCACCGTATGATCAATCGGTGACTTTTTAATGAAGTACACAGCCTAGGTTTGTGTCAGTAAATGTAGGTGACATTTAGCAAAATCTATGCAATATGCATCTGGTAATATGGCCCATTTATGATTCCTCTTTTTGGAATCTCACTTGGGTGGGGGTGAGAGAGAGAGAGAGAGAGAGAGAGAGAGAGAGAGAGAGAGAGAGAGAGAGAGAGAGAGAGAGATGATAAAGGTTTGAATACAAATATATCACGTACAAACCATTCTGAAGCTTAAAAAAAAAAAAAAAAAAACAACCCACCCATCTTAAAGAAGAGAAAAAACAACAACAAAAAAAGTCATTCATGGGAGAAAATATTTAGAAATATTAATATATAGATATTTAGATATATTTGTCCAGATAAGCACAGAATTAACTCCAGTGGATTACCAAACTGGTTATGTGAGATAGTAGATAGGAAGCTTGTAATTAAAAGGTTGCAGGTGCAATTGTGTCCTTAAAGGTTGCATCAGCGATCCCGGGTGGCGTCACTTCTGAAGCGAAATCCCAAACAAACATACTTATGAATAATTATGTTATGTTTTAAAAAATAGTGTTCAAGCATTCAGAATTATAACCACGTTAATAACGTTTGTAAGAAACCAAACCGTTTGTAAATCCGTCAAGATTTCAGCGAGATAAGAGTATTAGCGTTTGTGCAGATCATTGTGATTGGTTGGAATACTGTTTATTTTGATTTTGAGTGGTTGGTAGTACCATTTGTTTTTGTGTACGATCTCGGAGCATAGGCTGCCTACAGAGACGCGGTTTTTTGACGGCCTGCTTATGGGGCGGGCAGCTAGCGGATCGTGAGGAAAAATCAGATGAATGTGATCATTTATGTTTCCACCCAAAATCGCTGGTACAACCCCCAAGTAAGTACGAAGCCAAAATTATTTCAGCAAATATCTAGCGGTGTAAATGAAAAAAAAAAAATATATATATATATTTTACATTTAAGGCAAGTTATCCTGAGGAAGAGTACCCGATGTGGAAATAAAAACTATCACTATCAAAAGCCACTTAGTTAACCAGAGCAACTAAATATTGATTAAATATGTCATAAAACCAGAAACAAGGAAAATAAGCTTATCATTAAAGTAACTACAAAGGGCAAACCGTGTGGGTGTGCGCATTTTCATTGTCAAGTTCGGTTTCATGTCAAATGCATCAAAGTGTGGGGGGTCAAAAGAGAGAGGGGAGAGGGGGGTAATATCAAGAGAGGGTTGGGCTAAGTGAGCCAGCTGATGTGGGCTACCCTACTCACAACCATGAGACGACCTTGGGGTCTCGGAAGAGTTGATTGTTGATGTACAGCCTGTCCAGAACGAGCGTTGCTTTATGACCCTTGCTTCTTTGCTCTTTCAGTAATGGATAAAGCTGTCTTCTCCTCCAGAGGATCTCAGGGGGGAACTGTTCATTGATGGAGAATGGTGTGTCTTTGAGCTCCCGTCCGTGGGACAGTATCAGGTCCTTCATTTTGAAGTGGGTCAGTTTAGCTACAATCGGTCTTGGTCTCCCCTCTCTTTTTTGGGAGAATCTGTGGGCTCTCTGAAAGTCTATTTTTTTTATTTGGTCGTCGGCCATCCGTAGGTTGGTTTTCAGAAAGTTAAAAACTTTCTTTTCTGTTTTGTTGTAGTCCTCTCCTTGTTCTTCCTCCACACCGGTGATAACAATGTTATTTCTCATACTACGGGATTTTAGATCGAGAATAGCAGCTGTGAGATGTTTGTTTTGAGACTGGAGGCTTGTCGCGGTGTTGTTGAGGGCGACTACCTGTTTGCGGAGATCTGTGTTGTCTTTCTGTAGATCCATTATGAGTTGGTTGTTGAATTCCATTGCCGTTTTCAAGGCCTCTATTTCTGAGAAAAGTGCTGGTAACTTGTCCAGATTGTCGAGTTTGGTAAGTTGCTTTTCAATGTTAGCGAGCCTCTGGCTATCCGAGTCAGATAGTGCCGTTTGTGTTAGCGGGTTGTTGCTAATTTTACAGGGTTGGCCGTCCTCGCTCCCGCTGGAGAAAGCAAGTTTCCTATCTCGTTTTTCGGACTCGCGTTTCTCACGTTTATCAGCCATTGCCAGAAAGACGTTGTCAATAAACTCTTCGATTTGCGTTATTTCCTCCAGTTTGTGATATCCCTTTCTTTCTTTTTCTTCCTTGTCAGACTTCTTTTAAATTATTGTTTGGATCGAGCTAGCTGGTGCGCGTCTTTAGTCCATCTACATCTAACTGCTCAGTATATTTTGACTGTTCACCTTCCACCTACAATAGCGTCTATGCGTCTCTCCTCACTCTCTTTGCTGTAGGTGGGGTCTATGCGTCTCTACTCTAAACACTTGTGCAGTGTGCAACTGTTAAGTTCTTTTCATTTCTTAGACTGTTATTATTTTCACATTGACACATTAACATATTTTTTTTGTAAAGGCAAAACAGGTTTACAATATTAAGTGTTCAATGTTTCACTTGTATTATATATCACACCCTCCCCAAACCAAACGCTCGCTTTTGTCTGGTTTGGGGAGGGTGTTACGCTCTGCTCTTGCGGTCATGACTGACTGACTGTGAAAACCCCTTGCCTCGGCCAAGATTTCTTTATTCATTAATTTCTTCACTTCAGCTCTGTTCACTTTATCCTTTTCACACATAACACAAGGTCACCATAAAATTAACTACTAGGAAAATGAAGAATTTACGATAACAGCCTACATTAAGAATTGAAGATAGCTTCTTTTAAACTGCAAGCCTTTAAACGATCGATTTATAAACCGCCAATTCCCCAAACATATCTGATTCATGGTTAGTCACTTATAAATAAATAGATAGCCTCCGAATGTGGCTTTAGTCTACGCTACTCTGCTGATAATGTAGCTTACTGCAAACACTTTTAATTATTATAATAATAATAATAAGAAGAATAATCTCTGGTATGTACTTTCTTAGTAGTATCTACTGTTGTCTTTCTGGCTAAGATTCCTGGGAAATATGCGTTGTCCAATTAAGCTTGTTCGCCAACGTTACTTCCTGCTTCTCGTCAGGAAGCAGAAAGAAGCTAGGCTACTACGAAGCGAATCAACACGCATTATAGCCTACATTCATTGCACTACAGAAAACGAAACTAAACCTAGCTGTCCGGTACCAAAACATTTCCCGCAGGTAACGTTCTACACTACTGGAAACTCACTAGCTCGCTCGCTAGAGTTACGCATCCGGCAATCCAGTGTCGAATAGCCTAACTGCTGTGCTTATGAACTCAGCTCACTCGCTAGCTCGTAGCCCACACATGGAAGGTTGGAGTTACGCATCCGGCAATCCAGTGTTGAATAGCCTAACGTTAAATGTATTTCATAGAATACTAATAGCCCTATTTTAAAACTGTATTTCCATATTTTACTGATGCAAACTATTTAGGCTGTACTAGCTATTTAGGCTATCTTTCAGCTAGAATGTGTTTGCGTTTAGCCCATTGTGCATGTATGTCTCCATGTAGACTTGGTTCATTAATTTACATGCTTCTTCATGATCCATAGCTCAGGTGGTGCTGTTCATTGTATTTCATTACACATTAAATACTGCTCATCTACAAACTCTTTTAATGTAATTGTGTGCTGTCTGTAATAGGATAACTGTTCTCATTCTTGTCAATAGAGGGCGTTATGGTTAAGCGAATGTCTGCATACATTTCTTTGGAATGCATGTCTCTCTCCGTGTTTATCTTCATGCATTATTCATCATTAGTTAGCTATAACAAAATAAGTGATATCAGATCAAAAATGTCTACGACATTAAAAAAAGCCAAGTTACTCATGCATAGCCTACATAGCGCTGTCCATAAGTTCTTAATTCCAACTTGCAAAAACTAGGCCTGCCTTTAAAAGTCTTGATATCAAAATGTGGCCAAGTTACAACTACCAATATTGCCTATCGTAGCTCACACTAAATACACTAGCTCTATTCCAAAGCAATGCTATCCAAACTTTCCTAAATTATTTAATGCAACTTGGCCCTGTGTTTCTTCATCTTTGCATGTGAAGAGATTGTGCCTCATGGAACAACATATGATTTCAATTAATGTTTTTAACAGTTGATGAATAATTACACTCCAGAAAGGATATGGTTGTACTTTGTTGGCAAGTTTACTTTAGAAAATGTACAGGTTTTAAAATGTTAACTGCTGCTACAGCATTCTTTACAATTCACAAACAGACATTTATATGAAGAAACATCATGTACAATAGAGAAAGGGGTGATGAATAAATAAATGCAGATAAAAATGATGATGATATTTGCAAACAGAATTTTGTGAACACAAGGATATCTATGCTCTGTAGGACCACACAGGTTTTGATAGAAATCAAAATAAATAAATAAATAAATACATAATAATAATAATAATAATAATAATAATAATAATAATAATAATAATACATTTAATTCATTCTGTGCTTTTCATAGACCCAAAGCAGTGGATGCAGACAATTGTTCAAACATGCCCTATAGTGTAGTAATTTCTTTGTTTAATTTCTAAGTGTAACACATCTGAATCCATTATAAATTATTTTAATTTTGCAGTTTGATGTGGCACATACAGTTTCATTGACCACATTCTCTTGAGATGGTAAGATGAAGAAACACAGGGCCAAGTTGCATTAAATAATTTAGGAAAGTTTGGATAGCATTGCTTTGGAATAGAGCTAGTTTATTTAGTGTGAGCTACGATAGGCAATATTGGTAGTTGTAACTTGGCCACATTTTGATATCAAGACTTTTAAAGGCAGGCCTAGTTTTTGCAAGTTGGAATTAAGAACTTATGGACAGCGCTATGTAGGCTATGCATGAGTAACTCGGCTTTTTTTACGTCGTAGACGTTTTTGATCTGATATATATATACACAGACGGGTGACAAATTAAAGGGAAAAACCCCTACAGTGAGGGGGCTCTGTTATGCTGTGGGGGGCATTTTCCTGGCATGGTTTGGGTCCACTTGTCCCCTTAGAGGGAAGGGTTACTGCAAATCAATACAAAGTTATTCTGAATGATCACCTTTATCCTATGATGAAAAATTTCTATCCTGATGGGAGTGGTCTCTTCCAGGATGACAATGACCCCATCCACAGGGCACGAAGGGTCACTGAATGGTTTGATGAGTATGAAAATTATGTGAATCATATGCTATGGCCTTCACAGTCACCAGATCTCAACCCAATTGAGCACCTATGGGACCGACATGTTACAGACAGCGCGCACCACCACCATCACCAAAACACCAAATGAGGGAATATCTTTTGGAAGAATGGTGTTCTATCACTCCAGTAGAGGTCCGGTTAAAAAATGGCTGGTTCACCCGATATGGATGTAAAACCCCTCAAATTAAAGCTGAAAGTCTGCACTTTAACCTCATATTCACTGTTCCATTTCAAATCCAATGTGTTGGAGTACAGAGACAACACAAAAAAATGCATCACTGTCCTAACACTTTTGGGTGTTATACTGTAGTGCCCTCCACTATTATTGGCACCCCTGGTAAAGATGAGTAAAAAGGGTTATAAAAAATTCACCGTTTGGTGAATTAGCTTAATCTCACACTGAAAAAAATGAGAAAAATCCTGCCTTTAATTGAAGTAACACAAAACCACGTGTGCCACAATTATTTTAAAGGTTGGATTTATTTTTTTCAGTGTGACATTAAGCTAATTCACCAAACTGTGAATTTTTTATAACCCTTTTTACTCATCTTTCCCAGGGGTGCCAATAATAGCGGAGGGCACTGTATATACTGTATATACATAAATACATGTTTTATGTAGACGTTTTCATTCTTGTTTGTGTCACCCTACAGAAAAAAATACTGAGGATAAAAATGATGTGTAAATCACTGCATCTTTTAAGCTTGGAAGACATTTTCTTCTTTTTTTTAATATGGGTGAGTTTTTTAATAGCTTAATAGATCCCAAATAACTATTCTTGGGGTTTTCACAACCATAAGACATCCAGTCTGCATCATATGTAGGCTACTAAATTTTACATTCAAACAAAAAACGTATTTTGTTAAATATTATCACTGCAGCTGTATGATGTCAGTAACAAAACCTTGTTATTTACCAATACAGTAGTGAGTCAGGCCATTTGCAGGTACATTCGGGTCGACGTCACTGCAACATCCCAGGTTGTCGCCTGAAATTCCAAAATAAAGGAAGTCCCACCTCAAAATCGAGCTGATTGGCTACAGACTAAAGCTTGTGGCATATGTTTTCACATAATTGGATGGCAGACCCGTCATATTTAAAACAGGTCGGGACTCTGTGGTCTGGGCGTCAGGTAAAAGTGTAATAACTTAGTTAGCCAATATTGAGAGTGAAAGCGGGATAGACCGAAACTTTGTAAATACTGCGGTTAGTTTTCAGTATCAATATCTATAAAGAACAATTGTGAACGTGTTCTCAAGGCAAGGGGTAGACATGAAGAGTCTGAAGTATCGACTGAAGAAGCACGAAGTTACAATCACCGTAAGTTCAATGCAAACTTTGAATCTGTGTTTTTGTGAACTCTTACGTTATACCTGTCGCTTAAAGAGTATAACCAGCTAGGTCGAAAGTAGTCATTTCTTTCGTGCAGGGTCGACAATAACTAGTTGAATTGTGTTAATCGTCACGTTACTAACTAACGTTTCACATGCACATTGGGATACTTATATGCTTGGAAAGTGAGTTGTTTAATAGCCTACATTCGAGCCTTTATCTGCTACTAGAAAACCACTCGTATGTGAATCTGCTTTTGTTTACGCTCGGCTGTTCCTTCCGACAGCAAGTGTTTTCAGTGGCTAAGGTGCTTTGTAGCAAGGTAGCTAGGGTAGGGTAGGGTAGGCTATAAGATCAATACCAGGTGGTGGCTGAGCGCCAGTTTGGCAAGTCGAACGTTAATTTAACGTTAGGCCTACTCAGTCATAGAGTATCAAACGTTAATTTAATGTTAGGCCTACTCAGTCATAGAGTATCAGAGACGGATTAACCATAAATGTGTTGTTCGTATTACAGTGCCATGAAAAAAATGTTTCTGAGTAAATCCCCACTTTGATTAGGGGTAGACTGCCTATGACCCGACAATGCGTGCGGTTTTGTACACTCATGTAGTGGCCTATGTTATGTGGGGAACGCGTTGTAATTGTCGACACCCTGTAGCCTACATTGTTTTATAACTCCGTCTAGATCTATTGCGAACAACGGACTGATCAGTTAGTGACGCCTATAGCGTTTGATGGCTAAACTGCTAAATCACAAACCTGCTTGCCCACACTCTACTTTTTTGTGTCTGACCCATCATATTATTCAATATTATGAACCGAATAGGCTGAGGCTCGCCTACTTTCAACCAACTTTTCCTGACCCATGTGCTCGTTCTTGGTTTAGATATAGGCCTGCCTGTCGCCTTTATTGGCCAGATGCTGCGGTGCACATAGGTTAATTTGTGACTAAATAATAATTTAGGCTATCATACCATATTTGATTGGGGAGATTTTTGAACATATATGGTCTGATGACCATATATATATATATATATATATATATATACATACAGATCCTTTCCAGAAAATTAGAATATCATGGAAAAGTTTTTTTTTCTCCCATAATTCCATTCAAAAAGTGAAACACTCATAGATTATAGATTCATTACACACAAAGTGAAATATTTCTAGCCTTTATTTGTTTCATTTTTCATAATTTTGGCTTACAGCTCCAGAAGACCCCCAAAACAGTATTTCAAGAAATTAGAATAGTGTGTTGAAAATCAGCATTTACTTCAGTTATTTCAGAGAATGAATGTTTTAGACTGAGTGTCACACTATCATCTAATTTACTCAAAACACCTGCAAAGTTTATCTCAGTTTGGTTCAGTATGGGGAAGACTGCAGACTTGACAATTGGCCAGAAGACCATCATTGACACCCTCCAGAAGATGGGTAAGCCACAAAAGGTCATCGCTAAGGAGGCTGGCTGTTCACAGAGTGCAGTGTCCAAGCATATCAATAGAAAGTTTAGTGGAAGGGAAAAATGTGGCAGGAGAAGGTGCACAAGCAAAAGAGATGACCGTAGGCTTCTGCGGATTGTCAAGCAAAGACGATTCCAAAATTTGGCGGAGATGCAGAGGGAGTGGACTGAGGCTGGAGTCAGTGCTTCAAAAACCACCACGTACAGACGTATCCGGGACATGGGCTACAACTGTCGGATTCCTCGAGTCAAGCCACTCCACTCATTCTCTGAAATAACTGAAGTAAATGCTGATTTTCGACACACTATTCTAATTTCTTGAAATACTGTTTTGGGGGTTTTCTGGAGCCAAAATTATGAAAAATGAAACAAATAAAGGCTAGAAATATTTCACTTTGTGTGTAATGAATCTATAATCTATGAAAGTTTCACTTTTTGAATGGAATTATGGAAAAAAAACAACTTTTCCATGATATTCTAATTTTTTGGAAAGGATCTGTATATATAATGTATATATATATATATTTTTTTTTTCCGCTCTTGTCTCAGAGGCCATCTCCAGATTTAGAGTTGGGCATACTAACGTTCAAGTCGCATCCATGCGACCCATATAGATAGCCTATAATCATTCAATGAGGAGGCTACTTTTTTTCTTTTTACCAGGCGACAGTGTAATACAAAAATCACGTTTTGTTGCAGTTAAAGATTATTCCCCACGGTTAATGCATGTATTTGGAATAGCCTACACCCGCAGTCACACAGTCATGTCAGGCAGCCATATTTGAAGGCGGACAGTTTCTTATTGTGTTGTCCTTGTGATTTTGCTGCTTTTGTTCTCAAAATCCTGTAGTAGGATTTTGTGTGAGCTACTCTCACACTCGTTGTTATTGCAATTCCCTTGCCGATCTGCCTGCCTGATCCACTAACCCCCTGCAGCTAATACAGAACACAGTTGAAGGACTTGTTTACAACCTTCCTAAATGTGCCCAAGTCACACCCCTCCTCATCTTACTTAATTGGCTGCCTGTTACTGCTCGCATCACGCTGGGTACTCGCCTACAGGGCAACAAGAAAAAGCTCCACCACACCTCCGATCAATCTTTAACCTCTGCACTCTGGCCAGACATCTGCTCTGTCCCCTCTCTACATAGTTGCTCTTCCCAGACACAGTGCTTGTCTGTACGTGCCCCACAACGGTAGAACAAACGTCCCACAATGCTCAGGTCAGCAGAATTGTTGTCCGTCTTTAGACCACACCTTGGTTCCCTTCCCGTTCCCACCCTGGAACACCCCTACGTTTTGTACTAGTTCAGGTTATGTTTTTTTTTCTGGTTTTAATTATTGTTTTAATTATTTAGGCTAGTAATGGAATTAATCTCTCTATTCAGGATTTGAATTAGGATTTTACATACAGTTGCTGGTCTTAGAATGTTGTTACCTAGGTCCGGCACTATTACATTACATTACAGTCATTTAGCAGACGCTTTTATCCAAAGCGACATACAATAAGTGCATACAGAAACGTCATCGAAGTAACTACAGAACAGATAAGACAAAGCACATCCTTCCCATAACGTAGCAGCTATCCCTAGTAATAAACATTGAATGTAGTTCACAGTTAGCTGTGGGTAAATCAGCTATACTACAATTCTAAATACTATTATAAACTATAACAAACAGACAAGAAAACACAGCTGGGAACAAGTATCATGAGAGGTCCTAGATTAGTATATCAGTCAAGGTGGAGTCTGAAGAGTTGTGTCTTCAGGCCACGACGGAATGCAGGCAGGGTTAGAGCAGAACGTAGGGGAATGGGAAGTTCATTCCACCACTGAGGAGCTAGGGTGGAGAAGCTCCGCAGTCGGGACGAGCAAGAGCCGTTGACACGGAGAGGGGGGGGGGGGGGGGAGTGCGAGTCGCCCTGCTGTAAAGGAGCGAAGTGGTTGAGCAGGAACATAGTTCTGGATTAAATCCTGCAGGTAGGTGGGGCCTGTCCTATTGGCTGCAGCATAGGCCAGGGTCAGAACTTTGAACCTGATCTTGGCTGCAACTGGCAGCCAGTGGAGTGACATGCGAAAATTTCGGGAGGTTGAACACAAGCCGCGCAACTGCGTTCTGGATCAGTTGAAGAGGCAGAATGGCGCAGGCTGGGTGCTCCTTTAAATCAGGTCACTATACTTATGTCCTCCCCCAAGTTACTCTGGATAAGTCTCTTTTAAATGAATATAGTATAATTTTAAAGTAGGCGTGTTAACTGTACCAGTAATTATTGTTGTTGGTGTTTTTCTGCCCCAGTCATTACTGATGTTGTTGTATGTGCTGTCCGTTATTCCTGGTATAGGTGTTTTTGCTATATAGTTTTTCGTGGTGTCATTTTCTTTTAGGATGCAGAGTCCTTACTTATGTGGACAACTGTCATGACCATGAAAATTATGAATCTGCACTTGTATGACAACAACCAGGAAGCTGTCTGACGCTGCATAGAAAAGCCATTTAATGCATTTAGTTCACTGTGCTACATCCCCGGTGCCCAGTGAGTTAAACAATCTAAGCTTATCCTGTGATTGCTTTCTGATTGGTCTTGGATAAATGCGCCGCGGCATAATGCAGTAATGTGTATCCAGGGATGTCTTTCCTGTCAAAGAGATTAGAATGCAGCTAACATGGACAGGTGGCATATAAAATCAACAAAGATCTGCTTGGCAGGAAGCCCCATGTTCAGTCCCTGTCATTGCAGAAAATGAACCCCGTGTCAGAATCTGAATCGTTTGATGGTTAGTTTCGGTGAGAGCATTTGTTCAGTGGTCGAGATGCAAATGAAATCAATTAGGCTGGCCTAGCTGCACAATGAGGTGTATAGGCTATGCAGTTCTGGAAAAACAGAGACCACCCCATATTTTTTGAAGAACAATCGGGGTTACTCCACCAAATATTGATTGTTGAACCTTTCTTAAGCGAATACATTTTTTAAAAATTTATTTATGGGTATGAACTTGTTTAGTTTGAATTAATGTATAACAACACTGTATTTTGACTGGTTGTCATATTCTGCAAATGGACCTAAATGTTCTGAATGACAATATTTTAGTTTGGAATTAAAATCAAATGTGGTCAATAGTTCATGAAAGAATATCAAAATTTAGATTTTACACATACCCATAAATTGTGAAACTGAAAGTTTGATGTGGGCTCGGTTTTTTTCCCCAGAGTTGTATTAACCCTACCCAGCAAGCACTGGCACAGTCAGGATGTGTGTGTTTAGCTTCAATACCGTATCTTAGCTTCAATACCATCTTTAGCTTCAATACCATACTTTAGCTTCAATACCGTACTTTAGCTTCAATACCGTACTTTAGCATTCAGTGTTGAAGGTCATTACTTCAGGTAAAGACATGTATTCTGTAAATACTACTATTTCTATATATAAAATTGCATTTGTGTAGGTGTGCCTGCGACGTGGCAGATGGGGAGAGGTGGATAATTTCTACACGTCACGCGTTCCGAGAAAAGGCTTCCACTTGTGTTTCCTCACTAAAGCACCCTCCGAGAGCCTCCTCGCTCCTCCGAGGAGCATTTAACGGTTTGGAATGTCCTTAAAGATGGCGAAACTCGATCCATTTCCGGGTCAGGCGAGGACGGATAAAATAAGCGATTAGAATCCACCCATAGTCATTCCCTTAATTTTCATGTCTGTGAAGAGGAATCATCCAATCTAACTGTTCAAGGAAGCAGAGGGAAAGTGCTGAATGGAGTTTAATTGTAATATGTAAAAGCTTGATTAGCTTTTTAATTGTAAAGTTGATTACGCCTTCGCCCGGGCCTTGCCCTCTGTACTTGCCTGATTAAATTGCAGAGAAATTACAACAATTTTGCAAAGCTAATTAAAGTTGATTGTTGTGGATGCATTATTGATTTGGCACTTGTGTTACCATGAACAGAGTTGAAGATAAATTCTTATTAGAAGTGTAAAACTTTGAATATGTGCCAAACCTGCAATGATCTCTTATTAGGCTGTTCATCAATAAAGGGCCTGTATTTTTTTAATATAGGCTACTATGCAATGAATAGATTTTTTTAATGTAAACTGTTGTTTTCAAATTCGTAAAAACGTAAATGTCTTCCGGAATGCCTGATGGACAATATAGAACATAAGATACCCTGATGTTTCATTTCACTGTACAAAATCAAGACTTTTTGACTGCACACATGCAGATGTATAGTATTACTTGCATTAATTCAACTGCTTCGTTCAAAATCAAATTTTGGTTAAAAAAAAAAGTATCTATCTACAGTTGAAGTCGGAAGTTTACATACACTTAGGCTGAAGTCATTAAAACTAATTTTTAACCACTCCACAGTTTTAATGTTAGCAAACTATTGTGTCGGCAAGTCAGTTAGGACATCTACTTTGTGCATGACACAAGTCATTTTTACAACAATTGTTTACAGACAGATTATTTCACTTTGAATTCACTATATCACAATTCCAGTGGATCAGAAGTTTACATACACTAAGTTGACTGTGCCTTTAAATTTTTAATATTTGGTCACATATCCTTTGCATGCCATGACTACCTGATGTATGTGACCCAACAACATCAAAAGTTTCTTGATATCTTATTTTCTGGTACTCTTACAAGCGATACTATAACGTCTCTGCATTTGAATGGATCTCTATGGGAATTGGGGGGTGGGACTAGATTTAGCTGTAAATTACACTGGAACAGTATGGAAATGGAAACACATGGTTTTTCGTTCAATAGGAAAATTTGTCAGAAGAAACAACCCTTTAAGTGATCCATCCATATCGACTGCATATCTGGCAGCAGAGTGATGGTTTGAGGCTCATCAGACCCTTGATGACTTACAGCCATTCATGTATTCCATACTGTTCCAGCATAATTTACAGCTAAATCTTGTCCCACCCCCAAATTCCCATAGAGATCCATGCAAATGCAGAGAGGTTATAGTATCGCTTGTAGGAGTACCAGAAAATAAGATATCAAGAGTCTTTTGATATTGTTGGGTCACAGGCGTCAGGAAGTCATGGCATGCAAAGGATATGCGCCCAAATATTAGAAATAATTACTTTATCCTACAATATGTTAAACTGGCCAATATTTTTTGGTGCCCGAAAATGGGGGGGGGACTATGTACAAAAGGTTCTATAATTTCTAAATGGTTCTTCCAATATGGATGAAAATACCCTCAAATTAAAGCTGCAGTCTGCACTTCAAGCTCATTGTCATTGTATCCTTTCAAACTCAAAGTGCTAGAGAACAGAACCAAAATAAAAATAAAAATGTGTCACTGTCCAATGAGTTATGGTGCTCACTGTATGTATGGATGGATGGATGGATAGAACTTTGCAACCAAGTACTAAATATGTTAATTTGTCTAATTACTTTTGCTCCCCTAAAATGGGGGGGGGGGGTATGTATGTATAAAAAGTGCTGCAATTCCTACATGGATCACCTGGTATGGGTGTAGATACCCTCAAATTAAATCTGACAGTCTGCATTTTAACCTAATATTTATTGTTTAATTTCAAATCCAATGTGCTGGAGTACAGAGCCAAAATGACAAAGATTTTGCATTTAACTGTATTCTGGTGTGGTCCCGAATGTTTGCTGTAACATCATTCTAGAATGACAATTTAATTGCTAATTTATTAATTAACAAAAGGGCGATCGGTAACAAAATTACAACCGCATTGTCATTGCAAAGAAACTGGTATATTAACACACTTCGTACACAACTGCAAACAGTTCTAAAAAATTTACTCTTTACAGGGAAACATGATGCCTGTGTTACGTTTTATTATAATTATTCTTTTTTTTATAAATTAGGCGGTGCTCCAGGTGCCCTGACAGGGTGGCGATGGTGGCACACGGCAGTGGACCACACCCTGGGCCGTGCAGCCACATCCTTTCCCCTCTGTCTCCTCTCAAGCACGGCAGTCTATTGGTGTTCTGTTGAATCTGAGCTATTTAGTACACTTTAGAGGAAAGGGTGGGGATAGTGCGTAGAGGTCTCATCATTTCCACAAACAATTGTGAAAATGAATCCTATGAAATAATTTAACAATAATCTTGGCATGGAGTTCCTCTACTTGGCTGTTTCCTCACAGGCCTTTTGTCGTATCTCGGGGCTAAATACATAGGCTCTGCTTTGCCCTCGTTTGTACGAAAATGCTCGTAAATTCTAAAACTGACTTCATGTTCTGAGAATATACACTTTTAACCTCCATTTTAAAATTTGGTGCAACAAAATGATTTTTGTCTCTGGGTCATCGGGACCATTTTTGCTTGATATTGCCCAGTTATATAGTTTGCTTCAGTGAAACACAATATATAGCCAAGAAACCTTTTTTTTTCCTCGTGCCGAGCATGAAAGAAGCTCATCTTCATCTCTCTCATAGCAGAACCATGACAAATTAGTTGTCAAGCCATTCATTATGGTAATTAGCCCCCAGACCAGCCATTAATAGAGCCAGACTAACAGATGTGTGTGCCCCCTTTGAAGATATTTTACAAGATGACATGCAAATGAGTAAATCTGGGAAGTAGTACACTTGTAGAAACGACCAACGAGTCAACAGGTCAAGGACAGGTGATCGCATATTTTACCATACCACAATGTTCTGGGAATGCTGACATTATGACATTGTTGGATTTGGGTGATCGTAGCCTTCTGTATGTGGTGTGTAGTCGGTGCACAACCCTGTGTTATTGGGCACTCCAAACATACAGCACTAAGCCATCACGGGGGAAACGGTGACTTTTTCATTGGGAGTATAGCCTAAGCCTAGTACATAATTTATTGGTAATATGCACATGCATTAAAAAAAAGTAATCAAACTTTAATGGACTGGCAGCTGGAATTTGAATTAAATGCACTTATAACATCAATCAAAATACAGCACTTGATTTAATTTGGTGTAGAGGTTGGGGAATATTGCATTTGGATGCATGAGTGCAGTTCAGTGGCATGCTTTTTAGATGCCAATGTTTTCCCAGGCTGCTATGAAAATGACATTGTTTCCACGTCGAGTCTGTTCCTTCTCAACGTCAAAATGAAAAAACGAAAAAAACAAAAACGATTCGACCAGGAGCCAGTGGCGTTTTATCAAACTTATTGATTGTAGAGCTGATTCTCCAGTACGTTATGACTGTTCTTCTGTACCTGCAGTAGGCTGCTCTTCTTTTTTTTTCTTCAGCGTTTGTCTATTGGATTTGCTGACGGTGAATGTCCTGAGAGCTGAGATGAGCCGCTCGACTGCGGGAAGTCATCCTGTTTTCATAGGGCCGTAACGGAGGACGCGCCCAATTTCAGTCTGATGCCTCCCTCACATCTTAATGCATCAGCACTTTTGTTGTTGTGCCATTGAGATTCCGCTCAGCCCGAACCGGGGTGTGGATGCTGCGATGCGGGGAGAGAAGAGCTCTCTTGCCTCCGTAGACCCATTTACATTAGAAAGAGACTCGGCCAATGGCAGAGAAGCTGTTGGGGTGTTTGGGGGGGGGGGGGGCAGTCCGTAAACAAGTGATCTTTTCAGCAGTCGATATGAATGGGGCTGGAAGCGGACAATGGCGAGCATTCATGCGGGGTCCGGAGAGCCCACGAGCAGAGCGTGGACACCGCGCCTCAACCCAAATAAGGGGGCTCATCCGGGATGAGTCACCCGACCAAAACAGGGAAATGCTTTATTTAAAGCGCCCAACCCTTACTCCCAACGGCTGTATCATTAAGTTAGCAGGGCTTTTAACATACACTGCCCGGCCAAAAAAAAAGTCGCCATTGCACCCGTCAGGCATAGTGCCCACTGTACAAGCCTCTGGAGGCAGTGTTATGATCTGGGGTTGCTTCAGTTGGTCAGGTCTAGGCTCAGCAACATTATGCAGCAATAAAATGAAGTCAGCGAAGTACCTGAATGTACTGAATGACCAGGTTGAATGACCATCCCATCAATGGGCATATGCCAGGATGACAATGCCAAGATTCATCAGGCTCAAATTGTGAAAGAGTGGTTCAGGGAGCATGAGGAATCATTTTCACACATGAATTAGCCACCAGATTCCTGACCTTAACCCCATTGAAAGTCTTTGGGATGTGCTGGAGAACACTTTACGGAGTGGTTCGACTCTCCCATCATCAATACAAGATCTCAGCCAAAAACCTATGCTACTCTGGATGGAAATAAATGTTGTGACATTGCATAAGGTTGTCGAAACAATGCCACAACAAATGCGCGCTGTAATCAAAGCTAAAGGCGGTCCAACGAAATATTAGAGTGTGCGACTTTTTTTTTGGCCGGGCAGTGTAGTAACATAGAGTAGTGAGTCAGCACCCAGAGTGAGGCAAACATTTCATTCAACACTCCCTACACCAACTCCCAACGGCTGCCTCAGAAAGTTAGCGGAGCTTTACCTTCAAAGAAGCAGCCTCTAGAAACGGCGGATAGCGAGCGTGCTAACTGATGTGACATTGGTGTAACACATGAGTAAGCATAATCGGCATGCGT
The DNA here is from genome assembly GCA_029718625.1 of Synaphobranchus kaupii. NCBI lineage: Eukaryota > Metazoa > Chordata > Actinopteri > Anguilliformes > Synaphobranchidae > Synaphobranchus > Synaphobranchus kaupii. The sequence continues at coordinate 36,078,387 of CM056388.1, read as the reverse complement.
AGGTGTAACTGATGCGTGTAGTTGGAAATTGACACGTGTTGGTATAATGTGTGTAGTTGGAAATTGACGTGTGTAAGTATAATTGACGTGTGTAAGTATAATTGACGTGTGTAAGTATAATTGACGTGTGTAAGTATAATCGATGTGTGTAAGTACAATCGATGTGTGTAAGTATAATCGATGTGTGTAAGTATAATCGATGTGTGTAAGTATAATCGATGTGCCTGTCAGCGGTTCTGCTTGTTTGTACTTAGCAGGAGGTGCCCTCCATGCTTGCCCCCCTTCACGTAACCGAGACAACGAATTATACCGCACCCTCCAATAAAATTTGTGCATCAATATTGCGGACGGCCCATAGTACTTTAGCTGAACAAATGTGAATGCACGCCACACCCTTGTCCCTCTGAGATTCGGCTTGTATAGGCTGGCTGTGAAGCTCTGAAAAACATTCAAATTGATGGGTTTTTACAGTATGAATGCAGGGCTGTTGGGCGGAGAGGAGGAAAAAAAAGAAACCCCAGCTGCAGCGGTGACTGGTTGAGTCCTGTCCATCCCCTCTCCCAGTGTTGGAACCCTGCCTTTACAAATACTCTTTTGTGATTTGTGGTTTTATTACAGCCCGTTTTATTGTTTATGAAAGTTTGGTATGCAGTATTGCATCATTTCAAGCTATGATTCACTATATTGGTACTGATGACTCCACAATAAACTGTGTTCTATGTTGCTGTAGGAACATTTCTTTAGAGGAACGTTCCTGGCTCTTGCAGCATTGATCTTTGCTGTTCATCAAATGGCTAGGCTTGGAATGGAATGTTGTCGGAGGAAAACGCAAATTGTTCAAGTCTCTTGGTGACTCATATTTTAAGAATAGGGGCTCGGAATAAAGAACACTTTTCTGGGAGTTGAAACACAAGATTTGTCTGTGCGTGCATGCGTGCGTTAGGGGTGTACACTTTGTGTCTGTATCTGTTTGACCATCAACATTATCTGTATCTGTATTCGGATAGAAAATGTATACATATAGGAAATGTATTGTTATTGCATTGTTATTGGGGAGTATCCCCCCCCCCCCTGTTGTCAAAATCTTTAATAAGAGCTATATTCTGTACTTTATGCTTATTTAGCATTTAGTTTTGTTAAAGGTTGTTTTTGTTAACCTATTTGAACCCCCCACCAACTGGGGATCACTGACCAATAATGTTGCCTAAGAACTGGAAATAATCTGAGGTACAATATATAATCGACTCAGAATGAAAAGGTAGTTTTATAAAAAAACATCAAACCATTCCATTATACATTTGAATGGAAAGTGTTTCCACAATAACAGCCCTTTCTGCCTGTTGTGATTTCATATTGTACTTTTTTTGTTAATTTTCTATTTTTCATATTATCATTACTATTATTATTATTATGCTTTCTAAAATGCAAGGAGAAGACTAAGCCTAATGATTTATTGAGAAAACCACTTTAAATGAAAAAAGTAAAATGAACAGTCCAACAAGATGCATTTCTGAGCTAGCAGTAACAAGAAAGTTCTAGAACACCTGAAAAGCTTTTAATTCAAGAAAATGAAAAAAGTCTGGATGTGGCTGCATTTCAACAGCTTTTAATATGCTTTTAGTATACCATTGGTTAAACCGATCACTGCGATAAGCCTATTAAAAAAAATAAAAAATTTCTGCGGTGTTAAACGTCACATTTTCATTTTATTTAGTTTATTAGGCTACACTTGTGTTGCAAGTTTGGGCTCATGGAATGGCGAGATTGACAGAATTGATTACGCGGCAAAGCGGAGGCAGAACAGACTATCGATACAGTTTAAAAATACAAACAACACAACTAGCATAAATACAATAATGATTGTGATAGCCAGTAAGTGACATTTCAAAATGGGACGTAGGTTACTGATTCTAGCTGTTCCTTTGCTTTCTTTTAAAATGTGTTTACATTCTGAAAAAGTGGCGAGATTAGGTGCCGCTAAATTAAAGCGAGCAGCATTAAAGGGATAAGTAGGCTATCATGTTTGCATGCAATATGTTGAGATTTTTCATTTAATGTTTTGTTTCTTTTTCTTTTGCTCTCAAAAGATTGACATAGGCCTATATAAACAAGGCACAGGGTGGGGGGTAGGTTTTTTGTATTATTATTTACCTCCGCCAAGGAGGGTTATATAATGACATCCGTCCGTCCGTGACCGACATGTAAAGTAATGGCCAGATTGCCATGAAATTTGCTGTGCACATTCATGCTCCCAAGAGGAAGAACTTCCTGATTTTGTTGACCCCATGACCTTTTCTCTAGCACCACCATCAGGTCAAATTCTCAGTTTAAGTGACCTCATCTCCAGACCTGTTAGTTATAGACAAAAATAGCTTTGTATACAATATATATAGCCTATATATGCATGTATATATATACAGTCAAGCCGGAAAGTCTGCACACCCCTTTCACCTTCTCCACGTTTTATTATGTTACAGACTTATACTACAATAGATTGAGTTCATTTTTTGCCTCAAACATCTACACACAATAGCCAATAATGACGAAGTGAAAACAGGTTTTTAGAAAATATGCAATTTTATTTTACTGACAAAAATAATCTGTAACATATCTGTACACACCCTTAGCCTAATACTTGGTTGCTGCACCTTTGGCAGCGATTACAGCTTCAAGGCGTCTTGGGAAAGAAGCTACGAGCTTGGCACACTTGTTTCTGGACATTTTTGCCCATTCCTCTCGGCATATCCTTGCAAGCTCCATCAGGTTGGATGGGGAGCGTCGGTACACAGCCATTTTCAGCTCTTTCCACAGATATTCAATTGGATTCAGGTCTGGGCTCTGGCTGGGCCACTCAGGGACATGCACAGACTTTCTCCAAAGCCACTCCTTTGTTCTCTTGGCTGTGTGCTTCGGGTCGTTGTCATGTTGGAAGGTAAACCTTCGCCCCAGTCTGAGGTCCAGAGCGCTCTGGAGCAGGTTTTCTTCAAGGATCTCGGTGTACTTAGCTGCATTCATCTTTCCCTCTATCAGGACTAGTCGCCCCGTTCCCACTGCTGAAAAACATCCCCACATCATGATGCTGCCACCGCCATGCTTCACTGTAGGGATGGTATTAGCCAGGTGATGAGCGGTGCCTGGTTTCCTCCAGATGTGACGCTTGGTATTCAGGCCAAAAAGTTCAATTTTGGTTTCATCAGACCAGAGAATCTTGATTCTCATGGTTTGAGAGTCCTCTAGGTGCCTTTTGGCAAACTCCAAGCGGGCTGTGATGTGCCTTTTACTAAGGAGGGGCTTCCGTCTGGCCACTCTACCATAAAGGCCTGATTGGTGGAGTGCTGCCTGGATGTTTGATCTTCTGAAAGGTTCTCCCATCTCCACAAGGATACGCTGGAGCTCTGTCAGAGTGACCCTCGGGTTCCTGCTCACCTCCCTGGCCAAGGCCCGTCTTCCCCGATTGCTCAGTTTGGCCGAGCGGCCAGGTCTAGGAAGATTCTTGGTGGTTCCAAACTTCTTCCATTTACGAATGATGGTGGCCACTGTGCTCTTTGGGACCTGTAAAGCTGCAGAGATTTTTCCGTACCCTTCTCCAGATCTATGCCTTGACACAATCCTGTTTCTGAGGTCTGCAGATAATTCCTTTGACCCCATGGCTTGGAGTTTGCTCTGACATGCACTGTCAACTGTGGGACCTTATATAGGCAGGTGTTGGCAATCCCTAATCATGTCCAATCAATTGAATTTATCACAGGTGGACTCCAATTAAGTTGTAGAAACATCTCAAGCTGTATCAGTGGAAACAAAATGCACCTCAGCTCACTTTTGGGTGTCATATTAATATGATACATTTAGATTTTTAATAAATTAGCACAAACGTCTAAAAACCTGTTTCACTTTGTCATTATGGGCTATTTTGTGTAGAATTTTGAGACAAAAAATGAACTCAATCTATTGTAGAATATGTCTGTAACGTAATAAAACGTGGAGAAGGTGAAAGGGGTGTGCAGACTTTCCGGCTTGACTGTATATATATATATATATATATATATAGCTTACTTCTTGTCAGACCTGGGTTTAAATAGTATTTGTTTTGGATTTTCTGCATTTGACTAAGCTTGCCTTTTGTAACAAATGGGAACAAATTAAATGATTCCATAATTGCAAACCCCGCTCATCTGCTCCTCCATTCAGGCTCAAATGCACCAGCATGATCAGTAGAGCACAGAAAAGTATTTGAATCTGATTCACAAATCTGAATTTGTCTTGGAAAACCAAATGCCTTCACACTGTCAAAATAATATGAAAATATTGTGTGATAGTTTGGCCATATCGCCCAGCCCTAGACACAGGTATGTTTTGCCCTGGCTGCTAGGAGCTAGCCTCCGACAAGGGCACACAAAGTCCCTGCTGTTATAAGGATCTGTGTAGGAATGTTTCCCGCCAGTGGCTGGTAGAAATTGTCTACCAGCCACTACATGCCACAGTGGCTGGTGGAGAACAAATTTAATTCAGACCCTGTGTGGGGGGGGGTTGTGTCAATATTCATAATGCTGAGATGGAATTGCATGCAGTAATCATGAGACCTGGGTCAAATATTTTATATATATATATATTTTTTTTTTTTTAAAGTACTATTTGAAAAGTATTTAAATGAACTATTACAAAAATAAAATGTGAAAATTCAATTTGAAACAATGAATAAATTTGTTATTTGAATAATTGGAAATACTTCAAATAAAGTATTTGGATTCTCCAAAAGTATTTTCAAATAGGTAAAATATAAATCAATTGCTTGGGATATTGTAAATATGACAAATACCTCAAAAAAAGTATTTTAAATACAAACTATTTGATTCCTATCTGCATTTAACCCCGGCCTGTTATTCTTCTCACGTTTCCTTTAACCCTAACCTCATGAGAATAATTCATAATGGAATAAATGACTTTGTGCTCATGTCTTTGCATGCCAATTACAAATATAAGGCTGGCTGCCAATCACAAAGGAGACAGGCCACCATTAAGGTATGAAGTGCAATTTGCGGTAATTGCCGCTTCATGGAATATTTTAGTGGGAGATGCGTGTGACTTTCCTCTGTCAGATTGAAGCTTGGTCAGGGGGACAGGGATCGAACGTGCAGGGGAGGGGCTGCGGTTCTCCTGGGAGATGCGCGGCGGGTATAGTCGCCATGTTATGAATTGTTCCACGCTCAGGGACGTTCCTTTTATGGAAATCTCTCTCGGAGTGTAATCGCCAAGCACAGCTGTTCAAAATAAAAACTATTGTTTCAAGGTTCTTTCTGATATGCCTCCAAGGATAATCTCCATTGCCAAATAGTTGGAATAATCTCGTCTTCAGGGTTTGCTGCGCTTTTGAGAGTTGTGGGGTTTCTGGACCTTTCCTTTTATGTTTTAGCTGGACTCCCAGAAGCTTTACTGGTTTGTGTATGCTTTGGTTTTTAAATTTCAACCAAGGCGTCTTCATTTAAGAGACACATACAAAGGCAGAAGTAACTATATTTCATGTTGTTGCATTTTATTTATACACCATTATGTGGAAAATGGCAGCTTTCTTTAATTACAAAAACCCACATTTTAACATGGAGCTGAGTGTTTGGGCGGGTGTCCTGTCCTGACCTGTAAATAAGATGTTTTCGACTTGTAAATGGGTACTGTGGCACGTTTTTAGTTAAGCTTCCATGTGTTGAAGAGAGGCCATTACTTTCATTGAATTAATGCATTTCTTGGAATGACCTTTTTTTCCCCCTTTTTCTAGACGTTTGTTTGTTGTTCAAAGGCCACTTTTTTGGAGCTACAGCGACCGGAAGCTTTTTTTGCTGTATTGATTGCTTCTTGGAAGTGTGTGGTAAACGCAGCAGGGGTCCGTGGCATTGTGTCGAAAAAGCTTGAGGGGCCCCTGAGTGCCGAGAGGCGCGCATGTTCGCCCCGAGCGGTAGCGAGAGCGGGCGGGCTGGCGGGGCCCGGGAGCACGGCGACGGCGCGAAACCGCGGCGCTCTTCACCGCTTGTGAGGCCCGGCCGCGTCGGGCTCGCCGCCTCCTTTTTCCTTCGACGTCGCATTCGTTAAAACAAAAAACCTTTGGTTTCCTCCAGTGCGAATCGCGTAAGCGAAAAACAAAGCGCTCGGCCAAAACCTAAGATGCCTCACGCATGGAATAATTTCTCTCATATTTCCCAGGAGAAACGCAAGCCCTCCCCCCAGAAGCCCGGCGAGTTGGATTTGTGTCACGTTGTATTTGCGCCTGTTGCGCTCTAATCCGCTGCTGCTAAAAAAGGTACTAATTGGGTGACTGCCTGTAGTGAGGTGGGTACGTCCCAGGGAGGTTAATAGAGGCATAATGAATGTCCGTGGCCTCCTAAGCTCTGTTCTAGCTCTTCCTCCCCACGCTCACTGCCCCAATTTGTCGTAGCCCCTTACGGCTAAATCAGTAGTGACACCTGTCAAATTGAAATCAGAATTTGAATCGATGGTACAGAGAACACGCTCCCGTCCCTTTTATTAAGCTTTAGAATCACGAGTGCCAATCCCATTTCTGCCCTTAATACAATACACAGTGGGAGTGAGGGTATGGATCTCTTAAAATGCTAATGCAGCCCGGAGCCACTTATTTCTCAGCCGTCCATCTCATCGCAATTAGAAAGATAAGGCAGTCAGGTTTTAGAGTGCGCTCGCTCACCGCACACACGCGCAAACGCACACGCGTACGTCACGTGTATTTAAATGATACATCAGCTTCCATGCATGACTGTGGCAGTTAGTATGTGGTTCTGTATTGTGTAAAGATACCATGCTATTATAGGACATAATCTAAGCTACCTCTCGCAAAGCAGTTTAACATGCCTTTCTCACTGCAGTTAATTGTTTGGACTGTTTTACAAGATACCCTTGGCGTGTAAATGGACAAGCAAATTCCAGTCTGAGAATTCCTCCCCCCTCAAAAACCCCCTGAGGTGTTCTGTCTGTTTGTTCTTCTGTGATTTTTCCCCAGAAAATGATCACGCGTTTAACTTAGGATACAGCATGTCGTAAAACCACCGAATGAGCGTTCTGCTTATAAATACGTTTTAGAAATGTAGGAGCCTTTAAAACAAATGCGTTCGTACATAAATTTTTACTAGCTTGTTCATTAGAACACATGTCCAAGTAGCCCTATAAAGTGTGCACTGCACTATAAAGTATGGATATCACGAGAGGGAAGGTGATGCAGAAATTTCATCAGTTCTTTTGTTTAATTGTAGCCTCACTGGTGATGCGTTTTGCCCAGATGTACAAGACTGCAAGGCTGCAACTTGAAACCAATAGCTAGCTAGCCTTAAACAGGAACAAAGACTAGCAAAGTTCGCTAGCTTGTGCGCATCTGTTGTGTGAAAGGAATTTGTGACTCTGCGTTGGTGGCGATGCACCCTCCCTGATTTCTTAGCCGTGACAATGTTAATCCAGAGAGCATGTGTTCCTGCAGCGGTTCGAAGGGGCGGGTTGCAGAAACAGTCAACAGGCGGACGTGCACGGGAGCCTTTACCCGACATGTTCCCTCACGCCTTTGGGCAGAGGCGGCTCTGGGATTGAGCAAGAGCTTCCTGAGCCTCGCACGCCAGAGGGCGGCATGGGCGTCCTGATGGGCCCCGTCGGCGCTGGCCCGGAAACGCAGCCCGCTCCCTCCCTCCCTCCTTCCCTCGTTCTTTTCCAGGCTGACCTCAGTGCCTCGCCCTTGAAGTCGGGTCCTCTTACACCGCGTGAGGGTGTTGAGGCAGGGAGGCAAACGGCGGCTCCCCCCGGGAAGCCGTAACGTCTCGGATTTCATGGTTTCTGCAGACGCGGGTATGACTGCCGTCTGGCGTTGGCGATTAAGCTTGACGTGATTGGAGCGGTAGGGCCGCGGAACGGCATTCCTCCGGCTCTACACCCCGCTAATTATCAGCACAATTGATTTGATATTACCCGGCGTCGGAATGCATGTTTATACGAACGCTCGGCTTGCAGAACCCTCCGTAATCCTTTTGCGTCAGCCGCCGACGATAAGTGGAATAGACTTGTCTACCCTGTGAAGGGAGGCGTTGTGGCTTTTACACACGGTACAGATTACAGGTGATCTATTGATCGTAAGCCCTTCTGCTGTCGGGAACAAAAAATGCTGAAGATGGATAACGAAAAAATGTTACCCGAACTACAGATGGATTAACGTAACATTGTCATCACAAGACAAAAACCACCCAGTGGAAAATGGGGGGCCGGACACTTCCCGAGCGCTCTGTACGCATCAGAGGTTACTGGGCAGCCATCTGTAACCCCGGTTTCATCCATCTTTCCACATGATATAGCAGGGAAAATGGTGTGTTTATACAGGGGATTTTTTTCCCCAATGTTGATGAGGCAGTGCTCTTCCTGAGACGGGAGATTGACTAATGGATTGTTTTTCCTTCTGTTTTGAACTGCGTGGGAAGAGTAGTCAATTTTCATCATGTTAAAATGTCACGTTTGAAAACACAGACCTGTTAAAACCAGCTTAAATTTAGTGCACTATTTTAGTGCCAATGCCCCTTACTGCACGGCTTCAGAGAGCAGCATTTCCATTACACAAAGCTTCAGCTGAAGACGTACTGAGGCTGTTTTGATATGGCCCAGTTCCTGTCCTCATACTCGGGGTCAGATTCAATCAGGCTACACTGCCCCTAACTTGAGCTCTGCATTGGTGGGGGTGGGGACACACACACACACACAAAAAAACGGACTCGGACTTCCAAGCTCACAATGTTGTGTTGGTATAAAAGGTGGCACTTGCCTTGTGCATTGGCTGTATATTTGGTTATTCGCAATGTACTCTGCGTCTACTGAATAGGCACATGTCACAAAAAGCTTCAGGAAGAACCAATTAAAAAAAAAAAAAACTGACAAATCCTGTGACAAAATGCCAGAAGAAGAAGAAGAAGAAGAATTGCAATGTCATGAGGAGCTAGGTGACTGGACCGACACAGAATTGGTAGATTTGAACAAGTGTCTCTGCCATGGGGGATTCTCCTGGCAGGAAGAAAAAATTACAAACCTCCCGGAAGTATGGTGAAAAGATCTTTTGGGGTGAACTGTTCCTTTAACTATTCAAAAATAGAGGTGGGTAGGCTGAAATTGGAGTGAAAATGGACACAGTTCATTTTTTAAATCAAATCTATACAACACAATGCATACAGACAACTGTACTGTATGATTCCAGGCACTGAGGCTAGATAACTAGAATGTGTACAGTTTAGAGTTTGTTGTCTGTGTTCATTGTAGAATTAGAAATGTGTACTGTTGTAATGCCTCAAATCATTAAAAAAGTGATATAATGTAGAGTATTTCGATTTAAGAAGAAAAAAAAGATCAGACACCCATTGTGTCGCAGAAGAACGCTGTTGTACTTGGATACAGCTCATGTCCTCATGAGTCACGTTCCTCAACCTTTGACTTTGTTGTGTAATTTTATATATGAAACAAGATTTGTGAAGGGAGATGCATTTAAGTGGAATTGCATTGTGTAAATTGGCCTGCGCTGTCTCTGGGGGCAAACGAGTGTTATGTCCAAAGACATGAGACTGACCAATGGAGAGTCTACATCGGTTGCAAAATTCCGGGAATAGAACTTCTTTCTTTCATTGAACAAAAAACATGAATGTTGAATAAAATAAATTTATTTCCTAACAACCCCCCCCAAAAAAAAAAAAAACAAGGATTCAAAATGGAGTAGTGTGGCCTCAATAGCCTTGCTGTAGTGTGCAGGATGCTGGGAATAATTTCTGCATGTGATGGAAGAATGCACAGTGCATGCAGAGGGCCCTGCAGTAGCGTGCAGGATGTTAGGAATTATTTGTGCATGTGATAAAAGAATGCATTGCACATGTAATAGAGTACTCAAGTAAGTATGTCAGACGTGGGCGGAGTTTGGTTTCTGAAGTAAATTCCCTATGACAGATAGTCTCCAAGTCCATTCTATCGGCAATTTCTTGAAATCTGATTTATAGAATGAGCCAAAACATTCCTGGATTAGCCTGTGTGGTATAAGGATATAGAGCATACACTGCATGTTCCAATTTTAATTTTTTAAAGTAATGATTCATGATTTGTAGTCCTGTTTGTAGTCCACTTTCACGGACTACATATCCATTACTGCAAGTTTTAGTTAATGTCTGTGGTCTAAATCAGGGGTTCTCAATCCTGGTCCTGGGGGACCCCTGTGTATGCTGGTTTTCGTTGCAACCGCAGTTGCAATCCCAGAATTTTAACAAGCTGTTAATTTTTCTTAATTAGGTGCTTTTCATGTTTGGAGGAATTATTCGCCCACTTAAGACACATTATGTCAGAAATAGCTATGCATGCCATGTAGAACAAACTCCCCATGTTCACATTGTGCTTATTGTGCTATATTGCAACAATTACATAAGAAAAGGTTACAAAATAATGTATTTTCACTCAAATGAAAGAGTGAAGTGAATCAATAGGCTCCTAATTAGGTTGTTGAACACATGTGTTTAACTCAATTTTTTCTTTAAGCTTAAGACAATGCAGGTTTGGCTCGTTATCATTTGCTTTGTGTTTGAATTCTTCATTATCTACGAAATGGTTAATTTTAGTGGCCATGTGTCCACACTTTCACCAATTAGGAGCCTATTGATTCAAATCAGTCTTTAAATGGATCTGTTAAATAATTTTCTTATCTTTTTTAAATAATATAGCACAATGTGAACATGGGGTGTTTATTCTACATGGCATCCATAGCTATTTCTGATATAATGTGGCTTAAGAGGGTGAATAATTCCTCCAAACATGACAAGCACCTAATTAAGAAAAATTAACAGCTTGTTAAAATTCTGGGATTGCAACTGCGGTTGCAACGAAAGCCAGCATACACAGGGGTCCCCCAGGACCAGGATTGAGAACCCCTGGTCTAAATGAATCGGGAAGTCACTTCCGAAACCAGTGTGACATAGTCACTTGAGTACTCTATGGAAGAATGCACAGTACAGGGTTGAAATTCAACTGAATTCGAATTAAATTGGGTTGTAAAGCATGCTGCAAGATCTAGAATTTCAGTTGTGTATTTTCCAACTAAATTTAAGTTACATGTTATAGGCTAACTTTTGCAAAAATAAATAAATTTGTCAAAATTCCAAAAAGTCCCTAGCTTAACTTCCCATGGTAAATTTCCAGAAATTTTCTGCCTCTTTGCAACCCTAGTCATCTTACTGATGACTCAGTTTTATGATCGTATTCATTTCTCTGTAAATAGATGTGTGAGCAATACTGAACAATATTATTAATATAGCAGATTTTTGTTCTATGGTTGTCAGCGAGTGCCCTGGTTAGTTAAGGTTAGTTAAATACTATCCAAAAACACTTAAATTATAACGGCACTACCAAAGAGGTGAAAGTTTCCATTCATAAATCCGTACACTCATAGGTCTGGGTACTACTCCAAAATTGTGTTGATAGGATACGCAGTTGTGTAGGATTTTGACTAAATAAAGAAGTGTCTAAGGCAGAGTCTGGCTTGGGAGGAATTTAACAGGTCTGATATTAGCTGGTTCGTACTGTAGTCCCGTTCTGTTTCTGTCACAGCCCTGCTGCACCGTCTCTAACCTGCGATTGCCCAGCTTGTTTTATTTTCATTTCTGTTACAGCACCTGGCTGTTTTTTTGTTTATTTTTTAAACCGTTCTTGCCTTCCTCCCCTTTGTCTGGCCAAGTGCCATCTTTCCTGTTCATTTGCATTCCCCAGTCCCTCGAGCAGGAAGCAGCACAACACCTCCTCAACTGAAAGTTGTTACCGCCTGTTGCTTCCAGACTGCTTTTCAAAGTAATGGTTTAAAAGTAGTAATTCCTAATGTTAAGCTATAAAAAAATATATAATAATTCTAGCTTTGACAGCTTAGCATTGTCAAAACGCATAACAAAAATGCATTTGTTTCTGTCCATCTGCCACTGGACTCGCACGAAAGATGAAAAATTGTGTTTTTTGATGCCGGGCTTTGGGGGAAAAAAAAAGTGAATAATTGTTTTTCTGGCTTTTAACACTAAGGGCCTGATTTTCTAAGACCTTTAGCTTGTGCAAAACCTTTTGACTGATTGGGCATGGTATTTGTTTTGCACAGGTCATTGGTTGTGTTCTTCGTTTTGTGTGTGCTAAAAGGTTTTGCACATGCTAAAGGTCTTCGTAAATCAGGCCCTAGATCTTCCAGACTAAAAGCTTCATTTTGCACAGGCCTGCCCTACCCCGTGACGTGCTATCCAGCGCTGCGTTTGTTCAGTATACGCCGGGAGCTGTCTGTAGAAGGGGTCCCATGAGCCAACCCTGTGCATTGTCGTGCTGAGAGAAGCGGCCGGTTTCGCAGGACTCGCTCCTCTCCTCTCCTCTCCCTCCTTGTGGGCAGGTAATGAGCAAAGAAAAATCTGAGCCAGTCTCTGAAATCTTCTCAAGGAGAAGTGCGTGAGAATTGGAAGAAGACCCTTAGATCGGCTCAGGGGTTAGATCGGCTTTAGTCATCTCTGGCTCCAAGCCCAGGGGCCCAAACTGTGCCTCAAGCTATGCAGCCCTTACAATTTTTTAAGTAAAGGAGACTGTGCTTCTTCTTAGTGGGCTGCGCTGAAATCCCCTGAAAAAAGCGCCGTTCATATGATTAGCCTGTGAAAGAAACTTTAGAGCGGTACCAGTAGTGCGTGGATCAATAGAGGTGGGTACATTTTTCATCCCGGGAGGGTGGGGGGGATGTAGGGGGGTGTAAAATCCAGTATGTTTTACTTCAAGCCTGGCTGGTCACGCTAGACTGACCGATCCCTCGCGGGCCGGAAAGCTTACTGTACCGGCATTAATGTACACGTCACATTTTGAGGGCTCATGGGCCGACCATGTGGTCTTCGCAGGCTCTCTGAGCCGACCTCTGTGGCTGCTGGATCTCAATCAGTAGACCTCCCAGTACAGGCAGAGAGCGGCATCGCTACAGAAATGGGCGGTGTAAATCTGCTGTCGACAGGGGCAATCTCTTAAAACAAGTCTCCCTGTCTGGGGAATGGGAAGCACCCATTCTAATCTGCACCACTACTGTCAGAGCCCTTTCAATAGAAGCACGAGACACTGAATTGGACGTAAAGTTTGAAGTAAAGTTTTTTAAATTTTTTATAGTCCTGTTTATAGAGGATGATGACTGTAACTGGTGTGAAGGCATACAGTGAAAAGAGCATTGTATTTGGAGTGGCTGCATTTTCCCTCAAGTGTTCATTTTATGGTGAGATGCGTGGTGCTGCCCTCTGGGGGGCGGTCTATGTAATGGCAAGCAGGTGGTGATATTTGGTTTTCGGTAGTGCAGTAGATTGTACATCTCTGCGGGAATCTAGCCATTATGCAGCATCCCTCTCTAATGGGATCCCTTCACTGCTCCAAAGGGAAGTTTCAACAACAGCCATTAACTGGCTCCCATTTATCTACAATTTTCTACCATGCAATTTCTCCTGATGTTTTGAATGCCCTGCACCTCTGCGTGCCATTTCATGGGGTTTTCTATGAAAACTTTCTTTTCACAGAAACAAACACGGGCAATGACCAGGTCTGCGTGAATTTAATGATATGATAAAAAATAAATAAATAAATAAATATGTATATATATATATATATTATTTTGAAGGAAATTATGCTGCCCTTTCTAAAGGAACAATGTGCTCTCATTGACAGCACATTACCTGGCCGTTGTCATGAGAACACACCCAAGAATAAAAGCTTTCTGTGGGTAAGTGGGGGAGGAAAAATGCAATGCCAAGGTGAGAAATATGAGGGTACCTGTGGGAATCCAAAACATGATGCATGGAATACGGCGCAGCAACCCCAAGCCGCAGGTGGGGTTGCACCTGAAATAATGCCTTTGTTACACCTTGAATAGGCTAACGGGTGCACATAGGGCAGGTAGGTCAATTAAAGGCTACACAATTTAAGGCGGAACGTGACAACAGTTTGACAACAGTTTCACTGCATTATCTGCTCCAGGTTATGCAGAGTTCATTGCTCCAAAATATTGACACTGGTGAAAGTAAAATATTTGACGATGTCAAAGATGTCACCTTCCAGTGGACACCACATAATGATGTGAGCGTAGTTTGCATGGCTGAGACCCAAGATGAGTAGAATTAAGATATCAGGCAAATGGGGCATCAGCTCACCCATGTATCTCTGCAGCGTAAACACGCAGTGAGTGACATTTCATTAGCAGCAGATACGTATATAATAATAATGAAGATATCTTAATTTGATTTACATGTATCATATTGCTTATGAGTGTATCATCTGTAATTATAAGGTTAAAAATGATGATGTTGGACATTTTATTTTGGCTTCTTTATGGTTATGATTTTTTTTTTAAATTTTTTTTAAACCATTCTTGATTGCGAGGTGTCGCCCATTGTGACTGGTTAGAGCAGTTAGCTCACGGATGCTTAATTTCTGTCTTTTGAAACTGATGCAGCATTCCGGCATGTTCTAGTAAATCTGGCCCTCGTTACACTGTGGTTTGGCAGTCACAAGGCTAAGATTTCTCCTTATTCCCAGAAAGCTTTGGGCTTCACAGAACAAAAACAGCTTCCAGCCTCTTTGATGTGTACTCCATTAAAGGGACTGCCAACTCAAATCGATGATTCAGCTTTTCAATGGTTAATTGTCATCCTGGGGTGGAATAAGCATAACCCAAATATCAGTACTAAGCGATGTGCCTAAATTAAGATATGCCTTCCCTTGCCTTCCCTTTTTTTCACCATTGCCTGTAATTGATCAGGCAAGGCTAGTTTAGTATGGTTGCAACTTGCACCACGCATTTTCTTTTTAAGGCCATTTAGCTATCGTTTGTTTTGCTAAACAGTGTTTGCATTTCTGAGTCTGCACATAACTTGCCTAGAGGCTCTTGGGCGTGGCCTGAATATGAACTAGCTTTCACGCCCACCCAGTCCTGAGAACTGCATAGTCGGCAGAAAGTGACACTATTCAATCTTAATTTTTTTTCAGATGTAGACATTTTTAAAGGCTGAAATCTTGGTGGATGTTTATTTTATTAACGAGGAGTAATGGCAAATATAGAGAACCATTTTTTCAGCAGAGTTGGCAATCCCTTTAAGAAATGTGCACAGTGCATCTCCCTGTCTGAAGTGGATTGATTTGATTGGTACAACACAGGTAGATTCCTGCTTTTTTGACGAAATTAAGGATGAAATTATCCATTTAGCTGCTACATTGCACATATGATATTTGAAAACCAACAATCTCATTTGATGCTTGAGAGAGGATTTTTAAAAGTGTTGTTTTACCTAAACTACCGTTCAAACGTTTGAAGAATTTTTATGTTTTTGAAAGAAATCTATTTTTTTACTCACCAAGGTGGCATTAAATTGATCAAAAAGTCAATTTATATTATTAAAAAGATTAAGGCACAACTGATTTACGAAGTCTTTGTGGCTGGCCAAAACAATCTGTGAACCGAAATATTGACAGCTAAAGTATTGGTAGAGGTATACATCAAAATGACATATACCTCTACCCTTCAAAATGACATATACCTCTACCCTTCATTTTGAAAAATTACAGTGGGCAGGTAGGTCATGCTGAAGGAGGCGTGTGTCTGAATCAGATCCTATCTAGCTGCGTCCTGTCTAGCCTACTGTGTACTAGCATACTGTATAGCTACTGCTCACTGTTTTGTCCTGCACTTTAAAAAGTATACTCAACTGGCATACTCAATAGTAGGCAAGTGCGCTGATTCGGACCAGAGAGGCGGTGAACTTGTAACTGTATTAGCTTGCGAGCTAGCTCAAAGAGTTCTTAGCTAAGTTAAGCTAAGTTACCAATTTTTCTAGTACAATGGCTTCCAATGATTTTGTGGACCATGCACTGGATGACAACACCTTTTGAGAAATTTTGCTTAAATCGGAGGTGGAAGGCTGGGCTCCCATTTTGAGCCCAAATACACGGCTGAGGAGGTTAGGCGAAGGCGTGAGGCGGCAGCAGCCTACTCTGGAGTGCTTCGGCTTCGGTAAACGATGGCTGGTGGTGGACAGGGAGGAGAAATCGGTAACTAGTAAGTGTTGCAGACTTCTGGCTAGGCTAGCTAATATGTTTTCACTGTACCAAAAGTAGATAAATGAAGGGCTTTTTTTCCCTAAGTAAAACTTACTGAATGGTTGTATTCCCCCGCTGTATTTTTGGAGATTCCAGCTAATGGTGGTGATATTTTTTCAGTATAACTGTAACGTTAGTGGCTAGCTTGCCAGCGAGTGATGTTAGCCCCTCTCAATGAACGGCTTCCAAGCAGGGTTAGTAGTAATGCCCCGCCCCTTTGTTTGTATTCTGTAAGAGTGGCAACCTGTGATTGCCATTGTCTGACACCTGCCCATAAACTGTAAGCCCCTGGCCATTGTAGTTCACAGTAAAATGGGTACCTGGAACATGCACAGTAGTTTGGGGTTATCTCTGCTCTCACTACAGGTAGAGAGTTGGCTGAGAGCCAAGCTACTCTTCTACAAATCAAACATAATCTTTTGGTGGAATTCTCCTTTAAGTAATCATGCTAATGTGCTAATTTGGTACTAGAGAAACCATTCCCATTATATTAAGCGCAGCTGAAAACGATTGTGCCTGTTTACTGAAGCTATAAAATGTCTTTCTTTGAGTCACTAAAGTAGAAATGGAATGAAATAGAAATAGTAGTTTGTAACATTATCAATGTCTTGACTGTATTTTCTGTTCAATTTAATGCTAGCTTGGTGAATAAAAGTATCAATTTCTTTCAAAAACATAAAAACATCTCAGTGATTCCAAACATTTGAATGGTGGTGTATGCCTTGCATCTGAATATATTTATGGGTGAGAGTTTTCCATTCTAGTTAATTTTTTTTCTTTGCTTTGGAATTGTGAATAGACTCCTCTAGTTTGCCCCTGAGGATATTTGTTTCCCACCGCAGGCCCCACAGCTCAGCAGGCAGTAAGTAAGTGTAGGCCTGGCCTATATTGTTCAGCTGTGCAGTGTGGCTCCTGGGGATCTCACAGGGGCCAGAGGTTCACAGGCTCTGCCGTTTCACACCTGACTGGAAAATCGTTTGAGAAATGGTGAGAATCGGAGCTTTTAAAAAGTCAAAAATTGCACAGAAGAAGAGCATGGGGGAACTGGCTGTGGGCAGAAAGTTTAGGCTGGGAAAATCAGCAGTGATCTCAGTTATGGGCTTTCCTAGCAGTTCAGTGATTTATGGGCCATGAAAAGTCTGGCATGACTTGTCAGGGGTGGTTGTAGCCCGTGGGCTGGTGGACGGCCCTTCCAGGCCAGAACTTTTGGCTTCAGTTCAGCCCCAGCGGTCAGAGAGGGAAAAAGCCCCAGGGATGGTGTACACTCTCACACCCTCTGCCTGTGGTCAGGCCAGCTGGAACACAATCTTCCTGTGGAAACCCCAGTCACTGGGCCTCCCTGCTATCCTGGCCAGATAAATCTTGATATTGTTGCAGATTAAATTAAAACGGTAAACATTGGGTCCCTGTCTGTCTGTGGGATTTGTGTGTTTCCAAAAAAAAAAGAAAAATCCAGTTGAGGTCTCAGAGGTGGTATCTGGGACGTGCAAGGAATTTCTCCTCACAGATGTTTTTAAGGATAAAATTGCTTTCAGTTCGCAAATATGAAAATGCTGTCCTTGTACTTTATTTAATTTATTTATTAAAATTTGTATTTTAAAAAAAATATTTTTTTGAGCTAAAATAGGTTATTTTTTTCACCTGGAACATAAACCATGATTCGATTAATTCAGCATTAATAGTTTTTCAAATAGCCCAGTTTCATGAGTAGGATCAGCATTAACTGAGAACATTGGGGGAATACGTTACAGCCCAGGTGCTCTGTAATATCATGGACGCATCATGGGACGGCACCTCCAGCTAATGCTCTGGCCCTCCACTGATACAGCCCTGAGCACGTAATGGTGTCCGCATCATGGCAGTGAATAACTGTGGCTGGATGTCCCATGGTGTGATGTGTAGCCAATAGCCATAAGATTCCCCAGGGAGGGAGTGTTTCAGTGCCTCATAGCACGATGGCGGGAAAATTGAGCTGGTCAGACGACAGGTGTCGGCTTGTGCAAAATGTAGAAAGAAGCCCTAAAGGGCTGCAGATGAATTGTGTGCACCATCATTTTGAGTGGTAGGCCTGCAGTTATGACTGGCCAGGCTAAAATATTGAGCAAAGAGAAGCGTGTTTATAATTTTTTTTAACACTTCATTTCCTGACTTCCCTTCAGTAATTTTCCACTGGAGTAATCCGTCTTTAGAGAAGATTAGGCTAAACGAAGGGGGAAGGAAAGAAGATTCACTGCATCTGCTTTATAGGATTTTTTTTTTTTAATCGTTTGTCAGCCCCGAGAGAACCAATGGTCTTCTTTTTTTTCATAGTTAAAAAAAAAAAAAAAAAAAAGAAGACATACCACACATTCTGAGGATGTTTCGCCTTTTTTTGCAGCTTAAGATTTTAGTGCAGAAGAGTTTTTTTTGTCCTGGCCATCTGTGTGAATGCACAGGCTATATCTCCCGCATTGCTCTGCCTTTATTTAGACGCGCATACCGCTCTGTGCCTGCTGGCTCAGGCATAGGGGTTCCTGTAAGTGTTCCCCTCAGCGGGAGCTCTATTTTTCAAGGAAAAACGAGCTTGTCCACTTTTTTGTTCTTTTCTGTTTTTCAAACCGCTTTTTTTGTTGACAGCATTTCATCCAGCTGAGACTGCCACCGGGCTCGAATGTTCTCATTCGTATGTAGGTAATTGCAGCTCCCTGAATGGTATAGGCCTATAGAGAACAGACACTAGTGTATTGCCACTGAAGTACAGGGTAAAAGCATCGTCATTGAATCGCAGGAATTTTTTTCTCCTTTTTAACACCCTTTCATCTTTAAAAGTTGCATCTGAAAACCTGAATGTCTGAGTTGAAAGCCTTTGAGTTAAACTGCAAGAAAATTGTAAGCATTCACGTATACATTTTTTTTTTTTTGTATTTTGTAAGTTTCTTAAGTGTTAAGGTTGTTTTTCAAATGGAAAGGACTGCTGTACTTTGGTTTTGAAATGACACTTACAAAAGTATTCAGACCCTTGACCAATTCTCACATTTCACTGAATTACAAATGAAACATTGAACACATTTTGTTCTGTGTGATTTTATTTTATAACACAAACTCAAAATTAATTATTTAAGGTGACACTGGTTTTATTTCCGAAACTAGTTTTTCAAAAAAATAAAAACTTAAATATGCTGTTTGCATATCAACCCCTGCTCTCTGGAAGCTCCAAGTATACACAGATTAACTGCCAAAACAAGGAGACGTTGCCTTACCATTGTCCTTTACTTGTGAACTATTAAAGGGTAGTTCCACCCGACAAACAACATTAACCTTATTTAACAGATCAAAACTAATTAAGTCTGTTTTTGTCGCTGGCCAAAACAATATGTGAACGGAAATATTGACAGCTAAAGTTAAAAATTTGGTAGAGGTATACGTCAAAATGACGTACACCTCGACCACTTCCTCGTTTTTGAAAGACTACAGTGGCGTCAAGTGGGTGTGTAAATTACATAGGCAGTTAGGCACGTAGGAGGAGCCAGCGAGGGAGGAAACATTGCTGCCTCTGTCACTGTTCTAAGTAGGGACACATTGTAGTGTAAAACAGCTAACAACTACAACAACGTTTTAACGTTTAATTGTATATGTTTACCATTCTGTATTGGCATGTTGGCCGATACAAAAGCATTTCATACTGAAAAACGAAAGTTGAAGTGTTTTAAAAGCTAAAATCGTCTAAAAGTAATGTTTGTTTACTGATCACGATGTGGGACGTTGTGTGAGCTGCCATGATGGTTTGACGTCAAGTTTTCCTAGTCGGGAGGTCGGATTGATTTCCCAATCCCTGATTTCCCACATGGAACACCTAGTTGGAAGGACGTTTTGTAATTATTTTTTTTCCCCCTTAGAAGACCGGGGTGAGAAATGAGTAGCCTAAGTGCTACAGACTTCTGGCTAGGCTGGCTAATGTTTTCACGATACCAACATAGATAAATTAAGGGCTGTGTTTTCCTAAATGAATGGCTGTATTTCCCTCATTTTTTGGGGACTAGCTAATGGTGGTGGTACGTTTTTCAGGTGAACTGTTTCATTAGTGGCTAACTTGCCAGTGAGTAATGTGGGCTCTCTCGAAGAGACGCTGTATTTGCAGGACTCACAGAGCCCCTCCGCTCAGTGTTGCCATGTCTGCGGTTTGACAGCCAAATTGGACTACTTTCCAAGAGCAGTTGCGGGGGAAAATGAAAAATCAGTAAGCACACACTTTTAAGACGTAAAAATATATGCTGATTTCTACTTAAAATAGTTTGTTTCAGTAAAAAAAAAAAATAATTTTGGCTAGTTTTGAGTAGCAATTTGGCTGGAAACTCTTGCAAGATCTGGCAACCCTGCCTCCGCTCCGGTCATAACATTATTCAGTGTGACTGGCATTGTCTGACGGTGTCTAACGAAGCGCTAAGTGCTCTTGGCCATTGTAGTTCACAGTAAAGCAGGTACCTGGTACATGTGCAGTAGTATGGGGCTATATCTCTGCTCTCATTACAGATAGAAAGTTGATTGAAAGCTCCTTTTAATCAGTAGGAGAGCTACTTTTCAACAAATTGAACATCGATTTTTGGTGGAACTCCCCTTTAATATAACTCACATTTTCTGGATAAAAATCCCGCTCTGACCAAGTATTATTGGTCAGGCTGTGAATCTGAAGGAAAGGTGTCAAAATGACGACAAAGAGCCAAATATAATTTAATAAATTAGGAAAAGAGTAAAAAATATATACAAGTGTTTGGATATCCCTGTGAGTACTGCCAAGAAAAGGCTGTCCTCAGCATCCAAGCAAGAAGGAGACTTATGGTTACGAGGGAGGCCATGGAGAGGCCAATAATCATCAGTTCGCTGGCTGAAAGTGCAGTAAAGGTGCCCCAGTCAACAATATCAGGGGCTCTGCATAGAACTGGCCTGTATGGGAGGCTGGCAAGAAGAAGCCATTACTTAAACAGACCCATCTTAAAGCACGTCTGAAGTTAGAAAGCATGAGAATTGACCTTGCTAAGATATGGGGAAAAGGTTTTGTGGCCAGATGGAGACCAAGAGTGTTTTTCGGACAATGGATGAAATGTTAAGCGCCATACCTGGTGCAAACCGACATTGCCAATCCCTCAACACCATCCCTGCAATGAAGTGTGGTGGTGGCAGCAATATGCTGTGGGGATGCTTTTCATCAGCAGGGACTGGGCATCTTGTTAAAATTGAAGGAAGAATGGGTGGAGCAAAATACAGTGAAATACTGCAAGAAAACCTGCTTGTCTGCTTAAAAAAAAACAAAAAAACAAACAAACTGAAGCTTGGGAGAAAGTTCACCTTTCTACAGGACAACGATCCCAAGCACAAGGCCAAAGCAACATTGGAGTGGCTCAAAATGGTGAATGTTCTACAGTGGCCCAGTCAAAGTTACGATCTCAATCCCACTGAGAATCTCTGGCATTATTTGAAAATTGTGATCGACAAACATCATCCAACCAACCTGAACAACCTGGAGCAAATCTGCCAAGAAGAATGGGCAAAAATCACTCCCAAAAGCTGATTGAGACATACCCCAAAAGACTTAAAGCTGTTACTGCAGGAGAATGTGACTCTACCAAATATTAATACGTGGGGTTTGATAACTGAAATATGCTGCTTGCATAAGTATTTAATTTTCTTTAAAATATCCGCTGACAACTAACTTCGGCTTTGAAATCTACTGCTTGAGCATACAGACTGAAAATATGTGTCATTTGTAATCCAGATAACTTTCAAGGGGTCTGAATAATTTTGCAAGGCACTGTAACTTTACTTAGGCGGGCTTCATCAATATGTGATATGAATAATATTTGAATTCCTGGGGGAAAATCCATCCTCCCCCCTTATTTCTCTCTCCGTCCATTTTGTTCAGCTGTTATCAGGAATTCTGTCAGGTCTTTGAAAATGTGTCCTGGTCCTGTGAGAGGTCAGAGGTCGGAGGTCAGAGGTTGACAGCTCTCTCCCCGGCTGTCGGAAGTGGCTGGGAAATGGCGGGGTCTCGGGGGTCAGTGGCCACATTGCGAGACAGGCCGACTCCAGCCCAGCAGCTGGGCACAGGCAGACATGAGGATGGGCCTCTTAACTGCACTTCCACTGAGACACCTTAGCTGACCGTCAGCTCTGATCCTGTCCAGCTAACCTATGCAGGCCAGTGGGATTTCAGCTCATCGCTTGCACTGGGGGTCCAAAACTTTCTACTTCTAAATCTCAAGCCTCCCAAAAACAGGTTTACATGGGTTTACGTATTTACACCCATTTTATGCTGGAAATCGGTGACGAATTAACACGCTCGTATAGGGAAGCACGTCTTGCATAGTACATTTTTAAGTAGAATTATGGAAGTGTGTGTGTGTGTATGAGAGAGAGAGATGAACTACAATGATGTTATTACCATGGAAGTACAAACAAGTCTGGTCTGCTTTGGGAACCAGGTTTATTTTAGGTGAAATTCTGAAATGCAATACGTAATATATGGAAATATATTTGTTCCGTTTTAAATATGTGTAATATTTTGCTCCGAACCCCCCGGGACTCTACTCCCAGGTCCCGCTAACCTGGTCTTTCCCCGTGACTCTACTCCCAGGTCCCGCTAACCTGGTCTTTCCCCGTGACTCTACTCCCAGGTCCCGCTAACCTGGTCTTTGAACCCCTTCCGCATGTGGCGATGGTTTCATCCCAAGTCCAGGCGAGCCGAGCAGCAGACGTGCACATCCTGTGTAAAGTGCCGGAAAGCGGCGCGTCATAGATGCGTTCAGCTCTGTACTATGCTATTGTTCGCGTTTCATGGATTGCTCATGTTGCACAATGCCGTTTTTCTCAAGGTGATGATCCATTACATCCACCTAATTTTCACACATTTTTCAATTGTGTTGAATCCCATTTAATAACAGATGTACAGAGTGCGCGGGACTAGCCGGCATCGCTAAAGCTGTCCCTGGCGGTCAGCGGCAGCCCGATATCACCTGCCACTTTACGCACAGCTGAGGCGGGACAGGGAAAGTGAGCGTTGGCTAGTTCCTCGCAGTCCGTGACCTCTCCTACCCTCACCACAAGGGGGCTTATAATGTGTGTACAAAGTATGCTAATGTATTTCTCTCTTCATAGCTAAGCTAACTCCAGAGCAATATGAGAGCCCAGAATATGCAGATGTCCATTAGTTACAAACTACTTGGCTTTCTTTTAGAGCGTATAAATTAGACTTTAATTTAGTTTTTAAAAGACTCTCCTTGCAGGAAGACACAAAAGCATAATTGGTAATCTTAAGCTAAGTGTAAATCAATTTCCTGCAGTCTATGTAACAGGTCCAGTTGTCATCCTGAGTTGTAGGAATGACCTTCAACCAAGACTGATTCATAGTGAGGAAGCAGAAGGCGTGAGTCACAAACGGATACAACTGTAAAGCCATTTATTCCGTGGCAAATAATTACATTCCTCCGGTTACATTTGACAGCGGAGCAGGCAAGGAATTTTGACGTCCTCCGGAATCTTCCTCAGACGTAAAACGTACACGGCCGTCGCATGGAACAGTTCCCAAGTTGGCTCCTGACCATAGCAAAACGCATTTGTTGGCTTCCATATTTGTCCTGACTTTGCGGGAGTCACGCCCCCCGGTGCAAATGAGGCCCCAGCGCAGCGTCTTTCAGCGCCGAGGAGACTGAAATCTGCATGAACAGCCAGCCGAGGAACTGTCAAAGTATCAGTTGTGCCGACGGTGAACTTGTCTGCGACCTAAAGTGCGTCGGCCCGATTTAGAATTTACAACTGCTGTACTGTCGTAACCTTGACCACCCGTGTGCCAGAGCCGCGGGCCATTGTAAGCGACTGCCGTGCGATGTCTCATATAGGCGTAGCCATGGTGAAACGCGGTGATACTGTCGGTTGGATTTGCATTGTGATGGTTGTATACTGTTTTTATCCTTTCATAGGCTTTTTTTGCGTTCCTGAAAACATCCATTGCAACAAAAGGTTATTCAAAACCTCTGGTGGGAGGTGCCCTTTGTTACTCTTGAACATGAGTGCACCCGTCTCCTCAAGTTTGACTAGGAACCTGACACCTTGTTTTTTTATTGTTGCATGCAACATCCAGTTAAAAACCTTCCTTGAGATTGTTTTCATTTCAAATGACGCATCTGATGTTCTTTTGTTTTGCTTTTTTTCCCCACATTGGACAAGACAAACTGATCAAAAACATGAAAATGTGAAACGCATTAATACGCCATAAAATTAAAAAAAATGATGTTAATATTTCTGATGACATATCAGGGGACATTCAACGTTGTTTGTTTTCATTTTTTTGTTTAGTCTTTGTCAACGTTTGGGATTAAAAACTAACTATGGCCTACACTCAGTGTATGCATATGCATATATGTACATTCGTGCATACCACATAACACACATTTGCCAACACCCCTCCCTCCCCTTTCAAACGAGTGTCACTGTTGCTAGGGATCTGATGGAAGTGACACAGCTGTGGGCTGGGCTGGCCTGTCTGTCAACACTTTGTGGGCAACCGATTGGAGACTCCAAGAGAGTGGCTTGCTGCTGGGACCCGCCTTTCTTTAGCAGGTTCTCATACCAGCTCGTAAGGAAGCTTGGCAGAGGTTGGCTAATTAAAGCACAGATTTTAACCATCCCCATAACAACAGCCACTTCTCGCGCTCTGGCCTGCTTCTGCTCGTCCGTGCCTGTCGGCCAGTAAATAGCCCGCCCATTACGGCATCGCAGGCCCTCGTGGATGTTTATGACTGCCATTTTCCATACAATGTACAGTGTTTCCCCTAGGATGGAGTTGTAGCAGCTGAGGTGAAGCACTTATATACACATATATATATATATATATATATATAATTTGAAAAAAAAAATCCTATAATACATTTTTGTGCGCTCACAAAGCGTGCCCTGCCGGGAGGTTTCTATGTGTCTGCCGGCACCAGAAGGGCTCTTGAGGCCTAAGTACATACAGTACCAGGACAACTACAGGGCTGCGTTCAGATCCAAATTTAATTCTTTCTTCCTGTCGTTCCCTTCCCTTGATTCAAACAGGGAAGGGAACGACAGGAAGAAAGCATTAATTTTGGATCCAAACGCAGTCTAGCACTTCAACATGTTGTACATCTATGGCCTTCTCTCGCCAGAACAGCTGCATTTGCTAGCTAGCACTGTCCATTAACATGAAGCAAGTTGTGTCAGTGTTACACAACTTGCTTCACGTAGGCCTATATCATTAGCTAGACTGCTAAATGACTGTGACCCATATCACCCACTGGGTGACCGTTTACGTCCACTGGGTGTTGGCTAGCGGCTAGCTAGCTGTCATTCATTCTTCCAATTATTCATTCTTAACTGTCCTTTTTTGCAGAATTAACTTGCATCACCACACTGTTGTATTATTAAACATTGTTAATTTACTTAAATGTAATGACATTTTAAATGATAAAATAACTTACATTTATGACGTTTCTTTAAGGGAATCCAAAGAATATGTAATATCTCTGAGGGAATCTGTCAAAGTTGTCTTTGAGATTGACAGCTTTCGCGCGTCACGGTGGCCCTCGAGACACGACCTATAGAATACTCTCGCGCATAGTAAGGCCCGCCTCCAGGAAGAAGAGATAAACAATCGGTGCATGTGGAATACTTTTACCGAAACGATACGTATCATGGATCTTGCAAATGTTGTTTATTTCACAGATATGTGTACTTGCGTATTCCTATCAAATGATTGCGTTTGCTGTAGCTAACGTTACTGTGCGATACTCACGTGAAGTCGCAGGACTGTTTTCCCTTAGGCGAGTGATAATCCTGAATCCGTGATCAACATTGCTTGCTTGTTGACATCTACCCGGTGTTTGTTGTTATAATCGTTGTGCTGACATTAGCATATAGGCCTACACTTAGGTAAGCGCAAAGTTTCTCGTTTATATGCTTTACTCACAAGTGTGTGAATTGACCTGGATATGAAGCGTCCGTAGCGCAAAATTATATAGTTTCTAAAGAGAGAAGACGGAGCATTTGACGGCCATATATGACGTTGCTGAAAGTTAGCTTTGCTTAGAAAGTTTGGACACAATCACATTTCAAATGAGTTTATGACAGCAATTTTTTCATGAAAGCGCTTTACGTTTAAAGCGTTTTTACGTTACTCTAAAGGCCGTTTACTCCAGCATTTTGAAGGGGAGAGAGTGGATTGTTTTGTTTTGTTTACAAAAAAGTTTAAAAAAAATAATAATTCAGCCGCTGCTAGGTGCATATAAGGGAAACACTGATGTAATTGCCCTTGGGCGTATTGATGCTTATTGTGGAGCTGCAGAGTAGCAGTTTGGGTTCAGTCAGCTGGTGCTAAGTGAGTATACAGTGCATCCGGAAAGTATTCACAGCGCTTCACTTTTTCCACATTTTGTTCTGTTACAGCCTTATTCCAAAATTGATTAAATTCATTTTTTCCCTCAAAATTCTACACACAACACCCCATAATGACAATGTGAAAAATGTTTTTTTGAGATTTTTGCAAATTTATTAAAAATAAAAAAATAAAATTTCTCATTTACATAAGTATTCATACCCTTTGCTTTAACGTATTTTTAAAGTATCATATTTCATATTTGGTCGCATATCCTTTACATGCTGTTACTTCCTGAAGTCTGTGACCATCAACATCAAAAAACTGTCGATATCTTACTTTCAGGTACTGTTACAAGCGATACTATAACCTCTCTGCATTTGAATGGATCTCTATGGAAATTGGGGGGTGAGACTAGATTCAGCTGTAAATTACACTGGTACAGTATGGAACACATGGCTGGCTAAATGGCTGTAAGTTATCAAGGGTCTGAGCTATCAAACGAGCCCCAAACCATCACTCTGTTGCCAGATATGGAGTAGATGTGGATGGATCACTTTAAGGGTTGTTTCTCCTGACTTTTTTCCCCATAGAGTTCTATAGGAAAATGAGTCCGGAGAAATAACCCTTGCAGTGATCCATCCACATCTAATCCATATCTGGCAACAGAGTGATGGTTTGGGGCTCGTTTGATAGCTCAGACCCTTGATAACTTACAGCCATTTAGCCAGCCATGTGTTCCATACTGTACCAGTGTAATTTACAGCTGAATCTAGTCTCACCCCCCAATTTCCATAGAGATCCATTCAAATGCAGAGAGGTTATAGTATCGCTTGTAACAGTACCTGAAAATAAGATATCGACAGTTTTTTGATGTTGATGATCACAGACTTCAGGAAATAACAGTATGTAAAGGATATGCGACCAAATATGAAATATGATACTTTAAAAATACGTTAAAGCAAAGGGTATGAATACTTATGTAAATGAGAAATTTTAGTTTTTTATTTTTAATAAATTTGCAAAAATCTCAAAAAAACTTTTTTCACATTGTCATTATGGGGTGTTGTGTGTAGAATTTTGAGGGAAAAAATGAATTTAATCAATTTTGGAATAAGGCTGTAACAGAACAAAATGTGGAAAAAGTGAAGCGCTGTGAATACTTTCCGGATGCACTGTATGTGTCGTCTCAACATGGAGGCCCTGTTTAACGCTGTCTGTGCGAGCCAGCTCTGCCCAGGGCACAATAAGACCACCCACTAGATGCTTGCATGCTTCTCACTTGCCTAATGGATGTCAGCCCGTATACCCATGATGCATTTCTCACTTTTGAGAAACGTTGACCTCCAGGTATGTTTCTGGTGCGGTGAATGAATCCTGCAGATGGTCTTTGTTTTCTTTTTGTTTTTTCTTTCTTTGGATTTTTTTGTTTTGTATTGATCGGTGCCTTTTTTTTTTTATAAAAAAGCAAAACAAAATCAACATCTCGTTCTGGATCAGGGGCTCGTTTCACAAAGCAGGATTATGGAGTTAGCTGGATAACTGCCCTGAGTAAAATCCGGATAGGCTCTTTTTACTTCAGTCCATGTTCCAGATTTGGGAGCGTTTCAGTTTTACTCAGTTATCCAGCTAAATCAGTTATCCTGCTTAGTGAAATACCCCCCAGGTGACTGTGCCTGAAGCAGCCTTAATTCAGTTTGTGTGCAGTAGGTTTCCTCAGAAAGGCCTGTTCATGTTGAGGTACAGGCTGGGCCAGGCCTGTTCATGTTGAGGTCCGGGCCAAGCCTGTTCATGTTGAGGTACAGGCTGGGCCAGGCCTGTTCATGTTGAGGTACAGGCTGGGCCGGGCCAGTTCATGTTGAGGTCCAGGCTGGGCCAGGCCTGTTCATGTTGAGGTCCAGGCTGGGCCGGGCCAGTTCATGTTGAGGTTGTTTGTTTGTTGCTCAGTCCTGGCCGCCCGTGGTCCGGCTCCATTTCCAGAAGCGAGGCGTGCTTGGCATTGCAGCCCAAACTCTCTCTCTCCCTGCACGCCCTGGCACCACCTCTTCTCCGGGGCCATAAACTCCCGCCAAAACAAGCAGCAGTGAGGTGTTTGAATGGCATGTGCCCGTATTCGTACCCTGAGCACATGCTCGGGGTGTCGGCTGCAGAGCAGCGAGCTCCCCAAGATGTGGAGCGTGGATGCTCCAGGATCGGAATCATGGCGAGGGGTGGGTGGGGACGGGGACGGGGACTCGCCGGGAGATTTTGGGCCATTTCGTCTCCCTCGCACCAGTGGTGGATATTGCAGTTTAGGGTTACCAGCGTTGACCCTCCCCCCCCCCCTTAGCGCTGTACTGTAGCGCTCGCACATCCCACGACCTCCTCTCTGAGTGGCACGTCTCAGATGTAGGGAAACGGGAGGAGTGTTTACTACGCCGCCCTTTTCATCTGCCAGGACATGAAGCGCCATTCGCCAAGGGGTTGCCAGGGGAGACGCCTCGGTGTCGGGATGAGTCACACTGTGATCACATGGCGGGACTACATCATGCCATATTACGGGACCTGACATCACCTGACCCCAACACAACAAGCCATCGTCATGAAATCGCACAACAGCGCACGACGAGTTTCGTTCTGCTCGCTCTACCGCTGTTTAGGAAACTGCAGCGTGCGTGTCTGTGTGGGTGTGTCACTTTGACTGGATAAACTTGTGCTGCACTTTGACCCAAAAGTGACCAGAAAATCAAGCATGCAAAAAAAAATAAAATAAAATAAAATTGACCCGATGAAACTTATTGTTATTGTAGTACATAGTTTTCCTCTTCCTACCAAAGCTGACATATAACAGTGCTAACATCAAAGCACTACATGTGCATTATTCCCCAAACTACATATAATATTAGCAGTAAAGCATGCGTTGAAAGGCAGTGTTTTAATGTTCTGTTGAGGTGAGTAAGAGGACACCCTGCCATTCCCGTCCCACATGACAAGCCGAGGGGTCCTTTTCGCGTGTTTGCGCGCTATCGCCGCCGCCTCCCCTCGCCTGCCTGGCAGCGGCCGTAAGCCGAGACCTCGCTGACGCAGTGTGTGTAAATTAAACACGTCCCCCCCCCACCCCCCCCATCTGACCTCCTCCTCCTCTTTATTTTTCACCTCCAAATTAAAGAGCTGACGTCCTGCTCTGGAAATGGAGCCGCGCGCGGTGTTTACCGCCAAGGTGCGCTGGCGGACAGCTGATTGTGAGAAGCCGACACCTAATCCAGCTACCGTGCGCGGGGGATCAGCCGTCCCTGCCTCCGCACTCAGTTTAGCAGACAGTTTAACTGTCCCCGAGGGCTGGCCGCGGGGGGCTGCTTAAATTTGAAACCGTAATCCCTCGTAGATGAATATTTCTAGAAGCCGGGGCGCATACCGACACTTGCAGGGTTCCTCCTCGGGCCCCGGGCCCCGTTTCGCTGCCGATCGCCACCGATATGCAATTACTCATTTTCGGGGCATGCTCAGAATGTATTATTAGACCCGTCTTCCTGTCAGTCATCGGAAAAAAAGGTTGGTGGGTCAAAAAATAAAGAGGTAACCAGTCTGAGTGGCTGTCTGCACGGTGTTTACCGGGGAGGGGGGTAATTTTAAACCAGGGAGAGTACACATATTTAGCGTGGGGGGTTGGTCGTCCTTGCCATTTAGCGGGACAAGACGTTTGAGAGCAGAGAGGGGGAGTCCCGGACTGAGAGGAGAGCAGAGGAGAGAAGTAAGAGCAAGAGAAAGCCCAGCCCTGCCCAGCCCTGCCCAGCCCCACGCACACAGACCCAGCCCTGCACATCCAGCCCCAGCCCCAGCCCCAGACCCAGAGGAGGAGCCTTAGGGCCTGGCCGGGGCCGTCCTAGGGCCAGGCGCCGTGATGAAGACGCAGACAGAGGGCTGGGGCGCACTCCGAAAACCCTCCTGCAGCTTCTGGCGGAGCAGGGCTCCCGGAGCAGAGCTCTGAAGAGGATCCCCGACGCGCCGCCGCTACCGCTACTCGCTGGCCGAGCACCACCACCCCCCCTCCCCCCCCCTCTCCCCCCGCGCAGAGGGCAAGCTTTCAGAGAGCGGCGGCTGACCCCCGACACCGAGCCCTCCAAGATGAGCCGCTGGCTGAAATGCACCTCCATGTACTTTGTAGGTATAGCGGCAAAAACGGTGGCCGTGCTTAAAGGCTCCCCGGGAAGCCTGAAAATTTGCACAGCCGCGGTGCGTGGGAACGCATTCAAGCTGTCGTGCGTTTGACTTACGGCTTTTCATAACTGCAAACAGCCCAGAGAAGAATGCCTGTGGAGAATGGGGTTGTGTATGCCGGTGTCTCGTAGACCTGAGCCTCCAGGGCTCTGAAGCTAGTCCTTACTTGTTTTCAGGTTCCATCCTCTGCATGATCCTTATTTTCTCATGAATGTCGTAGATGTTCTGAGTTTGCAGGTGTGTTTGGTTTGCTTCAAGTGGGATTGCTCTGAAACAAGTTTGGACTCCTTTTCGTCTTCGGCTGTTTAAGTCCTCCAGTTTTAAGATGGTGTTATTTGTCCTAGTCTGTAATCAAGTATACTTCATGAAATCTAGGATTGGTGCTCAGCTAAGCAAAGTGCAGTTTATTACCACAAATTAAGCAGTGCTTTAAGAACCGGTTTTCTGGAGTGTTTATTTGACCTTGCTGCTTCTGCATGAGTCAAGCCATAATTGTTTCCATATCTTTCTTTTTTTAATATTTGGGGCTGTATATATCCAAATCCCACCCTAATTTGCAATGTCCAATTATGTTCAACCGCGGCCACGTGCATGCAGAAATCCCACTGCTGATTTTGGGAGAGTGTACACACGCTGTCACCAGCTGCTCCTTTTCGCACTGCAGACTACGGCTGACATAGAGTGGAGTCGGAGGAAGACCCGTCTTATTTCGCTTTACCAGCAGTCCTTGGGCGCCCAATCGATGAGCTGGGGTCACTAGATAGCGGTGAAACGCAGACCCGACTGAACCCTCCCGTACTCTGGCCGATGAAATTGCTTTGCGCGTTGCCCTTTGGCGCTACCGGCCACAGCCTGTCTTCGATCGGAGACAGCGGGGCACATCGATGTGCCACGGCGTGGTGCCTTAACCCAACGAGCCACCCAGCAGCCCTCGTTTCCATTTGAGCATGTTCTTTTTTTAAAATTTTTATTTTTTATCACTATGTTCAGCTTGACGTGTTCTGAAGCACGGTTGTCCGCCTGGTTTTCAGAGCGGTCGTTTCAGGAAGTTGAGAGAATAGGGCTGTGTCCGAATTGGCACCCTTCCATACTATTAGGTAGGCTTGTTGAGTAGACTGGATGAGAAAGTCGTTAAGTAGGCAAAGTTTTCCGGGGTTTCACTGAGTATGTTCGGGAGCACGCTTCAAGAAGTACGCAAACATTTTGGTCGCGTAAATATGTGCGCAGCTTCGTTTAAAAAAAAATGAGGCGCAGCTTTGCAACGTTTTCCTTCAATAACGACAAATACAACACGTGACAGGTGGGCTCTGATTCAGACACAGCCTATGTCTCTCTCGCCTTCTTTTTTCTCGCTGGCCATCTAGCAGTCTTTTTGAAAATGTTGTACTCCCAGTTTTAAAATTTGGAAGGTCAGCTGGAGCCTGAGTAGTGTGAGGTAAATCTCTGAAGGACGACGATGGCCCTGCTGACCCACACGCTCAGTGTGCTGATTGGCTCTTCCCATGTCCGCTCTCCCAGAACACAGACTGGAACAAGTATGACGACCGGCTGATGAAAGCGGTGGAGCGCGGCGAGGTGGACAAGGTCGCCGCCGTCCTCAGCAAAAAGGGCGTCGTCCCCACCAAGCTGGACGTCGAGGGACGCTCCGCGTGAGTACCCCGCAGACGTGCACCGCACAGCCCCCGTCTGACCTCTCAACTGCCCCCTCCCTTAAACAATTGCCCTCAATTGCTCACACTTACACACACCATCACCTTTAACCAAACCTCCCCAAAGCACCACTCCCAAACACACTCCATTCAAAAACCCTCATTTGATCATTAAGATAGATACTGTAACTGTGTTAGTGTGAGTCTCTCAGATGATCACTAGCCAGGGTAGATACTGTAACTGTGTTAGTGTGATTCTGTCAGATGATCACTAGCCAGGGTAGATACTGTAACTGTGTTAGTGAGTCTCTCAGATGATCACTAGCCAGGGTAGATACTGTAACTGTGTTAGTGTGAGTCTCTCAGATGATCACTAGCCAGGGTAGATACTGTAACTGTGTTAGTGT
This sequence comes from Synaphobranchus kaupii, assembly GCA_029718625.1. Lineage (NCBI taxonomy): Eukaryota > Metazoa > Chordata > Actinopteri > Anguilliformes > Synaphobranchidae > Synaphobranchus > Synaphobranchus kaupii. The sequence goes on along the minus strand of CM056388.1, from coordinate 36,045,640 downwards.
GATTCTCTCAGATGATCACTAGCCAGGGTAGATACTGTAACTGTGTTAGTGTGAGTCTCTCAGATGATCACTAGCCAGGGTAGATACTGTAACTGTGTTAGTGTGATTCTCTCAGATGATCACTAGCCAGGGTAGATACTGTAACTGTGTTAGTGTGAGTCTCTCAGATGATCACTAGCCAGGGTAGATACTGTAACTGTGTTAGTGTGAGTCTCTCAGATGATCACTAGCCAGGGTAGATACTGTAACTGTGTTAATGTGAGTCTCTCAGATGATCACTAGCCAGGGTACTTACTGTAACTGTGTTAGTGTGAGTCTCTCAGATGATCACTAGCCAGGGTAGATACTGTAACTGTATTAGTGTGATTCTCTCAGATGATCACTAGCCAGGGTAGATACTGTAACTGTGTTAGTGTGATTATCTCAGATGATCACTAGCCAGGGTACTTACTGTAACTGTGTTAGTGTGATTCTCTCAGATGATCACTAGCCAGGGTAGATACTGTAACTGTGTTAGTGTGAGTCTCTCAGATGATCACTAGCCAGGGTAGATACTGTAACTGTATTAGTGTGATTCTCTCAGATGATCACTAGCCAGGGTAGATACTGTAACTGTGTTAGTGTGAGTCTCTCAGATGATCACTAGCCAGGGTACTTACTGTAACTGTGTTAGTGTGATTCTCTCAGATGATCACTAGCCAGGGTAGATACTGTAACTGTGTTAGTGTGAGTCTCTCAGATGATCACTAGCCAGGGTAGATACTGTAACTGTATTAGTGTGATTCTCTCAGATGATCACTAGCCAGGGTAGATACTGTAACTGTGTTAGTGTGATTCTCTCAGATGATCACTAGCCAAGGTAGATACTGTAACTTTGGCAGCCCAGTCCTGCCTTAATGAATAACCCTGTAAATCCGTCTGAAGGCATATGGCAGTGTGTTTATGGTACATTTAAAATTTACAGTATATGCAGTATTCGCTCTGCCCAAATTGTATATTAGTGTCGACTTGAAGGATGCTGGTGCCAGAGCGTATTTTGTATATGGGAATGACGAGCATGTTGCAGACCAGAGCCACCTGGAGCGGCTTTTTGGGACAGGAAGTGCTTCAGAGTCGATAAACCAAATTCGCTGGCTCGCACACAATGGAGGTTCCAAGCGGGGCTTGGCTGCCGTTCCGGAGGGGAAGCTGACCTTCGCCCGATGCAGCGAGGGGGGTTGGTCATGCAGACTCAGAGAGGCTGTGTTTTTTGGGATGAAAGCCAGGTAAACAGTGCGGAGACGAACATCCCCTGGGGTCACCATGTAACCTCTCACATCACCCGTCTTCTACAAGATTAAAAACTGGAAGTTTGACTGCATATGACGGTACAGTTTCACTGTGCTGGATGAGTTGAATTTGAGTCTTGAGTAGTATTATTGTTAGTAGAGGTTGCAGTAGTAGTTGCATTTGGCAGGCCGCCTAATCTGGGCCGTAGATTTTGAAGGCCTCCATAAGGCGATATATTTTGGGGTATGTTGTTTTGAAATCAGGAATTCGGGATTTAAAGATTGTCAGCTAGTTGTCTCGATGTCACAAGAGCTGTGTCTCACGTTTTCAAGATAACCAGCTAGTTATTATATTGAGATCACGAGATGCGTGCACAGGAACATATTTCAACGTTACAAGTCATGCTCAAAATGTCTTGGGTTGTTTGAAAAACGCATCTGACTTGCGACTTTCCAATCGCAAACTTACATTCATGGGTACTTTTAAGCAACACATTGCGCTCGATCAATGCCCATCTAGTGAATAATATGACCAGGCTAGCCAGTGCTACGAGGTTGGGTTTTGGGTATCGCTACCCGTTGTCTGAAATAACTTTCATTGGGTTGCTGCACCGTGTAGATAAATAAAGGGTGCTACCTCCTGAGTAACCTCAGCCGTGTGGGTGATGCTTTTAGAGCCCGTCCGTAAAAGCATCATCGTGGTGAGAAGGATGTGATCATCTCATGACACTGTAAGGTTAGGAGCCCTTCCCTGCTGTGGGCTATTTTGCTTCTCATGGGTGTGGAATGTGCAACACTGCGCTTTGGTTGTCGGTGCCTGGCTGTCCTGTACATCACTGCTGTGCTGCTGCTGCTGCTGTTGGAGGGAAGGTCTTTCAGGTTATTTCACAAAGGACAAGCACGGTGTTGTAGTTTCAGCCTGAAACCGAATGAATTTGAATTGCAATCTCCAAAATATTTTTGAATAGACTCAACTTGGGTTGAGCTGAAGAACCGAAGCATGATTTCGTACCCTGGTCATTGACTGGTAGTCCTTTGTGTGATTTCCCTGCAAAATGTTTTTTCAGCATAATCCGTAAATGTTCTAAATTATCCGAAATGTGACCAAATGCGTCATGATGTAAACCGGTATTATGTGAATTGCCAAATTAAGGAAACCTGCCGTCTAGATAACCTTCTGCCAATGTTGTAAGCCTAGTTTTGTAAACTTGTGATATTGACACCACAAAAAGAATGTTGTGATATTAATTTATTGATTCATAAAAAAATTAGTTTACCTCAAAATCATACGCATTTCAGTAATACTGAATCCGCACGATTTGGACAGAAGTCGATGGGGAGCTGTTTAGCATGCCGGTATGTTTCAGCTGCAGATTTGTCTAACCCTTATTTGAGCGCGTCACATTCCGGGAGCTGACCTGCTGGGTATTTTCAGCTTGTATGTGAGATGTTGTTGCCACACACGGGGAGCAGGGTTTGCCCCGTAATAAGGCGATGGAATCTCTGGGGACTAAATCAAGAGCATTCGCCGCCGTCATAGCAAGAGTCTCACCCTCTCGCTACGTTATTATGGCGCGTACTATATTGAACGCATAGCTGTTATGGCTGTGGCTTTACCCCCTGTGCCTTCTACTATAGACAGACAATGTAAGTGTGTGAAGCAGAGACACTCCGTTTCATATGAGCTCACAAAAGAAAACTGTTCTGCTGACTATCAGATCATTTTCAAACTTTGTGCAGATAAAGGGCTAGAGGTGCGCTACAGAGAATTTGCTGCCAGTGATCTTTGACATCATGTTTTTTTTTTTTTTTTTGTTCATACCTCAGGTGTAGGCTGGCTTGCTTGTGGATGGGGTCTTCATCAGTATCCATTGTCCCAAGTAGAGAATTTTGTAATAAAGTTTATACTTGTGGGGTTTTTGTAAAAAAAATAAATTATATATATATATATATATTAGGGGTGTCACGATTCTCCAAATCCGCGATTCGATTTGACTTTCGATTTTAAGGTCACGATTCGATTTTCGATTTTTTTTCAGCACAGTTTCTTTTCCAGCACTATAGTCTAACTAATGGCTATGCCATTGTTAGACTATCGAGTCTTGATTTGTAAAGAAAAATACTTCTTTCTCAATAAGTAACTTTTACTTGAATAATAACAATTATAAATAATAACAAAAATATGAGAATATTTAAACACACCTAAACAGTTAAGAGCTTTATCAAAACTAGACTCTAGAATAAACAGTTGAACATTTACCACGCTATTAACAATTTACACATTGGTTTTATGCCCTGACAACGGTCATTTACATTTTCAAATTCTTCTTTAAAAAGATGAGCGTGTTCACATTCTTTGAACAGTTGAGAGCTTTAACAAACTAATATCTGAAATAATAAACAGTTGAACATGTACCACGCTATTAACTATTTACACGTTTTTTTTCATGCCCTGACTGTCATTTGGGTTGTCATTTGAGTTGCCTGTGTCAATGTTTTTTTCCCAGTCAAATCTATTTCTTTGTGATGCCTGCGAATGTGTCCTGCCATATTTGACGTGTTGCCTGAGGTGGCGTATGGTACTCGCGTGTAGCATAGCCGACAAACTGTCGTTATTTTGTCAATGACGCGTTCGTTGTTTATATAACTCACGGGGAAGGCAAACTGTTGCCACACCGGTGACTTGAGGGAAGCAGGAGGATTTTCCAGTTCTGTTTCTCCATCTCGGACTCCGGCAGTGGCCATGGTGTGTCGAAAAGTAATGCAGGCTACCGGTAAGCTAACGTTAACTAGCAGCTGTGTCTTCTTAGTGTTTCCCCTACCATTATCTTGGCCGGGCGCTCACCTGCCGCCCGGCTTGGACAAGAGGGAAAATAAATAATTTTAATGAAAAAAAAATTTTTTTTATATTATTCTTTTTTTTTTTTTATATATAATCTTTTTTTTATGTAGCTGCAATATTTCCCTTACCGCAGAATGCGGGAATGATCAAAATAGCATCTGGAAAAACCCAAAACAGCTTCGGTTTCCCGTTAGGCCTAATTAAAATTTTCAATGGCAGCGCTGATATTATGAGGGTGTAATTATAGTTTCCGCCTCTACGCAAAATGGCGCACTTTCACCGCCCGGCCTGAAAAAAAAAACTAGGGGAAACACTGAATATCGTTGTTTTTTTTCTTCGGACGCACGCCTGCGTGGACGAACAAAATGCAGTGGAAGGCATCAAGTTTCGTTTTGTCGGAAACGCTTACATTAGAGATGGCCAAGTAGGCTACTTTTTTTACATTTTACCCATCACATGAAAGGCTAAGAAGAGCGCGCGGGGGGCGGGGGTGGAGAGAAAAAAAAAACTTGGAGAATCGCGAACCAGCTTGTGATTTCGAAGTTCGAAATCGAACGCTCATTTCGATCGATTTTCGATTTCGAATCGGTGTCGTGACACCCCTAATATATATATATATATATAATAAAACAAAATCTATTAATCTGCCGCAGCACTGGAGATGTTCAACTGAGAAAACTGTCTTGAATAACTGCTTGACCTGTGGCTGTGGGCAAACCTTTCAGCCAGGGAAAGATTAACACAAAGGACGAAGAAATGAGAGAAGCGGTCAGCAAGGATAACCCGCTAACCTTGAAGATAATACTGCGCGCATTAAGCTAACATTCTATTTGAAAGTGGAATAAGATTAGTTTCTAGTTTGGGGAGTTTTGTTGGTGTTCCATACTGAACGTTTTAATCCAGAGATTTAAGAAGCCTTCACATTTGTGTTTTTTTTCCCCCCCTAATAAACTGTAAACATGGTGATGTTTCTCCAGTTATTATCAAGGCGTTTGACAGTGAAACTTGAAATCTGACAAAGTAATTTGCTGGACCTTGTTTCTAACAGAAAAAAAAAAAAAAATTCTGACACCAAATGAGAGCATCTGTGAATCAGAATGGCTGCGTGGAGTTTCTGCACTTTACTGTTCTGTTGGGAGCTTTATTGGCCTCACACGTTCTCAGCCCCGGCCCCCTCCTCCGTTTCTGAAAGCGGCCCTGTGGAGAGTGGCTGGGTAAGATGGCAGGCCTCGAGGCTGTGTAATGGGGCTGTGTCCAGTGTCACCGCGCAGCTAATGACCGTGGAAGCGCTCCTGGAATGTCTGTCCTTTCCCGTCAGATTTAACCTGGGAGACGCCTCGGTTCACATGGGGAGGGAGTGCAATTTTTCACATTAGTAAAGACGGCCCGATTACCTGTGTTGGCAATGTCCCAGCTGCTATTTAATGGAGGTGAAACGTTCTTGTTGTACGCATATACAGTTGTGTTAAAAAAAATAGCAGTACAACATCAGTAACCTGATGAACCACTGTTATTAGTAGTAGTGATATTTCTGCATGGCAAATAATTTACTTGTAGATGTAGTAGTGTAATAGAAAAACAACAGACCCAACTGTCATGACATGCACGCTGCTTGTTCTGAGTAATTGACTCATTCATTGAAAGGGGCGTGTTCAAAATAATAGCAGTGTGGAGTTTAATTAGAGAATTCATTCATTCTGTGAAAAAACAGGTGTCATTAATTGTCCTTTATTAAGGAAGAAGGGAAGCAAATGTTTCACACATTGTTATAAAATATATTTCCTTCTGAATTGCTAAGTAAAATGGGCCGTTCCAAACATTGTTCGGAGGAACAACATCATTTGATTAAAAAGTTGATTGGAGAGGGGAAAACGTATAAAGAAGTGCAGCAAATTATAGGATGCTCAGCTAAAATGATCTCAAATGCTTTAAAATGGCAACAAAACCCCAAAACACGCGGAAGAAAACGAGCAACTACTGTTAAAACGGATCGAAGAATAGTCAGAATGGCAAAGATTCAGCCAATCATCACCTCCAGAAAGATCAAAGATGATCTAAAATTACCTGTAAGTGCTCTTACAGTCAGAAGACGTTTCATCGAAGCTAAGCTATCAGCAAGAAGCCCCCGTAAAGCACCATTGTTGAAAAAACGGCATGTGCAGAATCGGTTAAAATTTGCCAAGGAACACATCGATTGGCCCAAAGAGAAATGGCGTAACATTCTGTGGACTGATGAGTAAAATAGTTATTTTTGGGTGTAGTGGTCATCGACAGTACGTCAGACGACCCCCGGGTACTGAATTTAAGCCACAGTACAATGTGAAGACAGTGAAGCATGGTGGCGCAAAAATCATGGTATGGGGATGTTTTTCGTACTACGGTGTTGGGCCTATTTATCGTATACCAGGGATCATGGATCAGTTTGAATACATCAAAATACTTGAAGAGATTATGTTGCCGTATGCCGAAGAGGAAATGCCCCTGAAATGGGTGTTTCAACAAGACAACGACCCCAAACACACGAGTAAGCGAGCAACATCTTGGTTCCAGGCAAAAAGGATTGAGGTAATGGAGTGGCCAGCTCAATCCCCCAACCTCAACCCTATTGAAAACTTGTGGGGTGACATTAAAAATGCAGTTTCTGAAGCAAAACCCAAAAATTTACAGGAACTGTGGAATGTAGTTCGTTCATCCTGGTCTGAAATACCAGTTTCTAGGTGCCAGAAGTTGGTTGACTCGATGCAACACAGATGCGCAGCAGTTATCAAAAACAATGGTTATGCAACTAAATATTAGTTCAGTAATTTAAAGTGAAGTTAAATCTTGAAAAATTTCTTCAGTTTATACAGTAAGTGTTTGAGTTTGAAGTGAAAAATGTCGACACTGCTATTTTTTTGAACAGATTAATATTCCTTTTCTTTGCTTCCTGTAAAAGAATAATGCAGACTTGATAAAAATTTGTCAATGCTTTGATTTGGAATTGAATGTGTAGTTTCCACTACATTTGAAATATGGACCTAAGAGCTATTAAAAAATATTTGCACTTTATTCACTTTTTTTAACGCACTGCTATTTATTTGAACACAACTGTAGTGTCTACCAGCATGCACATTGGCTGTGGGTTCGCTTATTGGGGTTCCTTTTAACAGCTGTTGGTGTGATTGGGTTGGTTCTGATCTACATGGAATAATAAAAATAAAAATCTTTAACTTAGAGGTGGACTTGGTAATGGTAGCCTGTAGACGTTGACGGTTAAATGCAAGTGTTTTTATATTCACAAAAACACTTTGAACTGAAGACTTCACTGGTCGCCAACATCAACTTGCATGTCTGCTAAATGCCTAAAAATGTACCAATGCTTAAGGACGGCTTTCACCTCCCTGGTACCTCTCTAATAAAACCCCTTTACAAAAATTGCACCCCTAGCAGCTGGCGTTAAAATTAAAAAGGGGCAAAATGGCACCACTGAAGAAGAGCTCTCATTGCTGTTAATATAATTCCTGCTTTGCTTCATAATGCTGTCAAGATTGATGTAGAGGGGATTTTCAGGGCATGTCATTTGATTTGTCAGGTGCAGAAAGCTATGCAAGTCTCAATTTCACGTGCATAAATGACGTAAAGGGTTTAATTTTAGATATGATCTGAGTGAATTATGATATGATGAATACGGTGAGGTTTAAAGTGTCTTTGACCCATTATGCCGCTCTATCAGGAGGGTAGTTGCACCTTAACATCAAAGATATAGTGTCTTTTTTCGACTGTACTTCAATGTTCTTCTGCTTATCCCGAGTGTACCGTTGGTCAGTCCTCTCCCTGTGTAGGCTTCCTCAACAGGAACACTGCCACAGGTCTGATTAGCCTTTTCCTATAGTTTCATTTGACAGCTCCACCCTCCACCATCAGCTGATTGGACAGTTCTGCCCTTTTGTTTGATACTGTTTGATTGGATGTCTCTTCCTTTTCATTTGATTTATCTGGCCTGCCATATCGTTTGTTTGGTCTGTCTGTCTGACATATAATTTAATGAAATGGCTCTGCCCTACCGTTCAGATAGATAAAGCTGGCAAAGATGACTCAGGTGAAGCTGTAGACCTTTATTCAGTAATTATTTCCCCTGCAGAGTTATTGCAAAGAGTAGGACATGGATACTCATCTCTGGCCCTCGAATCCAAGTCCAGCCCTGGTTTTCTTTTCTCCCAGGTAATTAAAGGGTAAGTTCGCTATTTTGGACCTTGGACCCTATTTGCGGTCCGTCTTCCATGAACCTGACCCATGAAGTCCATTTTTTCGCTGATCGGTCCAGTATTGAGTTCGCTACAGATTTCCTGTAGGCTCTCACTGGGCTACAATAGAAGTCAACGGGGCAATTAGAAATGTTATGGAAAAACAACGATAAATGTGCTTTTATAGCTCAGTGTGTATTCTTACGGTCTCAGTATGCTCTCCTGTGAAATGTAGGCTATCGCAAACGCAAACCGAACGTTGAAACAACAGTTCCATTTGAAACAGAACTATTTCTCCGACCGCACTACCTCGCACTGACTTCGGATAACATTACCTGCACAACTTCAGCCTCTCTCTCTTCTCTTGCTCTCTTATCATCCATCTCTTGTAGTTCCGTGTCCGGGTATTCTGGCTCAAATCTGTAGCCAGTAACGTCAAAGTCAAAATCGAATTCTTCGTCTTCGTAATCATTATAGTCATCCATCATCCAAGTTTTTTTGTGGAAATTGTAGCCTACGTTGCTGCAGGTAAACAAACGCAGACTGCTCAACTAGATAGTTTCGTAAACGGCCGTCACACCTTCCCGCTCCCCTACCCCCGACACATAGTACTCCGCGGGAGCAGCGAAAACAAGCAACAGAGAAATGCTTACTTCCAAGCCATGCCAAGCACGTAAAAATGTTCGGATTGAGATACATTTCACAGGAGAGCATACTGAGACCGGGTAACAATACACCCTGAGCTTCCCGTCTCATTTATTGTACATGAAAGCACATTTATCGAACATTTCTAATTGCCCCGTTGACTTCTGTTGTAGCCCAGTGAGAGCCTACAGGAAATCTGTAGCGAACTCAATACTGGACCGATCAGCGAAAAAATGGACTTCATGGGTCAGGTTCATGGAAGACGGACCGCAAATAGGGTCCAAGGTCCAAAATAGCGAACTTACCCTTTAACTGAACAATTAGTGCTACTGATTGGCCAGACCTGACTCCCAGGGAAAGGGAGGGTGGAAAACCAGCAGTTCTCGGCCCTCGACGAGAGAAGAGTAACACTGGAGTAGGCACTTTAATCAGAGGGTCTGGCTCCTCCCAACATAAACCCTTGCATCCCCTACCCCCTTTCATCCCCTACCCCCTTTCATCCCCTACCCCCTTTCATCCCCTACCCCCTTTCATCCCTTACCCCCTTTCATCCCTTACCCCCTTTCATCCCTTACCCCCTTTCATCCCTTACCCCCTTTCATCCCTTACCCCCTTGCATCCCCTACCCCCTTTCATCCCCTACCCCCTTTCATCTCCAGGTCGTCACTGGAATCCTGATGGATCTACCTGGTTAAATAAAGTCATGCTGTGACTGTCACATTCACCTATCATTTTGGATTAGAAGTTTCTGCCAATGTGATATTTGGAAAGCTGATTTTGCCCCTCGTCCCTCTCCCCTCTGTGTGCGCAGCTTCCACCTCTCTGCTGCTAGAGGACACCTGGACTGTCTCAACCTCATCCTGGGTCACAGTGTTGACGTCACTGCTACTGAAGCCGCCGGTAAGAAAGAGACCCTGAGCACATTATTACACTGCTAGAGCCCTGAGACCGGTGCTAACAGAGAGAGAGACTGAGCTCACATTATTACACTGCTAGAGCCCTGAGACCAGCGCTAACAGAGAGAGACTGAGCTCACATTATTACACTGCTAGAGCCCTGAGACCAGCGCTAACAGAGAGAGACTGAGCTCACATTATTACACTGCTAGAGCCCTGAGACCAGCGCTAACCGAGAGAGAGACTGAGCTCACATTATTACACTGCTCGAGCCCTGAGACCGGCGCTAACAGAGAGAGAGACTGAGCTCACATTATTACACTGCTAGAGCCCTGAGACCAGCGCTAACAGAGAGAGACTGAGCTCACATTATTACACTGCTCGAGCCCTGAGACCGGCGCTAACAGAGAGAGAGACAGCTCACATTATTACACTGCTAGAGCCCTGAGACCAGCGCTAACAGAGAGAGACTGAGCTCACATTATTACACTGCTCGAGCCCTGAGACCAGCGCTAACAGAGAGAGAGACTGAGCTCACATTATTACACTGCTAGCGCCCTGAGACCAGCGCTAACAGAGAGAGACTGAGCTCACATTATTACACTGCTTGAGCCCTGAGACCAGCGCTAACAGAGAGAGAGATTGAGCTCACATTATTACACTGCTAGCGCCCTGAGACCAGCGCAAACAGAGATAGACTGAGCTCACATTATTACACCGCTAGAGCCCTGAGAGAGCCACTGAAACCACCTGTGACCAATGCACTGCATACTCATACTCTTCAGACTCATTGCACTGGCAGAGAGGAGCGCAGTTTATTAAAGAGCTCATCACAGGAGCACTGAGGCTGAAGCTGCGTAAGATCGATCGATTCCAGGCTCCTGTCACATTGGACCTGCTGCAGAATGAAAAGGCTCCGATGTTTAACTTCCCATCTGTGTCTATTTGCACATCCTGCACTAGGAAACCGTCTAGGTCAGAATCTCGTTGTGTCATTACAGGTACGCAGCGAGTCTGGCACTGCTGCCCACGTCACAATATTGGTTCCAGCTAAGCCTGCGGGGTCATGTCACGCTTTTTAAAACACTCCTTTTAAACAAGTTATCGGTTTATTCGCACGGCTAAGGAGAGGGCTTGTAATTTCACATATTGATTCAGCCTGCTTGTCCTGCGCAGTACACTGATGCAAGGAGGAGACCTGAATTAACTCTCAGTTCTAATGTAAAATTTCTCTCATATACTGAACCGTATACTGAATACATATACTGAATCTTTTTTGACAGGTAAAAATGCTCTACATTTGGCTGCACGGAACGGGCAGTCTCTCTGCGTGCAAAAACTGCTGCAGGTATGGTCCAAAAAAAGCATTGTGAATGCGTTGTGCAATCCTGCTTTTTATATCAAGGTATGTCTGTGAAATGTTCCAAAAAAAAAAAAAATGAATTGACGTGTCGAAATGTCAAGGTGCGGCCGCCCTTTTGCGCCGTCCGACAGCCGCGAGAGCTCGGCTTTGTTGGCCCTTCAGCCGGAGTGACACGGCTGACATTTGATCTCCGGTCCTTTGAATCTGATGCTTTCCATTGTGCTCGTAGATCCTTTGTCCCTGACTGACATCTGAAAGTGACAGTGTAGGTCTCTGTGTACATCAGAGCGAGAGTGAGTCCTAACACCAGGGGAATGTACCTGGCTGTTATTTGGGCAGCACGTGCCATTTTGAATAGCCTTATGAAGGAGAGCTGACTGGGGGTAGATACTTGGCTGTTACTTGGACAGAAAGGCCTATTTTGAAGGGCCTATGGGGGGGGGGGGGGGTGACCCCTCTATGATGTCACAGCGGGCACCCTTGGCCCCCTTCATCTTCTGCACACACTGGCAAGCTGACCGCCGCTGTCCCTGTCCCAAAGGTTTCGGGTTTCTCAGCCCACAGTTATCTCCCCGTCATCTGACCGCTGCCGATTTGGGACCCTGTTGCTAGAGAGAGAAGGGTTTTTATAGGGGCCTTGGGGCCCGGGGGCTGAGAGAGACTGGCCCAGAGCCCTGAGAACTTTCAACACCATAACGCACCGTCTGGGCCCTGCTGGTGCCGGCCTGCCGGACACTTCTGCCGTATCATAGCAACTGCTTTCCTCATTCTTGACCTAGTTGCAGTCCCTCCAGATTCTGCAACAAGACAACACGCTCTGTCAAAAACAGCTAAAAGAAAAACGGCTCTAGTCATGCTGATTTGATGAAAGATTTTATTTGTTTTATATCAGGTAAAGCATTCAAGGATAGACATTTGTGTGTGAGACATTTTTACTGCTTTCAGACTCGCAGGACGCACACGGACTTGTGAACAGCCCTTACAGAACCATATTCAGGGGCAGAGGAGAATATGAACTGCTGTGTACTGACGGTTGTTCTTGTCCGTGTGCGCCTGTGCTGATGTTGTTCTGTTCTCCTGCAGCACAACTGTCCAGTGGGGAACGTAGACCTACAGGGACGGACTGCGCTACATGATGCAGGTGAGCGGCAGCTTCTGTCTCTGTGTCACAGGCGCGCGCACGCGCCCAAGTCACAGGCACGCGCCCAAGTCACTGACGCCATGTCAGTTATACGCAGGTACACAAGTGAGTCTAGATTACACATCAATCGCGTTTAATTTGTGTATTGATCTTGTGTCGATTGCATCCTGGTCTCATTTGGATGACGTTACTTGCATTTAGTTTACATGCCAATCACAATTTGATTACAATTTAGATTACATGTGGACCGCATTTAGATTGTGTTGATTATATGCTAATCACTTTGAGTTCATGTTGGTGAAAGTGCTTGCATCAACCGTGACCTTCACCTGAAAATATTATTTATATTTCCTGTTTGATTGGGTATCTTTTCCATAAGAAGCTTATGAAAGAAGACCCAAAATCTGCTGAATCTTTGCAGTACTTTTTGTGCCGAAATGGTTGCTCTTCATCGGGAGTCATCGTGTGAAAATAGTGCAATCTAGCCATGGTTAATGGTTTTATTTTTAACCCCATTTTTTATCATCTAATACACCTGGACAAGTGGCGTATGGCCCGTTACTGGCTGTCAAAGAAATGCCACACCTGATTTGATCTCTGCCTTTCAAGTACTTTGCTGTAATTATGAGGCGTGGAATGAGATCAGGGAATAAGCAGGCACAGTGCCTGAGAGCGGTCTCAAATGCAAGGCCTCATCTGTTCTGAGTCACGTAATGCTGTTAGAGAGGTGCTGTGCTTTTGCAGTGATTTATGAGAGAAGCTCTCTCTCCATACCACACGTAAAGAAGAGAAGAAGAGCTCTCGCTAGCCTGCTTAATAAGGCCGTCTGAAGTGATGCATACTGTCCTTCCCACTGCTGTAAACATATTACTCAGCTTTTGTTTTGTGGCTGGAATTACAAAAGACTTTTCAATGACAGCTCATTAAGAACTAACAAAATCTCCTGCAATAATAAAAAAAATAAGATTTTTCAGCAGTTTATCAACAGAGTAATTGGAAACAAACAGCCATTTTGTTTGAATTGAATTATTAACAAGTGAGTGAGTTTTTGGAGCCAAAGCATCATATGTCCTTCTTCACTGAAGCGTTGCATTTATTAAATGGATAATCTGAACAAGCAAGGGGAGTATGTAATGTATTCATGCCACTACCAAGTCTATGAAGAAATATATCAGCAGCACGTTGTGTATAGTGAATAGGATGCGGCGTTCATTTTATATTGTGTTTTTAGTATGCATAAATTTGCGTGTCAGCAAAGTAACACGGTAAGCAGCTGTTGTCGCTCCGGTTCAGCTGGACTGTTATTCCTACCTCCGCATAATCAGCCGTCAGTCAGCATGTTAGTCCCATAATTACATTATGGAGTGCGCGGTTCTCTGTTGTCCTTTGCGTGAACTGCCCTGTGTAAACATCTCCGCTCCGCGGTGTTTGCCTGTGTGCAGAGTGGGGTGGGGGTCTGCAGGGGCGGGCTGCTCACGGGGGGTTTGTGTGTTTTTCAGTGATGGCTGGCTGCTCCTCCAGCGTCAAGCTCCTTTGTGACAGCGGGGCTTCCGTCAACGCCAACGATTTTGTGAGTATTCCCGCCGGGAACCCCCCCCCCCCCCCCCCCCCCCCCACGCTGTTGAGATTCCCAGTATGAGAGCTGGAGATGGAACAGCTTAGGAAGTTATGGTGGTGGAACAAATGGCCCGTGCATTGAAAACGGCCTCCATGCACTGAACTTGGAACGCTTTAATCGGTCGTAATGGGCGTGGCATCGGGAGGCCGTTACGTAGTCAAGTCGGCAAAATTTTCTAGTATGATATACTTACTTCCGGGGTTTGAGTATATTCGGGAGCATACGCAAACATTTTGCTCGCATTAATATGATGCGCAACTTCGTTTTAAAAAATGAGGCGTGGCTTCACTGACATTTTCCTTCAATAACAAAGACAACACGTGACATGGTCGCGCAAGGGTGGGACGTCTTACGACACTTCCACAGTAAGGTTAGAAAATAGTCCGGAGGATATTGTTTGCATACTGCACATCGCGTACTAAACGGTACACATTAAACCGCACACATGCCAGTACATGCTGCACAGTGCACAGGAGACAGGACGCAATAGATAGGGCACTGAATTGGACATGTCCCTTGTGATTTCCGGCTTGTTCTGACCCCCCCCCCCCCCGTCACTGTCCCCGTTTTCCCCGCAGGACGGCCGGACTCCCCTGGTGCTGGCCACCCAGATGTGCCACCCCCGGATCTGCCAGCTGCTGCTGGAGCGAGGGGCGGACATCACCTTGCGGGACAAACAGAACAAGTACGCTCGCTTATTCCAGGCTAACGGGGTCGTGTAGCTCCGGAAGAACAGATGCCCTGAGTTAGAATATGACCAGATCTCACACTTGATGAAACGCTCTGTCGAGCTGCTCATGTCCCTGTGTGCCAGTCATACATATAAGGTTATTTCATCATAGTATTTGAGGAGCTCTGCCCATAACCTCGTGTGTGACTCTAGAGGAGTTTCCCAGAGACCTTGCTCTAGAAACTCAAATAAAACGAAAGCATCTGTTTAAAAGTAATGAAATGAGAGCATGTCCTCTGATCGTTAAGCGCCAACTACCCTCTCATGTAGTTTTAAGGTCAGCGAATTGAGAAAGTCAGAGCAGACATTCCTTACATTGCTGCTAATGTGTACGTCTGAATGTTAAAAGTTAATTTGGGTAATTGAGCGTCTCAGTGGGTTTATTTATATATAGTTATTTTTCATGTTCCCCACTGCTGTGATCTGCCCAAAGGCACCCGAACCTACACCTAAGTCCCTCTGCTCCAATTGACACTTCCTGTAAATTCAAGGTCGGCCTCCAATGAAAGGTTATAGTCCGTGATGGGACTGTTTCGAAGTCATTAAGACTTGTGTACGTGTGTGTAGAACTGCCCTGATTCTGGGGTGTGAGTACGCCTGTAAGGATGCGGTGGACGTCCTGCTGAAGAACGGTGCGGATATCACAGCCATGGACAGCTTTGGGCACGACAGCTTTCACTACGCCCGCCTCAGCAAGAACATGGAGCTGGTGACGCTCGTAAAGGGCTTCCTGGACAAGGCTACGAAAGGTCAGGAGCTATCACCCCCCCCCCCACTTCCGCCGCCCAATCAGGTCTCCCCTTCATCCTACACATTCGCCCTACACCCTGCGTCCTCACAAACACTATGAATAGACTCCAGCTTTCGTGTTGGGGTAAAAAAAAAAAAAAAAAATCCTTGGTGCAGGAGAGAAGGTCTGAACAGGTGGTCGCATAGGCAGACGAGAGCTGGCTTTGGCTTTGACTCAGCAGGCAGTTCTGTACCTCTGGGTGATCCCACAGGCACAGGCGTAGGAACAGGAAATAAAAGGCCATTCACACACAAATATTTGGAAACTTCCATTACACATCTACACAAGGAAATGACAGGATTGAGCAGGAAAATGGGATGTTGTGCTTTCAGGGTGAGGCAGTGTCCTGAGAGCACTGACCCCCCCCCCCTCTATAATTTTAGATAATGACATTATTAGAATGTATTATTTATGCTATATCTGCATATTTCAGACACAGAGTCAGTGTTGAATGATCATGGTCTCCATCTTCCCTTCCCTTCTCTCACCATCTCTCGCTTTTTCTCACCAAAATTCAAATACGCTCTATTGGCATGACAACACAAAAAGCGGTGTAGTATTGCCATAGCAATCATGTTCCCAAAATGTGTCGTCGGTTTTTTTTTTTCTCAATTTCTCATTCTCTCCTCTTTCTCGCTGCCTTTACCTCTCCCCCTCTCTCTCTGTCTCTCTCTCTCTCTCTCTCCCTTTCACTCTCACCCCCCATTTTGTCCTCTGAGCAAAGGGTCCTTCATGAATGAATGTTTACTAATGGCAGGGTTTGGCAAAGCGAAGCAGAGGGAGCGGGTGCATTTGCACCCCCGTGCAGTGCTTCCATTACAGGGGAGCCTCCCAGAGATCCAACATCTTATTACCTACCTGTGAGGCTTCATCGATAGGTGTAGTACAAAGGTGTAGATAAACTCAGCTCTCTGCAGCATTGCTTATACAGGCTCTTGTATAAAGCTGTGCCTGTGTGAAAGATGGAGTGCCTGGGCGTTCATGCCATCAGAGTATATTGGGGAAAAGTTCCATTTGTCCCAAATCTCACTGAAATAACATTAGTCAATAGACTCAAACAATTATGAAATTTGCAACATTTTGGCAAAGGTAACAAAATTGAGAAATGCATAAAGCATGTTATATTTTCTGAAAAACTAGTATAAAGAACTGAAGCATGAAAGCAGAATTTTTGTCTTTTTATGACTCGCCTGAGATTTAGTCCGTTTGAAGCTTTGCAAGAGAGACGGCCTGTATCTGTTGCAGCTGCAGCGGCCGATTGTTTTAGCTGCAAGTGTGCTGTTCAGATTCCATCAATGTTAATCAATGGGAAATTTGAGATATTTACAATTTTATATCGAAAAAAGATATTTGAGCTATTCACTCAAAAAAGCACAAGCAATGCAGTCTCATGCTAGCTGAAGCTACTGGTAGGTCTGGCTGTAGGAGGAGTAGCGTACAGAAAATTTGAATATGAAGAAGAAATAATACGGAGAACAGCTTTTTCAGGCCGAGTTAATAATAGGTTATTGTTTGACACTGGCACTTAAAGTGGCAGTTCAAAGACGATTCAAATTTAGCATCAGTTAGCATGCTGCCATGACGTTATAATTCCCATGCCATGCCATTACAGCTTACGGTTGTGTATCCAGGATGAAATGCAAAAACACTTGTGCAATTAGAGGACTGCAAGAGGACTGTCCTCTGATTACAGCCTCATTTAAATGTACCCGCAGTGAGCGCGAGTACCGCGAGGATCTGATCTCTCTCTCTCTCTCTCTCTCTCTCTCTCTCTCTCTCGCGCTCTCTCGCTCTCTCGCGCTCTCTCGCTCTCTCTCAATTTTTCAATTTCAAGGTGCTTTATTGGCATGACATAAACTGTGTTGCCAAAGCAAATGTTACCAACAAAATAAAATAATAATAATAATAATAATAATAACAATAATCAATAAATAAAAATCTCAACTTATTAAATACACACACGTCTTAACTGCAGGTGTTGTCTCTCTCTCTCCTTCTCTGTTAACAGAAAAAGAAGCTGCTAAGAAGGAGCTGAAGATGCGACAGGTAGCGCTGCTACTTTCTTCTTTATCCCCACTCCCCCACAGTCCTGGTCTAAAAAGGGCTTTGTATAAAAAGGGCTATGCGTGTACCAGCTAGCAGCACGCACACAAAGTCCCCTTTTTTCAACCAACATCTCCACTTAATGTCTTCTCATGGTACAAATGCATGTTCACCAGAATCCAGTAATAGTGTTTACATGTTGGAGAACTCATTGGTCATTACTGTTTTATGTGCAATGAAAAGCTTTGTTGTGCAATATTTAAGGACAGGGGCTCTATGATGGATTTAACTAAGTACGGATGTACGTTCCAGTACATATCTTAACACCGGGCCTGGCTCTCTGCGTTCACACATCACCCCCCCTCAGCCCGGGTCCAGGGTCGCCCCTGGGGGACTCTGAGGGGAGGGTGAATGTGGGGCTGATGGGCTGGGCAGGTGAAGGTCAGCCTGGCAGAAGGGACACTGCGTTAGCTTTCTCTCATGAAAGACGCGGTTGGAGAAGAGCATGGCTCTCGCACTGTTAATGCAGCACTTTGGGAACACTTGCGTTTCCCCCTCTGTGCCTCTTCTTTCTCTGGCTCATCTGAAGTGGCCATTTTCTCGCTCCAGAAAACCAAAGATAGAACGCGCGTCCTTCAAACCTGCGCGGTCCCGCCCACGCTCGCATTCGCGCTATCGACCCTTTTTAATGGACCGTAGCTTAGCTGCGCCAACAGTTGTTCCCGGACTTCAAGGGTTCCGTTCGAGTAACCCCTTGTTTGTTCCAAAGCACGCGGAGATGGCGCGCTTCTGCGCTGACTATGGACTGCGCTGTCTCTTTCTCTCGCGCCTCTGTGGCAGAGACGGCGTGCTGCTGTTACTCTGGCGGATGTGAGGGGTCCTTGTGTCGCTCGTATCCAGCTGGTCATTACTGCCACCTAGTGTTCATAGGGCTGGTTTGAAGGGTACTTCAAGGGTAGCACAGGTTGTTATTGTAAAAACCTTTCCCAATAACTGTCGAGTAACGTATGTGTTCTCTGAGCCTTAGTGTGGGATTGGGGAGCCCTGCTTTACTGCAGTGTGTCTGACCGGGTCAGTGCTGTAGTTTGTGTATGCATGCCTGCTTTCTCTCTTTCTGCACTGTTGCAATCAATACAAATAAGTAAAATGCTTGTTTTTTGCAGCAGTCGGTGGACTCAAGTGCTGGAGCAAGCGCAAGGGAGCAGATTATACACGTGAGTGCAGTTTGTTCTGACATCCACTTTTCTTTCCTCTCTTTAAATCATTTTCTTTTTGTACCGTTACTAAATCTTTTTATTTAATTTTTTTTGAAAATGGAATAAGTGGTGCAATATGTTCTTGCAATGAATGGATGTGGTGTTCGTTGTGATGTAGCCAGCTCTATTGTCCAGTTAACGGCAGCAATGGGACCCTCCGCCCCATCATTCTTGACAAATTTTATGTTTGTACGATTGGACGGTTCATAAGGAGACGATTATTTTAGCATGCCCTGATAGAGGTACTACTGCACGTTGCTCTGGACGACCGTATGCTAAGTGACCGTAATGTAGCGCCCTTAAACTGGGATGTGATTGGCTGGCTGGATGTGTGCTGCAGGACTTGGAGAAGAAGAACGAGAGCCAGCAGGAGTCGCTGCGGTCCTTTCACCAGGAGCACAGGGCTCTGCTGGACAAGCTCAACCAGCTGCAGCAGCAGCTCAGCCAGGTGAGAGCGCAGGGCCCACAGGTGCACTGGGTCGGCCCCGCCCCCACACCATGTGACCACCCGTCCCTCATGCTCCACGGCCATGTCCCCCATGCCATGTGACCCTGTCCCACATGCCCCATGGCCACGCCCCCACCGCTTGTGTTCCCGCCCCCCCATGCTCGACACCATGCGCTCACCCAAATCCAGGGCCACACGCAGGACGCGAGAGATGGGGGAAGAGCACACACGGCACGAACACGCAGCGCATACAGCACAATCATGCAGTCCGGGCTTGCAGCACAGACGTAATGGTGCAAACACTCAGTATGGCCATAAATCATGTGCACAAACTGCAAAGATGCAGTATGAATATGCAGTATGATATGGAATGTGCAGGGATACGAGACCTTTGCGATAAAACTGATGTTTGTTTTGTTGTGTAGGAGAAGTCGACTGTGGAGGACGTACAGAAGGAGGTACGTAAACGTGTCGTCTTTGCCCCCGCACTGTCCCAGGCTTTTCACACACCAAGATCATCCCAAGGTCACTTAAAGCTATCACTCTTGGTTTATAATGCCGTTGGTGGAAAGGTTTGATAACCTTGTACTTGCATAACACGGGGCCGAAATTTCAGCGTGGGATTGCGTGAATTGCACATATATTTTATGAATCCCGTGTATATGTCGATATAGCAGGAAAATCCCGGTGATACATTTAGAATGAAAATTGGTTTTAATTAATAACCTAATAGCTACAATTGACCATATAATTTTCAGCTCTGTTCTTTAGGCTGCATATAGGCCATTTCCAAGTAAATGGGTCGTGCGTGTTCCGGCTGCTTTAGTTTAAAGCGAGAAAGATGATACGGTAGCCTATTTAAACAAACACTGAAGCCAATTGCCTGCCGGCCAGCGTAGGCTCCTTAATTCAAGAGAGCGATGGCAAGTTGAAAGCATGTGCAGCAATAGACTGGGTTTATAGCCTACACCAGTGGTTCCCAACCCTGGTCCTGGAGTACCCCTGTGTATGCTGGTTTTCGTTCCAACCACAATTGCAATACCAGAATTTTAACAAGCTGTTATTTTTTCTTAATTAGGTGTTTTTATTGTATAGAGAGAACACTTTAAAATCTTTACTCTCTTAAGCCACGTTATGTTAGCAATAGCTATGCATGCCATGAAGAAGAAAAAAAACCCATGTTCATTATGCTCATTGTGTTATATTGCAAACAATTACAAAGAAGAAGTAACAACTCAGGTGATTAGGCTCCTAATTAGGTAATTGAACGCAAGTTAAATTTTTTTCCTTAACACAATGCAGGTTTGGCTCGTTATCATTTGCTTTGTCTTTGAATTCTTCATTATTTACCAAACGGTTAGTTTTATTGGCCATGTGTCCACAATTTCACCAATTATGAGCCTATTGATTCACCTCAGTCTTTTAATTTGATCAGTTAAAACATTTTTTACCTCCTTTTAATTGTTTACAATACAACACAATGTGAATCTTGGACTTTTAGTCTTCATGGCATGCATAGCTATTACTAACATAATGTGGCTTAAGAACGTAAATAATCCCTCTAAACATTAAAAACACCTAATTAAGAAAAATTAACAGCTTGTTAAAATTCTGGTATTGCAATTGTGGTTGGAACGAAAACCAGCATACACAGGGGTACTCCAGGACCAGGGTTGGGAACCACTGGCCTACACAGTAAATAATAAGTAAAATTAATCACCAACGAGATGGATCGCTGGCTTGTAAGGAAAGCTCCAGCTTCATCCTGGCACAGACTGGGAGCCAGCAGAGGCAAGCGTGGGTGCAAATCACAGTGAAATTAACAAGAGACGCAACTAAAGACATTTCAATTGAAATGGCTAAGTCTAGATACGTGGCTAGTTTTCAATGGCGAAGAAATCATTTGTTTCATATGCCGTGTAGCTACATGCCACTGTGAAGTTTGCGAGTCGCTTCAAAGCGTCTACGCTAATCAGACACTGAAATGCTGCTAGTCATAAATACTTTAAAACAAAAGCGTGAAGCAGAGAGCTCACACGATTCCATGTCAAAAGCTTATCGCGTGCAAAATCCCACAAAAACAAACGGTTCGGTTTCCTAAAAACAGCCTTTCGGTGCAAAGAGTTAGCAAATATACTCTCAAGAAGTGGACTGAGAGAAGTGGAAAATAAACTCGAAGTAGGGAAGTAGCAAAGGAAGAGTAATTTTTCATTTTTAACAAAATGTAGTCAGTTATCCTGGACAGTTTTCCTGAACAGTTTTAAGTTATTGTCATAGTTTTAAAGGAGGTCACGAAGAAAGGGAATATGTTAGGCTCTATTTTTCTGCGTAAATTATAATGGCAATAAGAAAAAACAAAATAAAATAAAGTTAATAAAAGAATATTGCATATTGTTGTCTGTCATGTCTTTTACACCACATCTTGCCCCACCACCCCTCCCTGGCTTAACCCCCCCCCCCTCCCCCCCAACCTTTGAAATCCCCCCCAAATATTGTTCATAAGGGGGGCAATCCCCCTCAACCCAAAAATTTATTTTCAGCCCTGATAACATAAATATGTATGTGTGCAATTACAGACGTGAATCATGCAGCAACTCCACTTGGTTCCAATATTTCCCCTGCATCATATCTCTGGGAGCTAATGCAGTCCATTAGCGTAGCGTTGTGCATGTTCCAGATTCTATTAAAATGCTGCCAAAGTGCATGCATGATGTGCTTCCTACTGCTTGAAGTTGATGTATGTGGTAATCATTGAAAATAGAATCTGGAGCTGCTACAGATCTGGCCGGGGGATGATCTTGCCGCTGCAATATCCAGGGCTCTTTTAAAGTGCATCCAGGAGATGCCACAACTGATCTAGCACAAGGGGATGGAGGGTTATTGCGCTTAATGGCCCCAATGGACTGAACGGAGAAGAGTAAAGAGATTAGATGTTTTGAATTTATCACAGCTGCGGAGAGAATAATGTCAGTCTGCGTGCGGCGGTGTGTCAGGAAGCCCTTGATATTGACCTCGTCTTCCCAGTGGCCCTTTTCCACCCTTCACTTGGCCATCTTGGCATTTCTTTGCCGTCTGTAATTACCTCCTGTTTTACCCAGCTTTGAGCGTCCCAAGGTCAGAGGTGCATACGTGTAATTGCGTCCACATCTGCAAGCGTTTCTACCATTTATGGCGTGCATCAAATTAGCACTTTACCCACTTATTTTATTTTTTTATTCTTTTTTTTGGGGAAGAATGAGGTTTAGATAGTTTTTATTTATTTATTTTAACCATTTCTTGGTGAATGTACTGTATATAGCTCTGGGAAAATATGGGACTGGGCGTAATGCTTAAATATACAGCGTGTGACTTGCTGGTCAAGGTGTGCCTCTTGCTTTTGATTCAGAGAGAGCAACTGAGGCTCCTGCTGTCCTCCAAGGAGAAGGAGGAGGGGGGGAGGGCTGCCGTGGAAACGGTCAAGGTGCAGCTCAAGAGCCATATGGTGAGTGCCAGCTCATAGCACCGGCCTTCTGCAGCAGCCTGAGCAAAAACCCTCGCCACTGCAGGCCTCAGTGTGTCTGAGTACAGGCGGACATTCTGTTGCTTTTGGACACTGATACTTTAGTTATGTAAATATTAAATTATTTATACTGTATACATGATAATTACATGAAGTATACTTTAGTTATCATTGTGTCTGAACGTGTTGTGTATAGCTTTTGTCTGTTTTGTTAAAAATGTAGGCAAACTATTGTTTTGTATGCACCATTTAAGATGGAAGAATAGTTCTTGAACGTTGCACAGAATGCATTAAGGTGCTTGCCTTTGACTCCAAATCCCAAACTGATCTGAAGTCAGTGACATCATCCAAAATGCGTGATTGTCTTTATATACTGTACGGTGCAATTTGAAGGTGGGGTTTTTAAGCGGAAAACGTTTTACGTTTTACGTTTTACGACGAAAATGTTGAAAAACGTACCCGAAAAGTTGCCGAAAGTGGCATCAGAAAAACCTTTGGAATACTTCCAATCTTTGTGTTAATTTGTATTCATTGTTACGATTGAACACATTGTGTGTAGCTTATGTTTATTTTGTACTGAGCCACAATACTAGCCAAAGGGAAACTCCAGCATTACGCATGTTACATTTACTGTGAGTGGGTGTTGTATTCACCTGTTCAAATTCAATTCAATACTTTTATTGCCATGTCAACAGTTTATTGGAATGTGTCTTAGTGTGCTCACATACAAGACAGGAAAAAAAGGCCATTGAAATACAGTAGTACCTAATAAGATACAATTCACCTGTTTTACTATTCAGTGAATTGATGGAACATCCTTATTTTTGTACCTTATCACCATTTGACCATTGCTAAGCTCAACATATGAAAATACAAGAGAACTCTTGGTTGGTTATTGTGTGGCTATAACATTTGTCTGTGTTACTCATGTTAGGCCAATGTTGCATGCCATTTTCTCATTGAACTATAGATGCGATGCCACAACGAAAGTGATGCATTTTATTTGAAACTTTGTTTAGTAACTTTATAACAGCACCAACCTGTTGACATAAGATATTAAATTGTTGCGTTTGCAGACGACCAAAAAGTCATGATACTCACGTTACATGTTCATTCATATTAACAATGAACAATCCAAGCATTGTTGTACCAGATTTTTTCCAAGAGAACAGTTGAAATTGATATCAGACACAACTCTCAGCACCCCTTGATTATATGCATTGTGACGCCCCTCTCCCCGTTGACTGTCCACCCCCCACACACCCCTCACCCCGCGCCCTTGAATAAACAGTAATTAATTAGTTGCTCTTCATTAGGAAAAAAAAATCAACAATGTCCTCTTCTTGACTGTGTTACTCACGTGACATGTTACTCCTGTTATAAACTTTGGCATCCGAAATCTGCCATTATGTCCTTCAGCAGGGCGATGTCAGTTTCCAGATTTTTTAATTTTCTCCCCCTGGATGTATTTGGCAGGGCTGGTAGAGATGATCACAGGAAATTGTCAGTCATATCCCACAGCATTATGAAACGAGAGAAAAGTTAGCTTGTTTTTGTTACTCACTTTACAGATACCAAATCCACTGGTCATGAATTAGCTGGTGCCAGCACAGTCCCTCTTCTTGAGGAAATCCAAATGGTGCTTTCATTTTGATAGTGGTCTAAATACTGCAAATCCTTCCATTCCTTATACTTGAGTCTGCAAAATATATCATGAAATACACCTTGCAGCTTCATTTTTAATTAGAATTTTCAATGGCAGACAAATATCCCTTTTTCTGGACTGTCTGGACATTTGCAGACAGTTTACTGTCTGTAGATCTTTCTGGATTGGTTTTTGAGATTTTGGGTGTGGGGATGAATCTGTGAGTTTGGTGTGTTTGATCAATTATTAAAGTGTGTGAAGACCAGCGTTTCTGCTTCATTACAGGGGGATTACTCGGGCCAGTCTGTTATTAAAGGTGAGCAAAGCCACTTTTTTCCCTGCTTTCTTTTTAATCAGATTTTTCTTCTCCGAAATGGATCCATTAAATATGCACGAAGCCGTAGGGCGCCGAGTATAAGAGTCTGAAACTTTGTTTGAGCAGTTCTGAAATTCGAGAGTGTTGATTGATCGTTTCGCCCCCGCAGGAAAGGACAACGTTCTCGTGAAGCAGTCTCACAGCCTGGACTCCGCACAGGTAGCCTCTTTATGTATTTATTTATTACATCCACTTTCTAACCTGCGGTTTTATGGAGAGTGTTTTAAACGGGGAACGTGATCGAAAGCACGGCTTCACCACGTCAGCATTCAGCAGTGCTCATGACATCATTATTTACTGGCGTTGGAAGCCATTCCGGATCATCTTCCTCGTGCACCTTTGTGTTTTATTGGCGATTAAAAAGTCTCAGGATATGGGATTTTATAGTGCAAAGGCGCAGCACTCCAGCACTGTGCTGCGTCAGCTAAATGCTAAGCTCTGCGGAGCCGGAGCAATAGGATTCTCCTCTCCGACCACCGGCTCGGCGTCCCTGAGGAAATTGAAAAGTGAATGATTTATTTAACTTCCCCACAGGTATTTTTCATTGTTTGAAATGGACTCTGTATTGCGGCTGATGGATTTTTATGTCCCCGCATACGGCCTCTGGTCTGTGCCGAGCGTAAATTAGGTGGCCGGGGTGGGTGGCATTAAGCCTCGGGGGGCAGGCCCATCACCGCGAGTGCTGTGTGCTGCACATCTCATACATCCTTCTTTAGATTGCCACTGCAATAACAATCTCACTTGAGGATTACGCTTTAAAGAGTCTATACGTTCCCACTTCCTTTTTATGACGTGGCTGGATAGAAGAGCGTAGGATCCGAGTGTTGGTCATTATTTGGTTTTATTTTATTTTTTAAGCATTCCCCAGTCCCATGTATTTTGATAATGTTTTATATGGTCCCTCACACATTCGAGGGTAGAATCCTCTTGGAAGAGCTAAAGAACCCAACTGACTCCAAAAGCCATAAAACAAACATCTTCTTTTAACAGACTGCAGTCATGTCAGTATGGAGCTTTAAGTTATTCGTGAAACTGGAAATCCCAGTCTTTACACATGAAAGTAAAGTGGGGACGAGAAGTATTCGGGCAGTGACACAATTTTTGTTGTTTTGGCTCTGTACTCCAGAACATTGGATTTGAACTGGAACAGTGAAAATTAGGTTAAAGTGCAGGCTTTCAGCTTTAATTTGAGGGTTTTTATATCCATATCGGATGAACCGTGTAGCAATTCTAGACCTTTTTATACATAGCCCCCCCCCCCCCCCCCATTTTAGGGGACAAAAAGTAATTGGACAAATTGACAAAGTCATCATATTTAATATTTGGTTGCATATCCTTTGCATGCCATGACTTCCTGATGTCTGTGACCCAAGAACATCAAATTATCATGTACTCTTACAAGCGATACTATAACCTCTCTGCATTTGGATGGATCTCTATGGGAAATGGGGGGTGGGGGGTCTAGCTTAAGCTATAAATTATGCTGGAACAGGATGGATCACATGGTTGTATTGTTCCATTTCACTGTTCCATTTCAAATCCAATGTTCTGGAGTACAGAGCCAAAACAACAAAAATTTAGTCACTGTCCGAATACTTTCCATCCCCACCGTATGAAATATAAGCGTGGAATTAATGCATGATAAGTGGCAGATCTTTTGAAGCGCTCTCCCTCTCCCCTGCTGTAGGTCCTTCAGCCGGTCTTTGGGCATTCGCGTTCGGCATCCCGCCCCCTGGAGCTGCCCCGAGCGACCCAGGCCCTGTCAGGGGAGGCGGAGGCCCTGTGGAGGGAGCTGGAGCTGATGAGGCGGAGGCAGGAGGCGGCAGAGGAGGAGGCGCGCAGGCTGCTGGGGGCGCTGGCGCTCAAGAAGCAGGAGTGCGAGGAGCTGGCGCGGAGCCGCGAGGCAGAGAGGCGCGACTCGGACCGGCAGGTGCGGGAGCTGGAGGAGGCGCTGGGCGACGTGCAGAAGCGCATGCTGGACTCGGAGGCCAAGATGAAGCAGCTACAGGCCCACGTGGTGGCCGTCAAAGGCCACCTTAACAACCAGCTCACCGACGACCTGAAGGCCCAGCTGCACGACGTCAAGGCCAAGTATGAGGGGGCGTCGGCTGAGGTGGGGCGGGTGCGCAACCACCTGAAGCAGAGCGAGCAGGCCCTGCAGGAGTACAAGGAGAGTGAGGGCCGCCTGGCCAAGGAGGAGGAGCGGCTTACACGGGAGCTGGCCCGCGCCAGGGAGGAGAGGGAGAAGGCAACCGCGGCGCTCGCCGAGTGGGAGGCCCGCACGAGGGATGCCGAGGGCCGGCTGGCGTCGGCCGTGCCCAAGGAGAAGTTCGACAACATGAAGAACCTCCTTACCAACGCCGTGGACGAGAAGGAGAGGATGCTGGCAGAGCTGAGGGAGGACTACGACCGTGCGCTGGAGGAGGTCGCCGAGCTACACAGGGAGGTGGACGGCCAAAGCACCGTCCCGCTGAGCGAGCACGAGCTCGCCACCGCCGCCCTGGAGGAGCAGAACGGCGTGCTGAAGAAGAAGCTGGCGGACGTGACGGCCAAGAGCCAGGCCCTGATCCTGGAGGTGGAGGAGGGCGAGGAGGAGAGCAAGCGGCTGGCCCAGCACCTCCAGGAGCTCAACAGGAAGATCCAGATGCAGTATGTGCCGCTCAAGGCCCACGAGGAGGCCAAGAGGTCGCTGGGCGGTGCCATGGAGGAGCTGAGAGCGGAGCTGGAGCAAGCGGCGCTGAAGGTGGAGCAGGCTGAGGCAGAGCTACGGAGGCTCCAGGCGGAGAAGGGGACCCTGAATGAGAGCGTGGCCCTCCTGCAGACCAGCTATGTCCCCCCGGAGAGGTTCGACCGGGAGGTGGGAGCGCTGTCGGCCCGGAGCGCCGAGCTAGAGGCGCAGCTGGAGGAGCTGCAGAGGAGGTGCGATGAGAAGGAGAGGAAGCTGAGCGAGGCGACAGAGAAGGAGGGCGCCAAGAGGGAAGAGTATGAGAAGGAGAGGGCGGAGCTGAGCGCCGCCCTGCACCACGCCCGGGCCAGGCTGTCTGAGATGGAGAGAGCAGGAGCGGAACGAGAGGACGAGTTGAGGAAAGTGAGAGAGGGAAACGCAAAGTTGACAGAAAGGCTGGAGGGGGTCGAGACGACCCTGGGGAAGGACTACGTAAGTCTGAAGGAGCACGACGTGGCCAAGCGCGAGCTGAGCGCGGCGGAGGCCAGGGCCAGGGAGGCGGCCGCTGCCTGCTGCTCGGCCCAGGAGGAGACGCGCAAGCTCCTCAGGGAGATCGAGGAGCAGAAACGGGAGCTGGACACTATCCAGGAGGCCATCCAATCCAGGTTTATCCCGGCAACCGTCGTCGAGGAAAAGGAGAGGTCCTACGAGGCATCTCTGAAGGAGCTGACGGGACAGCTGGAGGAGGCGATGGAGAAGTATGGTCACGTGAAGGTGGAGGGAGAACGTTACAGGCAGGAGAAGGAGAAGCTGAAGGTGGAGATGGCGTCGGCGCAGAAGCTGAGGGAGGCGGATGAAGCACACAAGTCGAAGACGGAGGAACTCTCACGGAGGCTCCTGGATGTGGAGGCACAGAAGAGGGAGCTGGAGGAGCAGAATGCCCAGTGCACTGCGGAGGTGCAGAGCCTGCAGAGGCGGCTGGATTCAGAGTACGTGCTGCTGGAGCGCTTTGAGGCTGTGAAGGAGTCCCTGAGCGGGGAGATGCGGCTGGCCCAGGACGAGGGCGAGAGAGCGGCCGAGGCCTACAGGCGGGAGGTGTCGAGGGTCGCCGCCCTGGAGGCGGAGCTGCAGAGCCGCAGCGATGGCACCGCCCTGCTGCAGGAACACGCCCGTGCCAGAGAGGCCCTTGAGAGGGAGGTGGCCCGCCTGCGCGCGGCCCTGAGGCAGGAGGAGGAGAGCAGCTCCAAGAGGGCAGAGGAGGTGGCTGCTCTCCGCTCTGAGCTCCTCCTGGCCGCCCAGGCAATGGAGGAGGCCTGCCGTGGGGAGGCGGAGGAGGTGGCGGAGCTGCGGGCGGAGAAGGAGAGGCTGGAGGAGGAGGCGGCAGGGCTGGCGGAGCGTCTGGCGGCTCTAGAGGCGCAGTGCGAGGAGCTGCGGGGGGAGGC
The DNA here is from genome assembly GCA_029718625.1 of Synaphobranchus kaupii. Taxonomy (NCBI): domain Eukaryota; kingdom Metazoa; phylum Chordata; class Actinopteri; order Anguilliformes; family Synaphobranchidae; genus Synaphobranchus; species Synaphobranchus kaupii. The sequence goes on along the minus strand of CM056388.1, from coordinate 36,016,750 downwards.
GGCCCGGGCCAGGCAGAGCGAATGCGGGGCCAGGGCCGAGATGGAGGCCCTGCAGGCTAAGAGCGCCTCCATTGAGCGGGAGATCAGGGAGCTGAAGGGGAGGTATGACGACTCTCTCAGCACCATCGGCGACCTGCAGAAGAGGATCCAGATGTCCTCGGCGCAGACGGAGCTTAAAGATAAGAAGGTAAACATGCTTTTCGTTCACAAAGACACCAAACACAGTTTCCTTAGTCTTCTCTTAAGCCTGTTGCTCCGCCCTCGGTTGCTGGGTCGCTCAAGTTCATTATACTGAGGGCGGGGTAAGAGTTTCCCGTTGTGTTCTCTAAACTTGTGCAGCTACAAATTTTTGATGAAGAGAAACAATGGCAATATACAATATATCAAAGATGCATTTGCCATATAGCCTATTCTTTATAGTTATGTCATGACACTGTTAATTATTCTTTGTTCTAGCTAGCGATGTATGTTTTTCTTGCTTGCTAGCTAGCTAGCCAGCTCGCGATCTCTCTGTCCCTAAATAGATAGATAGCCATATCTCTATTAGTGTATAAAACATGTTTTTAGGGTTGAACAGGACAAGATAAACTCGGATCATCATTGGCTGTTACGGGTGATGGCCATGAAAAGTTAAACTGCGGGCAACATTTATCGGCCGATTTTTGTCGCTCAGGTCACTGACCGTCACTCAGCTTCATAGAAAATTAATAGACTTCCGGCAACTGGGCGACCGAATCTTTGGTGTGTGACCGGTGGGTTACACTTTAGAATATCAGAAAATGGCAGGTGGTGGAAAATATTTTTTGTTCAAAAAAGGGCAATAACAAAAGCAACTTATTGGTACTTTGAAAGTTCCAACAGTGACAATTTACAATGACATCAAGTTACTGTGTTCTGTGGTTTTTAAGGGCTTCATAAGCAGTCGTAAACGGCCCTTAACATTCACTCCTTGCAATTCAAGAGTTGCTGTGTTTTACATTCTGGAGTATGCCCTAAAGTTACGGCCAGTTTGAAGTTGTGTTCTTGCGTGGAGAGTTGGGCCTGTAGAGATGCAGGTATTTCACTTTTACTGTGACTTTTCTGGGGAGGTCCTCAGTGGGGGGGCTGTGTGGGGGTTGTGTCTGACGCGTGAGCGTGAAACTGCTGTGTTTATGCGCGCAGATCACAGAGCTGCTGACGGACGTGGAGAAGCTGAAGCAGGCCCTGAACGGTCTGTCCCAGCTGGCCTACGCTGGCAACGCGCCCAGCAAGCGGCAGACCCAGCACATCGACACACTCCAGGCCCAAGTCAAGAGCCTGCAGCAACAGCTGGCTGTGAGTACAGAGTGAGCGAGAGAGTACCAGTGTGAGTGAGAGTGAGAGTGAGAGTGAGAGTGAGAGTGAGAGTGAGAGTGAGAGTGTCAGTGTCAGTGTCAGTGTCAGTGTCAGTGTCAGTGTCAGTGTGAGACGCTTCTGTGTGGTCAGATCTCTGATCCAGGATCAGCCCCTACCTTTTGAAACTAAACTTCTACCTTTTGAAACTAAACTTCTGCGGTCAGCACGGTGTGCAGGATGAACTGACCCTAGACTGGTTACCGGGGACAGGAGGCAGCTTGTGGCACTTCTGGCCTGAAGTTGGTTTATTGGTCAACTTTCAGGTTTTTCAACTCTTTTCAGATCTGTGCTTCCAGCCTCGGTGTTGTGATAGCATGACACGCTGCACTTTTGAGAACGCCCGATAAGTTCTTTTAATGTTTTAAACATCATTTTAATTGTTGATGACATTTTGTTCCCATGCTTTCCCCCCACTGTCACCACTCAACCTTCTTATTGTGTAATCGCCTAGCTTTGTGTGCACTACAATTCCCATGAACACTCAGCGACCCAAGGAGTTACCCTTAAATCCCCTGTATTTATGACGTTCTGTTATGGACGTACAATGTGATAATCACTGCTTTGGGACATATTAAGCACCCTTTCCAAATCACAGTCACAAAAACAACAGGCATCTCAGAGGAAAATATTATATTGAAAATATTTCAAAGTGAAATGTAGCGGTATTTATTTTAAATACCTGCATGTAGGCTGTTTGTAGCGTGTAGGGTCATATAGCTGTCATCTCTCGTCTCCAGCATCATTTATCTAGTGAATGTGTCTATGGAGTCCTGCACGTACAGACAATGGCAAATTCTCACCCACTAATGTTGAAACCAGGTTGGTCAGTCTCAGGCTCTGTGTGTGGGAAAGTGTAGAATCTCTTTAGCCAAGGGGATTGTGCTCTGCTCTCAAGCATAGTAACAGCTCATCAGTCACAGAATAGGAGAGTTGGTGAGGTCATTTTAAAAAATATATATTTTTCCAATTGTTCGCTCTGAAATGGAACAAAGAAAACTACGTTCCTATTGGTTGAAATGATCACAGTGTATTTCCTTAAAATTATAGCTCTGGGGAGGGGGGGGGGGGGGGTTTCAGTTGCATGATGTCGACCTTCCTGGCAGCTCCCTTTCCGTTCTGTAAACGCTTAAAGTGCTGTGTTGTGATGAAATCGCCTCCGTTCGTTTGCTCAAATGCACACGTGCGGCGCCGTTTCTTAATTAGCGGCAACGCCTGTAACCGTGGAGCCTTCTCTTGGTGCGTTTGCGTGATTCAGACGTGACGCCGTGACTGTTATTGAGTGTGGCAGGTTGATGTGGCGTTGGAAAGCGCCCGTCTCCTCTGCCTGCCCTCCCCTCCCTCCCTGACACGCTCTCTGTGTTTTAAACAGGATGCTGAGCAGCAGCACAGAGAGGTGGTCTCCATCTACAGAACCCATCTCCTCAGTGCAGCGCAGGTACTTGTGTGTCTGTGTTCGCCCAGTCTGCATTTGCGCGTTTGTTTGTGTGCATTTTGTGAGCCTGTTTGTGTGTATTTCTGCGTAAGGGGCTGACTTGTTGTCTGATCTTGTCTGCTGGTGTTGATGCTAATCAACTAATTTTTTATTTTTTTTTGCTAGTTGCTTTTGTCCCCCTTTTTCTCGCAAATTTGGAATGCCCAACTGTGTCTAATCGGCGCTCATTGCCACAACCTCCGCTACCGATTTGGGAGAGCGCACAGGCACGTGCTCTCCTCAGAGGCATGTGATGTCAGCCGCCGCTTAACAGAGTGCAGTGCACCAGTCAGTCTCGTGCAGACGTGAGTCGGAGGAATACACTTCATGTGCAGCTCAGCAGGAGGACTGCGCAGGTGCCCAGTAGACCAATAGGGGTTAGCGATGAGACGAATGAAACCCTCCCATCCCTGGGTGGCTGTAGAGCCAGTTGAGCGTCGGCCTGCGGGGCTGCTGTGCCACACCCACTGGCACTGTGCTGTTCCCCGCGCTGGCTTCACTGCTGTTCCCTGCACGGTTCACTGTGCTGTACCCTGCGCGATTCACTGTGCTGTACCCTGTGCTGTTCTCTGCTGTTCCCTGCGCTGGCTTCACTGTGCTGTTCCCTGTGCTGTTCATTGTACTGTTGACTGTACTTGGTGGAGAGGCTGCTGAGAGGGTGAATTTAAAGCTGAGAGGGATAAGCTGTCCTCCATGTCCGTGACCAACAGGGCTCTTCTAAGCTCGTGCTGCCCTGTGCTGTGCTGTCTTCTATAGGGCCACATGGATGAGGATGTCCAAGCCGCCTTACTGCAGATCATCCGGATGAGGCAGGAGCTGGTCTGCTAGCGCCCCCCGCCCCGGCCCGTGGCACGCCAACGCCGCCATCATCAAAGAAAAGCCACTGGAAACCTCTCCCCAATAAACCTCGCCTTCTGCACCTGATGAAGATCATCATCGAAACCCTCTGTTCCTCTGTTCAAGCACAAGCATCCACTTCAGCCTCTAAAAACACGTGCTCACATGCACCCGGTTTTAGTTATCATCGTGCTTTGGATGAGTACGACCATGTAACATTAACCGGGAATGTTGGCTTTTTTTGTGGGTGAAGTGAATGCTCATTAAGTCCGTGGTTGCAGTGTCCTAGGTCCCAGAAAAGGATGTTAGTGTATCTTCGGAACTGGTCAATATTTTCAATATCACTGGGCCATGGTTGACTGCATGTTGAGAGATCACTACTGGTATGCGTTGAGAATTGCACTGAAAATGGTTTGCGTCATCATGTGTATTTGATGTAGAATGTTGCAGACTACAGCCGATGGGAGTCTGACATCTTCTGAAGCACTAATGAGGATTTTTTTTTGCTTGACTTTTCCAGAATGTCTGGTTGAAAAGAAGGAAGTGTAAAATGGCTGCATGCTGTCTCCATGGGGCTTCACTGAGAAAGACCGGAGCCCGTTTTTTTTTTTAGTTGTGTCACTAGGTCACATTTAAATGGTCCTCGTGGGTGCAGCCAACGGGATTTGCAATCTGCACACTGTGGCCCATGTTCCTAACGCCCAAAGTGCTCCTCTTTCACCACCCTCCGGTCTGCTCAGTGCTGTCTGCGGGGATAGCGGTTAGCTTAGCATCACCACGTGGATGCTGGAAGGTTGTAGGTTGTAGGTTAAAGTGTGGGGGGGGTGGCTTTTAATAAGGTATTTATTAACCTGAATTATTTCCCTGCAGTAGTAGTAGTAGTACTTGCCTATATGGCTCTCTGCTGAGGCACATTATCCTCATAGGGCTAGTATGCTTTGGTTCTAGCATACTAGTATAGGGCTAGTATGCTTTGGTTCCCTCACTGCCAGGCCACTCCAGTCCCAGAGAAGACGCACTTCACTCAAACACTCCATTAGCCCTGCAGATGTTTAGCACTGCACTGAGGGAGCAGGACTCCTTGCTAACAGGTTAGCAGAACGTGTGACCTGTTTCCAGATGGGCCTAAGCACGCAACACATCACGTCACTCCAGCACCGTTGGCGTTTAACTTCGTGCGGTGCCTTGGTTTTACAGTGTCTTTGTCCTCACAGCGAGCGCAGAGTGCCCAGAGTCACCGAATCCCATGGGTCTGCAGGTCTGGTCTTCGGGGTCACCGGGCAAGGCTCCCCAGAGGGAGAGAAAGGTCAAGTTTCGTCTCCCGTGCTGGGCGACAGAGCCCTTGGTTCAAACCCTGTCTCTCGAGTTAGTGGGCCAAGGCTGCCCCCTTGTGGTGTGACTTGGCAGGCCAAGTTCCCTGTGTAATTTCACTCGCTCTATATGTTGTGGTTAATGAGAAGAGCTTAGAGTTTTAAAAAAAAAAACATAAAAAATTATCTTTGTGCCTTTGCACAGATATATTTTTTCAATAATGGCTTTGTAATACTTTTGATTGATAAACGACTATGTTAAGATAATATTCAGCAGGACTGGAGTAGGGTAGAAAAACACTTGTTGGTAACATGTAATGTAATACTATTGGGAAGATGTTTTCTCTCCCTCTATGTAGTAAGAAGTACTATAATGAGACTTACAATGAACAAGTGACTGACTTCCATATTATAAGTTGTCTGACTTGCCCAAGAATGAAAGCTATTCAATAATTGCCTAAAAAGGATTAATTATTAAATACATCAACTGACTTCAATGCTACTGTGATATTTAAGAAGATGGGGGAAAAACAAAAATGTATTATTTTATTTAACCTAGAATCACTGGAGAGAAACTATAGTTATGCTGCTCTCCTGTATTGAATTACGTATCAGTAAAGGTTTTTTTAAGCAACGATTTATTTTGGGGTTTTTTTCTGTTTATTTTTTTCTTTTGCAAATTAGTGGTACCAACATTTAATAAAGTGCCTACATATAAATGCCTCCTGGTGCTCCGTTTCTGGCTGCTCGTGTGAATATGCACGTCTGTCTGTCTGTCTGCATGTAACCCACATCAGAGATAAAGCGCGGGAAAGAGCCGCCGTTCATTGAAAGAGAAAACAAAGTGATGAAGAAGAATGCGGTGGAAGGGGTGAGGGGAGGTCAGGGGAATGAGAGGAAATTAGGCCTCTCTCCGAAGGCTGTCGCTCGCTCGTGTTCCACGCAGTTGCTCTGAATCCATCGGCTGATGTTTCCACCGAACCAGGGCATCAAAGTGCACTCCGGATGAGTTCCTCCATTACAGGCTAGGATGCTATTAAGCGCTGCTCCCTTTTATCTGTGCTGACGGAGGAAGTGTGACGCGAGTCTGCCGCACAGCTGCTCCGGCACGGTTAGCTATATAGCGTATCTATACATTTCCGTTAGCTGCAGAAAAGATCTAAATTATGAAATGGAACTTTGCCGTAAGAATGCTGCCTGATCGATATGATAGATCTCCAATTTGCACGTTTAAAGTTCAGTGAAATGCAATGGTTGAATTATCAGAACTAGCTAGCATATACTTTCAATTTCAAAAAGTGTTTTAGCATTTACTAGCCATTAGTTTAAATATGACGTAATTGTGCAAAGCACAGGTGTGAGTACCATGCTTTGTCCTATGGCGTCAACCCTGTTCCGTCAGCCCTATTACAACAGAATTAACAGGGTTATCAATTAGGGCCCTAGAACTGTTATAGCTACCCATGTGAAGTAAATGGAAAGATAACAATTGCATTCATATCAGATTATTACATTTTAACAGATTATAATTTTACAAAACGCATGTTCTTTTCTGCGTGAATTTAGCGTAACGGGTGATGAGTTATGCTCGTCCCCTTATGCCAAGCATTGAAAAGTAAGTTAAAAAGGCAACTAAAATGGAACTAACTTCTCTTCTTGCACACTGGCTATCTATTTGAAGAAATTATGTAAATTCCTCAAGATCGTAACACTCACGGCGTAATTTCATCATTTTTCGTTTTTCCCCATCATAACAGGGTTGACTGAAACTTTTAAATTCCATTTTTTTTACATAATCATGCAAAAATGTTTTAAGGTTAGTATTAATATGCAAGAGGACATGTTAAACTTTTTATTAGTGGTGTATTTTTTTAAGTAAAATATTTTTTTATATTGATGAGTAAGCTCAGGGCCATGCGATTTTGCTTGACTTGTGACTTTAAAAAAGACAATAGGATGACAAATATTTAGTGCTTAGAACAACACACAGAAGTTGAATACATTATTATTTTTATGTATTTGTGTACCATTTCAGTTTTATTAATCAAAATGTCCAACGGACAAAAGATGTCCTCCAATGCTGAAATGACCCAAATATATACAGTTGCACTCAAAATTATTCAGCCCCCTTCACTTTTTGCACACTTTGTGTTGTAGATTTCATTTTAAATGGATAAAATTGCCATTTTTTCCCATCAATCTACACTCAATAACCCATAATGACAAAGTGAAAACATGTTTTTAGACATTTTTGCAAATGTATTAAAAATCAAAAACTGAAAGCTCATGTGCATAAGTATTCATTATTGCTTTAATGTATTTTTAAAGTATCATATTTCCTATTTGGTCGCATATCCTTTGCATGCTGTTACTTCCTGAAGTCTGTGACCCATCAACATCAAAAGACTCTCGATATCTTATTTTCAGGTACTGTTACAAGCGATACTATAACCTTTCTGCATTTGAATGGATCTTCATAGGAATTGGGGGGTGAGACTGGATTCAGCTGTAAATTATATAGTAATTTTTTTTATAGTATCACTTGTAAGAGTACAAGAAAATAAGATATCAAGAGTATTTTGATGTTGGGTCACAGACATCAGGAAGTCATGGCATGCAAAGGATATGCGACCAAATATTAAAAATGATTACTTTATTCTATATATAAATGCAGGGGTGCCAATAATTGTGGCACACATGGTTTTGTTAAAAATAATTATTTCTTGATGAAGGAATTTTTTTCCTCATAATAAATTTACTTCAATTAAAGGTTGGATTTTTCAAAATTCTTCAGTGTGACATTAAGCTAATTCACCAAACGGTAAATTTTTTATAACCCTTTTTACTCATCTTTACCAGGGGTGCCAATAATAGTGGAGGGCACTGTGTGTGTGTATATATATATACACTACTCACAAAAAGTTAGGGATATTCGGCTTTCGGGTGAAATTTCAGGATGAACCTAAAATGCACTATAACCTTTACAGGTGAAATTAATTTGACCTTCTCTAAACTTTTGAATGCACATGTCCAACTATTCAATGTTTCAGTACTTTTTGCACAACTTGCTGTTCTCTAACAAGGAGCTGAACGGCAAAATTCACAACAGGTGTTTGATCCATGAATCGACCAATAAATTTCCTGGTTCAATTAGAATTGGTATTTAAACAGTCCTCTTCATCATGCTGTTCACATTTTGACATCATGAGACCAAGACGACACCTAACAATTGATCAACAGTACCTCGCCATTGCGAGGCTTCAAACAGGATGTTCTCAGAGGGAAGTGGCCACTGAGCTTAGAGTGTCACAGAGTGTCATCAGCAGGTTGCAACAGAGATACAGAGAGACTGGAAGAGTCACAGAAAGGCATAGAAGTGGACGTCCTTTGGCCACATCCCACACTGATGACCGCTTCATTGTGAACAGTGCCCTGCGGAACCGGATGATGAATGCCACTCAACTCCAGGCACATTTAAGGGAGGTGAGAGGCACCCAATGTGTCACGTCAGACCATTCGAAACCGTTTACATCAGCGTGGTCTGCGTGCTAGACGACCTGCAAGGGTACCTGACCACACCACCAGGCACAGGCGTCATCGTCTTGCATGGGCCAGGGAGCATTTACGCTGGACGAGGGACCAGTGGGCCTCAGTGCTGTTCTCTGATGAAAGTCGATTCACGTTGAGCAGAAATGATGGCCGGCAACGATGTTGGAGACGTCAAGGAGAGCGCTATGCATCAGCCACTGTTGTCACCAGACGACCCTTTGGTGGTGGCGGTGTTACAGTGTGGGCAGGTGTGTCTAGTCAATACAGAACTGCCCTACACTTTGTGAATGGTACAGTGACAAGCCCATACTACCTGAATAACATCATTAATCCAGTCATTGTGCCCCTGCATGAACAACCCAGGCCTAATTTCATCTTCATGGACGACAATGCTCCAGCTCATCGAGGTCGCATCATTAGGGAAAGGCTGCTGGAGACTGGGGTACCTCAAATGGAGTGGCCTGCACTTTCTCCAGACCTGAATCCCATAGAAAACCTATGGGATCAGCTGACTCACCGTGTAGAGGCTCGTAACTCTGTACCCCAGAACCTCAATGACCTGAGGGCCGCCCTTCAAGAAGAGTGGGATGCCATGCCTCAGCAGACAATAAGTCGAATTGTGAACAGCATGAGACGTCGTTGTCAAGCTGTAATTGATGCTCAAGGGCACATGACAAGTTATTGAGACATTGACATTTTTGTTGTGGTATACCCACCACTGTTGTTGGCTTTTGTTTCAATAAATTGTTTGAGATGAGGAAATCACCATTGCATGCTTCTACTTAAATGCCCTACTTTCATGATACGTATAATATCACTGTAGCGTGAACTTACATTTTCCATAAATTTCACCCAAAAGCCAAATATCCCTAACTTTTTGTGAGTAGTGTGTATATATATATATATATATAATATATGCATGTGTATATTGTATTTTTTTTCTTTACCCCTAGGTTAGTCACTGTTAGTTTATAGCACTTTTCTTTTTACTATTTTCCTTTATTGATTCCTAAATCATGTACATGCATAACTGAAATACATGGGTATTTACAATTAAAATAAATTGACACAGAAATAAGTCTAGCCTACCTAAAAATTAGCAAATAGCCTACTTGTACAGACAGGAAATACTTTCTTAGAACTTGTAAGTGTTGAATATTCGAGTAGAGTTCAAATAATGCTATAGCACTCCAAGCATCTGAAATGGTGAACTTGAAACCAATAGCGCTTTTGGCGTCAGAAACCAATAGCGCTTTTACCCGAAACCATTCAATACATTCCACTTTTATGTGGGCTAATAAAGCAGACATTGCAAATCAGGCAAGATGGATATTTCACATTTGCAATTCGGTTGCATTTCAGTAGATGTCTGTAAATTGCTTGCAGATGACCTCATAAGTTTTGTGATGTGTCAGTGTACACAGTGTTGGCTACAGTGGAAACGGTTGGTGTAGCGAGGCGCTTCCCGAACGTGATATTTCACAAAGCGGGATTACCGAGTTGGCTGGATAACTGCACTGAGTAAAATCTGGCCTAGCTACTTTAGTCCGTGTTCCAGATTTGGGAGGGTTCCTACTTTTACTCGGTGTAGTTATCCAGCTAATCCCGTAATCCTACTTTGTGAAATACCCCCACCAGTTTCTTGCCAAAACCATAAGGCAGTGAGAGGAGTACCCGTGATGGACGCAGAGCTGAGGGTGGATTTAGGAGGCGGAGGGGTACGGCGATAGTCTACGTTATGGAAACACCTGGACTGCGTCTCGCGCCGCCCTCGCAGTGAGGGGGCCGCGCGCATGTGCTTTCACTTTAAACACAATCTAAAGAGGAATGAGAGCGCGTCGCTGGCACCGAGCGTTCCCTTTCATCTCCCGTTCCTTTATTGTTCTTTTTGATTTGTACTTGTTTTCTTGACGAGATTTATTTATTTGGAATCCCTCAAACCCGGGGCTTGAGAAACCAAACTTCTCAAGAGTGACGCCGGCTCTGCTGCCGAGTCTTCAGGGGTTAACGGGACCTCAGGCCAGGGCATGTTTGACTGGTCGCTAGACGAGAGAAAGAGGGGAGGGAGAGGGCGCAGATTTAAGAAAACCTCTCGGCACAACCACAAAGCCAAACCGCGTTTACACAACCATCTGTGTATATCTCTCTCTTCTGGTGAGCATGATATATAATCGTATCCATTTCTTTGTGTGGTTTATGCGCAGGTTCAGCGTTATTGAATTGTGTGTGCGTGTAAAAGGAGGACTTTGGCATGGCAGCCACGTTTCATGGGACACATGTTCCAGTCTCAGCCAGTGCAAGTGTTTTCATACTGTACAGAAACCTAATACAGCCTAAACTTTGAAGGCTGGCCAACTACCCCTCCTCCTCAATTTGTAATATTGTAACCCCCATCCCCCCACCCACATGCAATTAATACAGCTCTCGACTTATTTAATTGGAGAGAGAGCCAAAAAGCATGGGGTTTTAAATTTTATTATTTTTTTCCACATTTTATTACCCTGTCATTTGTGGTCTTCTCTGTGTAAGCTGTTCTCTGCAATTATGGCAAATGCAATTGAGCTTGTTTGGAGATTTCCCTTTAATCTGATTTCCAGTCCCATAACCAGGAACAGATGTCTCCTCTCGGTTTTTCTCAAAACATTAATCATCTCCTTAAGGATCACAGAGCATGGATGGCGTTTAACAACCCCCCGAAAAGAAAGGTCTGTAACAGCCCCTGACCCGCTCCAGGCTTTTTATATGTGGTTTGTGACCTCACTCGAGAGCACTTCCATAAGGCCCCCACTCCCCTCTGACTCCGCCCACCCTCAGAACTCTCTCACTAGCTCCGCCCTTTGCTCAGTGCACTGTCACCAAAGCGCTGACTGTCAAGCCTCAAGATATAATGCTTAGCAGCTGACTCCGCCCACTGCTTAGCAGTATATCGCTGTGTGTGCGACTCCGCCCCGAATTCAGTAACCTGGGTTGCTGTGGACTCCAATAAATCCTTAGTTGTCTTCTAGTAAATGCCTGACTCTGCCCTGCCTGTCTACCCCCCCCCCCCCTCCCACCATCAGTAGTCAGCCACTACACTGCTGACTCTATCACCCCTGATACAGTGGCTCCACCCCCCTCTCTGATTCATAACGGGCAGCTGCACTTTATTACACGCACTGCGGCCGTAGACCTGTCCACTTGTCATACGAAGCGTTCGCTCACGCCTTTGGCTCGCTTCCCGTTTCTCCCGTGTTTCTCTTTTTCTTCTTCTCCCTGTTGGTTGGGTCAGTTTAGAGGTCGCGGCCTTCTTGGTTTCCTCTTTGGGCTGTCGTACGCATCTCTGTTAGTAATAGGCCATTAGCCCGTGCGCAGACAGCGCTGTGCTCGCCCTCTCTCATTAGTCCCCCAGGGTTGGGCTTCTCCTGGCCTCTGCGGCTCTTTAATGTTTTTGCAGAGTCGAAACACTTTGTTGCCTCAATAAAGTTCATTTATAGGATAATAAGGCTCTGGAGGACACATGGTGCTGATTTGAGCTGGATGGCTTCAGCATGTCTCCCCCCCGCCCCTTCCTCTGCCTTTGCTTCCCAGCGAGTCTCTGATCCTGGGTTGACCTGTGATTCACACACCTGGGACTGCCTGTGAGAGATGGGGGCTGGAGGCCTCTTTAATTTCCCAGGACTTAGTGGAGCACTGGAGGGAGGGTGGGGGGAAGGAGGTGGTAGGGAGGGCAGGAGTGGAGGTGCAGATTAGAGGCCAAAACGCAGCAGGAACGCTGGCTCTGAAGTGCCCAGGCCAGAGGGCCGTCTTCTAACAGGAGCAAATGTAGCCGGACCAAACTCCATTATGTGGCTGTGTAAATATAGATGGAATGGTAGGGATTTGTACAAACGTTCACAATCCCATTGGCTGCAGACACAAGTTGGTAAAGGACGCAGAAACAGACACGCACATACAGCTGAGCAGCAGGGATTTTAAAGTCTGTGGCTTTTGATTTTGACTCAAAACTGGCCTTGAGCCTGTCTGTAATCACACGTGGGGCCTAAGTCAAGATGTATCTTTCCTTAGAAATGCAATAAGCGCTCTATATATGCTGCATACTAAATGGTTTCATTTGAGCTCAGTGTTTTTCCATTCCCCTCATTAGCTCTTGGTTAACCGCTAATGCGGAGCGTATCCACTCCCCCCCCCCCCCCCCCCCCCCCCCCCCCGCCTCAATGGCCTACCAAGAAACAGATGTGACTCCCCTCCCCTCGCTGCCCAACTGCCTAATATCCTCCAATCCTGTGTGGAAAATCAGCCCCATTTTCACGTCTGCTTAGGTCTGACACGAACGCCGTGTCCGCGGTTAAACGGGATAAATCTGTGGACGGGCTGGCCAGGGCTCTGGAAATACTGTGGAAACCAGTGTGGAAAGGCCCTGCCTTAAGGGGAAAGGATGGGACCTAATGAACTATCCTTTTAGACTGACAGAAGGGGCATAATGTATCGTGTATATTGTACAATATTGTGGGCTTGTGGGAAAAGGTGCATACACATCAACAGGACCTGTCCGACCTCTGGTTCCCCCAGAAGAGTGGGTCAAGGGGCCTAAATTGTTAAATAAGCAAATGCATACAAGATAGATTTCTGGATGGAGAGACCATAGATATAGAACCATAGATATAACATATCATGTAATGTAATAGTAATCAGATCAAAAATGTCTCCGACGTAAATAAAGCCAAGTTACTCACGCATAGCCTACATAGCGCTGTCCATAAGTTCTTAATTCCAACTTGCAAAAACTAGGCCTGCCTTTAAAAGTCTTGATATCAAAATGTGGCCAAGTTACAACTAACAATATTGCCTATCGTAGCTCACACTAAATAAACTAGCTCTATTCCAAAGCAATGCTTTCCTAACTTTCCTAAATTATTTAATGCAACTTGGCCCTGTGTTTCTTCATCTTTGCATGTGAAGAGATTGTGCCTCATGGAACAACATATGATTTCAATGAATGTTTTTAACAGCTGATGAATAATTACATGCCAGAAAGGATATGGTTGTACTTTGTTGGCAAGTTTACTTTAGAAAATGTACAGGTTTTAAAATGTTAACTGCTGCTACAGCATTCTTTACAATTCACAAACAGACATTTATATGAAGAAACATCATGTACAATAGAGAAAGGGGTGATGAATAAATAAATGCAGATAAAAAATGATCATGATATTTGCAAACAGAATTTTGTGAACACAAGGATATCTATGCTCTGGTTTTGATAGAAATCCAAATAAATAAATCAGTAAATACATAATAATAATAATACATTTTATTCATTCTGTGCTTTTCATAGACCCAAAGCAGTGGATGCAGACAATTGTTCAAACATGCCCCATAGTGTAGTAATTTTTCTGTTTAATTTCTAAGTGTAACACATCTGAATCAGAGTACTTCCACTATAAATTATTTTCATTTTGCAGTTTGATGTGGCACATAGTTTCATTGACCACATTCTCTTGAGATGGCAAGATGAAGAAACACAGGGCCAAGTTGCATTAAATAATTTAGGAAAGTTTGGATAGCATTGCTTTGGAATAGAGCTAGTTTAGTGTGAGCTACGATAGGCAATATTGTTAGTTGTAACTTGGCCACATTTTGCTATCAAGACTTTTAAAGGCAGGCTTAGTTTTTGCAAGCTGGAATTAAGAACTTATGGACAGCGCTATGTAGGCTATGAGTGAGTAACGTCGGAGACGTTTTTGATCTGATATCACTTATTTTGTATAGCTAACTAATGATGAATAATGCATGAAGATAAACACGGAGAGAGACATGCATTCCAAAGAAATGTACGCAGGACATTCGCTTAACCATAACGCCCTCTATTGACAAGAATGAGAGCAGTTATCCTATTACAGACAGCACACAATTACATTAAAAGAGTTTGTAGATGAACAGTATTTAATGTGTAATGAAATACAATGAACAGCACCACCTGAGCTATGGATCATGAAGAAGCATGTAAATTAGTGAACCAAGTCTACATGGAGACATACATGCACAATGGGCTAAACGCAAACACATTCTAGCTGAAAGATATACAGCCTAAATAGCTAGTACAGCCTAAATAGTTTGCATCAGTAAAATATGGAAATACAGTTTTAAAATAGGGCTATTAGTATTCTATGAAATACATTTAACGTTAAGCTATTCAACACTGGATTGCCGGATGCGTAACTCCAACCTTCCATGTGTGGGCTACGAGCTAGCGAGCGAGCTAGTGAGTTACTGCACAGCATAAGCCTTATTGAACTGATAAGGGATCGTCCCTTATTTCAAGGGACGGTTGGCAACCCTAGCTATAATCCATGTTGATTCGCTTCGTAGTAGCCTAGCTTGTTTCTGCTTGACGAGAAGCAGGAAGTAACGTTGGCGAACAAGCTTAATTGGACAACGCATATTTCCCAGGAATCTTAGCCAGAAAGAAAACAGTAGATACTACTAAGAAAGTAGCTACATACCAGGGATTATTCTTCTTTTTATTATTATTATAATAATAATTAAAAGTGTTTGCAGTAAGCTACATTATCAGCAGAGTAGCGTAGACTAGAGCCACATTCGGAGGCTATCTGTTTATAAGTGACTAACCATGAATCAGATATGTTTGGGGAATTGGCGGTTTATAAATCCGATCGCTTAAAGGCTTGCAGTTTAAAAGAGGCTATCCTCAATTTTTTAATGTAGGCTATTATCGTAAATTCTTAATTTTCCTAGTAGTTAATTTTATGGTGACCTTGTGTTATGTGTGAAAAGGATAAAGTGAACAGAGCTGAAGTGAAGAAATGAATTAATAAATAAATGTTGGCCGAGGCAAGGGGTTTCCACAGTCAGTGAGTCATGACCACAAGAGCTGAGCGTAACACCCTCCCCAAACCAGACAAAAGCGAGCGTCCGGTTTGGGGAGGTTGTGGTATAATACAAGTGAAACATTGAACAGTTAATATTTTTTTTTAACCTCTTTTGGCTTTGCAATAAAAATACGTTAATGTGTCAATGTGAAAATAATAACAGTCTAAGAAATGAAAAATACTTAACAGTTGCACATTGTTTTTGTGGAAAATACACATGTGCCCTGCTGGGCTCGAACCTACTATCCACTGTGTGAAAGACTGCAGTCTTAACCACTAAGCCACAGCAGCGTTTTGGAAAGCATGAAGCCATTAGCTATATTAACATTAAAAAACATTAGTATGAAGCGTTTTTATTGGACGATAAGTTTGATGAGCAGGTATACGGACCATACCCTCCAATAATAATTCTCCCCATTGGATAACATCGCGCCGGAGGCAGGCACTTTGGCAGGAAAATGGGAAGAAGAAGAAGCGGAAGAGGAAGGAGAAAAAATGGCAAAATAACCCAAGTTTGGGGCTTTATTGTGTGGATGTGTGAAGTTGTATCTGAATGCTGTGTGGTTACATGAGGTCAGAACATACAGAAGTTCATGTTTTTAAGGGCTGGGAGTCTATGGTCATTGTGGTTACTTCTGTAGGAAACCCTGAAAAGTGCCAAACTCTCTGTGCTGTATAGGTATGGGGCATGCCCCACCAAGCCGTAACTTGGCGGATGGCATACCTGCATCCCAATTTGGAATTCTGAAATGGGACAATTTGGCAGCCATCTTACCTGGGTACAGCTATAATAGGAACCTATGGAAAAGTGTCATGTACTTTAACCCACTGTGATGTCATAATCGGGTCTCAGAAGCCAGATCACTGATGATTGGCTCATAGATATAAAACCATGGCTACTGGCCACCATCTTACCTGAGTATGGTCTCAAAAATTGTGCCAATAACTATGACATATGTCACATCTATGGTTCTATAGCTATGGGAGAGACCTTCAGCTGAATTGTATTTCTGTCTAACCGAGAGGTGAAAACTTCCCTGTGTTCTGTTAAAATATCTCACCAAAGAAGCCTGCACGCAGGAAGAATAAACGTCCACTAGATGGTGCAGTTGTACTAATTGCACATAAATTGATGCTACACTGGTAATAGCCTTTCCCTCCTTGTTTTCTGCATAGTGTAATGTGATAGATTTACCTGTCATAATGTACATCTCTTGACAATATACCACAGCAGAGAAAGAACTTACTATCCTAATATCCTTGAACAAACTATTTCAGCACTGAAAATTTTTACTGTGTGACGACACTGACATTAGTGAATTGAAGGGTTATTTTCCGTTTTGCTTAATTTTTATTAAATTAATTAGTTTTTTTTTTCATTATTCAACCTTGACCTAGATACATAAAAATCATGTTTTGCCATGTTGCATTGAAAAGTATCTTATTACTTATCCCTTGTTGGCTTTGGGACAAGAACCTCCAGTCCTTCGGCCCTTAATTGTTTAAAACAATGTCATAACAGAAAATCACATTCACCTGTTTTTAGTCCTAAACCCGCTGTGGGAGTCGTGTGGGAAGAGGGATTATTTGATGATCAGGACTGGATGAACCAAGTGCTCTTTTGATGCTTTGTGAGCTGTGATCAAGCGAAACAACAGATCTGTGTTGTAATTGTGTTGGAAACTGAGTCTCAATTAGTGATGGGAAATTGAGGTTTCATGAACCACATAATGAGACGGTGCTGCAATTAGCTGTCAATCTCTGTCAAGAAAGACAATTAGCTGTCATAAAATACTTCTTTTTGACAATTCCATTTGTTCTCCGTACAGCGCACACCGATTGGCTCACATCAGTGCGCAAATGATAGCTCCTCCCATTTCATGGATATTTTGACTTTACTTTCCCGCCACTGACTGAATGCTCGGCTTGTGCTGTAACTGAAGTCATTGCGTTCTTGCTCCCTATTTGGTATGCGTGATATTGCAGCCTGGAATTGTGGGGAAAGTGTGCAAAATATTCCTGTGGTGTTACAGGATGGACGTGAACCTTGGACCCCAGCTGCAGTCCCTCGGTCTGAAGGCCAGGCAGTGTGAATAAGGAAGCGTCTCTCTGCGTTCACCTGCGCCAAAGGTGCCGCACGCCAGTGACGTAGCCAAGAGGCAGGGGTGGTGTTTGAAATATGCGGAAATTGATCACGAAAAATGCGAAGTTACGTGGAATACTTCACTCACTTTTTGATTCAGAATTTCGAAACGGACCCCAAAATTAATTCCTGTCTACGCCACTGCCGTACGCCAAAAAAAATCTCAGAGTTAATGTGTAGGTCCCCTGCTCCAGGACAGGAAAAGATTAACAGTTTGACTCGGCTGTTGAACACATCTCTCCCCGCTCGGCCCAGATTGTGCACTTCCTGTAAATAATTCCTCCAGAGTAAATCCAGCTGGTAGACCGTACTGGGGTGAAAAAGCGTTAAGGTTTAATATCGTTCCAAACGTTCCCCCGGGAGTAGATGTTAGTGGCAGACTAATTACTGACTGGGCTCTGGGCCCAAGTTCCAAGGTGAACTCGGAGCAGAGAAACTGTTGATCATTAGTATTGGAAAATTCACTCGTCGTACGAGTCTGTAGTTACACGGTGCCATTAAAAACATGAAAGCACGCCCCCTCTCCCTCTCCCTCCCTCTCTTTCTCGCTCTCCTCTTGGGGAGGAATTGGCCCAGACGTAAACACCCTGTAAAATGGAAAAGTACATCTGCGTTCATTTGTTTTTTCCTTCTTCTGCTTCTTCTTCCTTTCCGAGGCGGCCGCATTTGGTAATCTTTGCTCTGAAAAAATGCCTTCGAATAATCGAGATCAGCTTATGAAGAAAGAACGAGGAAATATGATTCTGCCCCATCTGCTTTCAATGCTGTGAAGGAGCGGGGCGAGGGGGGGGGGGGGGGTTCGTGTGGAGAGGATGCCTACGCAGTTGGAGAGCGCGTTTCTGAGGGGGTCGAAGCGTGCCTGTTTGAGATTGAGTTGTTTTTCTGAACCCGTGCTCAGGGTGCGAGCGTGAGTTTCTCTGGCTCTTCCTCCTCCCCTGGGTCCACCTTTCATTTTGAGAACTGAGGGTGAGGTTGCACTGCAATCTCTTGAATAGATTTAAATCCTGCAGGTAGACCGGGCTTCCTTATTGAGGTCCCTTTTTGAGCACATCCTCGCCTCGAGTGTCAACACCCCCGGCCGCGATGAAGCCTCGGGATGACGCCTGTACCTGTCTCATTTCAGCGGGAAATTGGGTACACAAATTGCATTCGGTCGGGTCGCTTCCACAGTGTCCCCCAGCGGCTGTGATCAAGACATAACTATTAGAAAGTCTGTCAGTCAATGCCCTGCAGTGCCCTAGTGCCATACTGGCCTGTTTTCAGTGCCTAATGACACACACACGCACGCACACACGCACACGCACACACACCTCTTAGTAAAAGGCAGATTTGCGGTGCACATTGTGTGGCACTTCAAAGTATGTGCCAGTCAAACAGCTGTGCTCTGCGGCTCGGCACAAGGTGGCCCGTTTCAGGAGTGATAATGCACCGTAATTGCCGTCTGAATCAGCAGGTAAAAGAAATAATTAGATCTTTTTAATTGTATCTATTGAGATTTAGCCTAAAAATAAACGGCGTAAACCCTTTCCCCTAACATCCAGGGCTGTGCCTTTTCATGTGCGAGTGAAGGAGTAAAAGCCTTCAACTTCCTGATCTGAATTTTAATTGAATTACCTACTTTCCCTGCCTCATTAGTCTAGGTACTGAGTTTACACCTTTTAATATCGCTTTTAAAAACCCGCGTAATCTGCCCCCCTTTCATCTGGTCTTTTTCACACTTTTGCATCACTTTGATCCCCCTGCCCTTGTCTTCTTTGATTGCACCTTTGCGCTTTAAAATTTGTCTTTGAATCAAAATGCAAATTCCCTGATTAGCAACTTCCTAATTCTGCCTCGCTCGGCGCGGCCCCTGATTCCGCGGGGAGCGTCATTACTCCGCTCGTTTTGATTTATTCTTTCGCGGACGAATCAGGCGCCCGCCGGATCTGAGGGGGTGACCCGCCTTTCATGTCCTCACCTCTTAGAAGGTGAAAGTGTACCTTTCAACCCGTCCGCCTCGGCGCGGCCAAAGGGAGGCCTTTTCAGATCAGCCGAGTAGGGAAGATTATGCAGGCCTGTGTAGATTTGAGGGCGAGCTGATCCTTGATGCACAAAAGACGCCTTTGTCGTGGCTTTGACTTGTGTGTCAGTCAGGCATCAGGGGATCTGACGTGACTCGCCCTACGGGCACAGGATATGTTTTTAATCCTGGTTTTTTATTTTTTTTATTTTTTTTTATTCACCCGCAGCCCAAATCAAATCGCAGTTTTGTACCGCCGTCTAATTCTGACTGAAAAGTGCCTGAGGGCGGCATCACTATCATGAGGCGTGTCAACTCCTTAAAGCACGCAGGGGGTTGTCTCGTGAGAGGCCGCTGAAAGAGGCCGTATCGTGTTTCTCCACCGCTTCTTTAAACTCGCCAGATACTCGGATTCTGCTTACTTCCTTCCTCTCTGCTTCTTAACTACAGGAGGCCCCATTGGAAACGGGTGCTATATTACAGTACAGAACGTCCGTCGCCAGGGTATTGTGATCAGTCACACCCCTTAATGCCTTTTCAGAAGGTGCATCAAATTAGAATGCTTTGATTTCGACAGTGGGCAGCGGAACGTTCAATATTAAAAATACAGAGCCGTGTATCTAGTCGGTTTACAGAATCTGTGGTTACTCCGCTCACTGCCGATATATTCACCCTTGGGAAAACTGTAATGCCAATTCAGAGTTTTGATTGTATTTATCATGATGAAATGCGTACGAGTGGAACATTGGAACATGTGTCTCATCGTGCCGCTCTCAGAAGAAAACCATAATGGCGCTGTTCAAGCACTAGAAATGCATTAGCAACACAAATGTCCTTCAGGAAGAAAGACCGACCACTCAAGTTTGGCCTTGTAAACATGCAGAAACATCACACTCAGACACAGCCCTTGTTCTGTCTCATAATATTTAATATGTTTTCTCTGTATCTGATTATACCCACAGAGGTAATATAATAAATCTGTCACTGCTGCCTCTAGCTGATAAGCAGACTGTTGTTATATCTGCCACCAATAGGGGGAGCGGATGCTATGTGATCACCTCCAGTGCGGTCGGTCGGTCTGTCTGTCTGTCTGTCTGTCTGTCTCCCTCCCTCTTTGTGCACCGTACCGGTACAATCACATCAGTAATCCTGACAGAACTGCGGTGAAATAAGGTCCTTTATACAGGGCTGAACCAGTTTCTTTAGGGCTGCAGCCACTGCTGTCAAGGGACGCACAGGTCTCCTCTTTCCCAGGTACCTTTGCAGCGCATTACAACACATTGATAAACACAAGCTGACAGCCATACCAGGGCAGAATAATCATGTATTACCCACCTGAACGTAACGGGGAAAGACTTTTGTCCTCTGGGTTTTTGCAAGCTGTTGTTATATTGCTTAGCAATAAACATATTTGGTGCGTGATTGACGGCTCCCAGCTCTCACTTGGCTAAATAGCCAGCAGTGGGCCTTTCCATAACATTTGCTTTATCGCTCCTCAGCCTCTCCGCGGCCAGTGTTTCCACCGCAATATAATGGGGGATCTATAGGCTGCTGGCAGTTGTAATAATGAGGCCTATGTTGGCCACGCGGTGTCTGAGATTTCAGGCCTGTGTCCTTAGTGTCGGTGGTGGAATCTGTTTTGACTGCTCCCTCCTCACTCCAATTCACCCAGGATGCCTTGCATCCTTCAGGAAATATTTTGGCTCCGGGTTACGAGCTGCCTTTCCCTCCCCTTTAAAGCCTCGAGTCTGGATTCAATCTAACAGCCGCGCTCTTCATGCGGAATGCCAGGTTATTAATTTTAGCGAGCGCTACGCCTTTTTTCTCTCTCTCTCTCTCTCTCAATATCCGAAAGCGCCTCGAGTGCTCGGAGGCTGCCGATATGAATGAAAAACGCTCGGTCAGAATAATAACGGCGACGATATAAAAAAGCTTTTTAAAAATGTGTTACTTGGGGGTCGGGGACAAAGTTCGCCGCGGCCTTATTAAATGCGGGCCTAAATCTCGGAAAGAATTTGACACGGTGACCCGCCATTAAAGTGGCCTCTGCAGTATTTATGCCGCGCGTTTCACTTGAGCAGTGCGGTAAATGAATAAAAGCACAGGTCTTAATATCCCTAACCCTTCTGCCTCACCGCCACTCTAATTACCATACCAACACACACCATTGGATATTCACCATGTAATGCCTCATTATGTTCGGCTATCTAAGTACTTTAGATGTGCGCCCGTGATCTCCTGCTGAATTATTGCCTCGGGCGGGAGCGCGACTGCGCCTTGGAATCGCTCCTTGTCCATCTCGGGGCTTTTTGGAGGTTGCCCACCTGACGAGCCCTCAAATCCCCCCCCCCCCCCCCCGCCCCAAACACACTGGGTGTTTCAGGGAGAGGTCACGTGGTGCGCTGTGGTTCCGAGCTGTTGAGCTGCTGCAGAGGGCAGCCTTGCATTGCGTTTGTGGTTTTTTTACTACTGAAAGGGAGAGAGAATCAACAAGGGAGGGCTTGTCTGGCGGCGGAGAATGCCAGTGCTCCCACAGAGAGGAGACTGTGTTTTGACCGCTGTGGTGAAAGACATGGGGAATGATTTTGGAAGCTATGCTGCAGGCCTTACAAACGAACCATTTCCTTTTTACATTTTTTTTTTGTCAGTGTGTGTGCGTGCGCGCTTGTGCGTGAATGTGCGCGTGTGCGCATGCGTGTGCGCGAATGGGCATGCACGCATGTACGTGCGTGTGCATGTGTATGTGCACGTGCATGCGCACGCCTGTTTATTTCCTGAAGCGCATTTATAAAAGCCCTCTCTGTCTCTTTTATCAGGGATGTTTAATGGTTGATTATAAACCCTGTAACGTTCAAATTCCGTGGGCTGTGGCAGAAGCAGGCTCCATATTCCCGTCACATTCTGAGGAGTGTGGCTTTAGCCGGATCAGGATCAGGATCTAGTGTTCAGCAATAATTTAATTTTTTTATTTTTAAGGTCATTCATTTAAATATAAAAATATAAATATATTAAAAATAATAATAATAATATATATATATATATATATATATATATATATAAAATAAATATTTATACACACCGAATAGTGTGAAGAGGATGAAGAGAGAGTGCAGTGCAGATGGGAAGAGTGTAGAGTTTCCTCACAGGAGCCACTGCTCACCACAGTCCTGGCTGTCAGCTGGCCCAGCCAGTGTGGGGGAAGTGGTGCGGGAGCAGAATGTGGCCGCAGCCTGAGGTTTTCATGCATGGAAGTCTGGAGCGATTCCTCCCGGCTCTCGCCACAGAGACATCCCAGAGAGCAGAGCTCGTGTGGGTGGGGCAGCGGCGTGCGGCAGCGGGCCAGAGAGAGCGCCCCCGCTGAGAATCGCTGCCCTCAGCCTGACTCATATAGAGGGCGAGAGGTCATCAGGCACTGACTCTACACCCCGCCCTCTGCCAGCACTCCTGAGTTACAGTGGAGATTGTAGAGTAATCTATGGACAAGCAGTATTAATAGAATAGCAGGTCTTTATATTAATAAAGATATAATCTATCATCAGTGTAGTTTATGTTCTTCATTTTTTTCTTAATAGTCAGTGACGTCTTTATCTAAGGTAAGTGTTTGACTATCAGTCAGTTAATGCGAGAAAAAAAAACCACCATCTTTCACCAGAGTAATCTCTCATTCACAGTGGGCTCTTGACATGGGAATCTGGGCAATAATACCTTCTGAGAACACAACGGAGAAAGAAATGTTGGATGTGTCCTTTTGTTTACTCCCGACTCCTAAGCAGGTGTGAAGCAGAACGGCAGAGCGGAGCAGGATCAAATATTTGAGTGACTTTGTGCACAGGTGCGGCATGCTGATTGGCTGGCAGATGGCGAGAGGTGGCAACTCTATGTTCTCTGCCCTTCTCCCCACGGGGCCCTCTGGAGGGGGAGAAAAAAACCAACAGAGGGGGAAAATCGCTCCGTAATGCCTTAACGAATATTTACCCAGCCGCATTTCCTGCAACATCTGCTCTAATGATTGTGTAAAATCCTGCACTTTAAGCTTCGACGGGAGCGGCCAGATGTCACCAGTAATGGGAGTAAACATGGCTTGGATGATATGTCGGAGCTACAATGGAGGAACCCTTGGTTGGTAGATCCAGTCACGTTCCATACACACGGTCCCTATATCAACCAGATTGACTGAAATAAGGATGCCGAGAGAGAGGGAGAGAGAGAGAGAGAGAGAGAGAAAGAGGGAGGGTAAATGCCCTTCACCACACAGCCGTCAGCATTGTGCACCAGCCGCAGCATGGAAGCGCTGGTGTGGAACGGGATTGTTTTTTTCTGTGTTCTTAATGAAACAGTAATTGGGTAAAGTGTATTAATGATTTATGCGCCGTATGCCAGCGACGATCATTGTGAATTCTAATAAAACCCTTCGAGATGTTTGATTATGTGATGCCTTTGTGTTTGGGAGCGAGGGGCCTGGTCGGGTGGCGACTCACTTCCTGTCTATTTGCATGTCCGTCCGCAGCCGGGGAGGGGGGGGTCTTTCTTCGGATTGGTGGCAAAATAAGACTCCGCAGTTGCCTTTAATGACGTCTGAAAACCCTGCAGACTGCTGCCCCGATCACGCCCACGGGCGCAGGTCCGCGCGCTCTACCGAACGTGTGTGACCTCCTTCTGTCTGCGGGAGCCCGTGACTCCGGGCGTTTGTGGGACAGGAAATAACAAGCTCATAAAGAGTAGAATATTTTCCTGGGACTTTCCAGGTGCCTGCGATCCTCCCCCCTCCCCCTCTCCTTTAAAGAAGCAGCCCTGCTGTCGGGACAGGGCGCTGACAGGTACCACTCTGGGGGAACTCAACCCTTCCTTCCAGCTTGGAAGACACATTTCAAACGGGGACTCTGTGCCCCTTAGATGGAAGTACAGTATAAATTATTAGTCTGGCAGATGTTCACAGACCCAAATATCCATGAATTAGTTGAATTGGCAGCTTCTCCCTCAACTTATTAGTTTTCACGATGCGTGCAGGAACAGTTGTTACTCTGGCTGTTTTACAAAGACCATTAATCTAGGCTGTCATCACCTCAGCCACTTTGGTAGAAATTATTTCGCTCTCCTAGTAAAGGACCTCTGGTGCAACATTACTAATGCCATTAAGGTTAACGGCTCTGGCAGCTCCGGCATCTTACGGCTACTCCTGGACTTCGGCTGCGTGCGAGGAGCGAAATGTAAATTAAAAAGAGTGTAAGTGGAGACCAATTCCCCCGCCTCCCAGACCCCGGCTCCCGCTGAAACGGAATATTGTGAGGAAGAAAACGGCCTTCTGTTCGGATTAAACGGGTCTGGGGGAAAAAGGGAAGGGAAATCCACCGCAATGTTATTGCGCCCAAGTGAGGGGCCCTTGCATGTATTTAATGCGACGGCGGTTTATTGTCTTTGAGCTGCATTTTAAAGCTGTTTGCTCAGTCCTCGCCTTACAGCGGGTCTGGAGTTGAGACAGGCCGCTGCGCGAGTCAGCTGACAGCTGTAGATTCAACACGGGGTGGAAACCGCACTCTCGCCACAAGCTCCTATTGAGCAGCTCTTCTCTGTTACTCGACAGCTAGCTACTCTGCGTCCCAAACGGTTGGGAGGGGGGTGGGGTGCGGTGGGGTGGGTGTGGGGAGGCGAGCAGTTCTCTGTGGCCTTCCCCTTTTTTGGTGAGGAAGGAGAAAATGCAATCCCCACATGCCATGAATAAGACATTATGTACCACCCCCCCTCCCCCCGTTTAATCTCTCGGTTGTGTGTTGATACTGTTTGAATATAGATTTATTCTGAAGTGGATTTCTAATTGCGAGCTGTCTGCAGGGCTGGGCTGGAGTTGCGGCGTTCGGACGATTGGTTCGCGTAGCGTTGAGACAGCTTGGGCACAGCGGGGTGTTCTTGTGGGTGCCATCGAGATTCCTCCGTCTGTCAGGCTGTCAAAAAAAAAAAAAAAAGCCCTCGAGTAGTTTTTAGCAGAGGAGGAAAATTCATGCTTCCCAGAACCGCTGAGGGTTCAAGTGCAGGCGTTAAGAGCCAAAATGGAGGGGTGTCTGGACCAAAAACTGCTTTTGAACAGAGCTGGCTGAGTCCAGATTCTAGATCCAGGATCAACAAGCATCTCCCTATAACGCGGGAACACTTGCACACTGCTGACCCGGATCAGGTGCTGCGCCGTGCCTCAGGCCTAGACTGCCGTTTGTATCCTATGGAAATATATGGGATGTTAGATGCTGTTCCGTACATTGGATACCGCATTAGGATCTGAGCCATATGATTACAGCTGGTAATGACAGCTGAGCAGATCTGTGCACAGAATTACATATTTAAAGTGAGTGATTAAATATTTGGTTGGGCCAACACTTACTCCATCTCTCTCTCTCTTTCTGAACCGCAGCACTGCGAGTATATTTCACTCCTGCTTATTATCTCTGAAACCAACAGCAGTGGGCACCATAGAACGTGGCTGTCACTGACTCTGTTACCATAGAATTGTCCCTGTAGGTTTGAACCGTAATAATCGCCTGCCCTCTGGTGGATCCAGACTAACTATAACTGCCACGTTTTGACAAATTCCAGTGGGGGGTGTAACGTAGGCCCTTTTACTCGAGCAGGGCCCTGGCATGCTTCCACCACTGGCGTTTTCCCCTGAGGACATTTAGCCATGAATCACACAAAGTAGGAATTTGGGATATAAAAAATGCTAAATGTGAGTAATTACCACACTGGGAGGTGGTGAGGGGCTTGCTGTGACCTACTGAACATATCTTTTTGAAATTCTTTCAGGAACCACATCCTTAATAGCTAAACGCTCCACCAATGGGGGGGGTTGGGGGGTTGGGGGGTTGGGGGAGGGGGAGGGGAGCATCTCACTGCCTGCCTAAAGTGACGAGACCCACAATGGGTTCAACTTTATTTGTACAGCGTTACCCCGTCCCGTGCTGTCAGCAGGGGCTTATCTCCATATCAACACCACAGACCGGCATTCCAGCATGGGAGCTAATGACATCAGAGTTCTGGGAATCTCACATTGCTTCTGCCCTGAAGACACGGTGGGGGGGTGGAGGTTGGTTGGTGTGTGGGGGATTTTGGGGGCGTTGTTGAGACTGAGGCTCGCTTGTTTTGAGAGGGCCCAAAGCAATCCCCTGTGCATTAGTGTTTTTTTTATTCTCCCCAGGGGTCCTGCGTCCGCTGGCAGCACACACCAGCCCCTTACAGCCGCACACACCAGCCCCTTACAGCAGCACACACCAGCCCCTTACAGCCGCACACACCAGCCCCTTACAGCCGCACACACCAGCCCCTTACAGCAGCACACACCAGCCCCTTACAGCAGCACACACCAGCCCCTTACAGCCGCACACACCAGCCCCTTACAGCCGCACACACCAGCCCCTTACAGCCGCACACACCAGCCCCTTACAGCCGCACACACCAGCCCCTTACAGCAGCACACACCAGCCCCTTACAGCAGCACACACCAGCCCCTTACAGCCGCACACACCAGCCCCTTACAGCCGCACACACCAGCCCCTTACAGCCGCACACACCAGCCCCTTACAGCCGCACACACCAGCCCCTTACAGCAGCACACACCAGCCCCTTACAGCAGCACACACCAGCCCCTTACAGCAGCACACACCAGCCCCTTACAGCCGCACACACCAGCCCCTTACAGCAGCACACACCAGCCCCTTACAGCCGCACACACCAGCCCCTTACAGCAGCACACACCAGCCCCTTACAGCAGCACACACCAGCCCCTTACAGCAGCACACACCAGCCCCTTACAGCCGCACACACCAGCCCCTTACAGCCGCACACACCAGCCCCTTACAGCAGCACACACCAGCCCCTTACAGCCGCACACACCAGCCCCTTACAGCCGCACACACCAGCCCCTTACAGCCGCACACACCAGCCCCTTACAGCCGCACACACCAGCCCCTTACAGCAGCACACACCAGCCCCTTGCAGGGAACATCTTGTTTGTTTGTCTGGTGAGCAGTGTGTTCATGCACCGGGGCCGGGGGGCGGGGGGGGGTTTGGAGTTGTGGTCAAGGAAGTGCAATGTCCAGTGCTGAGGACGGCACTAGGATCCCAGCTCGCTCTCTCACTCACTTTCTCACTCTCTCTCTCTCTCACTCTCTCTCTCTCTCTCTCCTTATCACTGCCCATCTCTCTCTCTTGCTCTCTCTCCCTCTCTCGCTCTCACTCCTTATCTGTCTCTCTCTCGCTCTCTCCCCTCTTTCTCTCTCGTTCTCTCTCTCTCTGTTTATGTTTCTCTAAAGATGGTTAGGATTTTGTTAAGGGGCAGACCACCAGGCCTTGGTGGAAAGGGCTCTTCACTGTGAAGCTGAGATAAGAGACCTGGATGGGCTCCAGATAAGTCAGGGCTACATTGAGCCCCTGACAGTAAACAGCGCTTAGGGGAACTACAGGCATCCATAAATATTTAGGTCCAAAGAGCTTTATAGAGCTTGTCCTGAAGGATTTATGGCGGGCTAGATAACCGTCCAGCAACGTCGGAGGGCTGTGGGCCTCGTTTAAGGCACAGCTGAGGGAAGACGCCGCTCCAAGCCCCGGCCTAATTTGAAAAAACAAATCAAATGCTCAAGCACTTGGAAAAATGAGAAATGCTAAAATCATGCTTTTGGCAACAGGATGTTAAAAAGTCGGGGGGAGGAAAAAAAAACCAGGTGTGACTTATATATGCCACAGACCGAAGAATTCATCATTTTATACGTTTATATTTCAAAATCCTTTTTATCTTTGTGCAGTCTATTTGAAGGTGATGCTTATTCAAGGGTGTCGTTAATTTAATGGTGCAGTTATTGAGAGTAATACTTCAGCTACGGGTTTAAAATGTTAAATTTCACGTGGCTGAGGCGCCTTCAACTAAATCTTTTCAAATAAATTTCTACTCCTATTTATGCCCGCCTGTCTCATTGCTGCAGTGCCCTCCACCTTCCTCCATATATTTAGGTGGTGCACTTGCGTCCCCTGATGCACCTGCAACAATTTGCCTTTTCTCTTTTCTCTGCAGCCCCTCACCTTAGCTGCACAGCTGCAACAGAGGAGAATATGCACCCCAAATCCCTGATGGCTGAACCCCCGTCTCCCTGCGCGACACTACGGCCAACTGCGGGTCACTCCAGGTGATTTCTACGGTCGAAACTGCTGTCGGCACTGGCGCAGACGGGATTAGATTCCGGGTTGAACACTGCTGTTGCTGGACGTGGCACCCGGCAATACTTTAAATTCAGCAAATGTTTGCGCTCTCTTTCAACATTGGCAATTCGACAATCTATATGGCTTTATTAGTCCATAGCGAGAAATGCATTTACATTTATAGCTAAAAAGAAATGGGCAGGAAAATAAATGTTTTTGTGTGTGTGTGTGTTATATAGGCAGTGAGTGCATCATTGAATGTCAGAAGTGATATTTTTAGTGGTTTTGGAGTTCTCATGCTGAGGAGGATTAACGCACATTAGTCTCTGTTGCCTTAGCCTGGGGTTTTCCGCCTTTGAATGTTGGGGTCTCAGAAGCCTGTTGCTTGCTGTACGTCCTTTAGGGTGTCCAGTGCAATTAGCATCGGTACAGTGCGATGCTTGACTATTTCAGTGTTCTGAAGAACACTGTGTACCCTGGACACTGCACTACATAATTATCTATTTTCTTAGCTGATTCCCTTACCCAGGGAGACTTTAAGTGCTTAAATATTTCATACAGCTGGACATTTCCCTGAAGCAGTTTAGTTTAAGGATGTTACTCAAATGCTACAACAGCTGTACTCCACATGGGAATCTGAATTGCATTCTATCTGTCTATATGTCTGTCTGTATGCACTGTGAATCAGCCAAACAATCAAATGATGTGTAAATCAAGTTACATTTAAATATCAGTTTTTCAATCAATCAGTCCATTTCCATATACCATCTCCATATTTTGCACAATGGATATTTTTAGGGGGTATTACACAATCGGCCAATTGACCTCATCTGTGTGTGTGTGTGTGTATGCCTACTGTGCATGTGGGAGAATGTTTCTACCGTATTGCTGAACACTTTGGTTGCAACCACTGCGTGTAGCGTCGAACCACAGACTGTTAGTAAGATCGCTAACCTTCGCTCTCTCGCCCTCTCTCTCTCTTTCTCAAACCCTGCCATTCCGTGGAGGCTGTAAAGACGACCTGAGTTCCCTCCCGGCCGGCTGCGTGCCCCCCCCCCCCGGCTCTGCAGCGTCGTGGCAAGACGGGCCGTCTTTTAAAGCAAACGCCGCCGTGGCGGTAAATCATCGTGCTGCTCAATAAAGGCTGCGCGGGTGCCGTTTTGTAGTAAGCAATGGCTGTTGGTGGAAGGACCCCTTCCTGGAACAGACGTGTTCGTCCATGACCTGAGACGGCGAAAGGCACCAGTGCGGCGTGCAGGCTGCCGTGGAGGATACTGTGTGTTTTTGCTTTGTTTCCAGTGCCGGGCTTCGGGTGGGAGACGGCGAATGCAGCGGTACGGAAATAACAGGCAAACCTCATTTTAAAGGTCATCTTTTTAAAGGCCGGACCACTGTGGATCAGAGCTGGTGTGTTGTGGCTGCGGAGCAAGCATGCTTGTGCTTATTAATCAGTGCGTGTGCAAGCGCGTGCAGGGCTGCATGTGTGTGCGTGCGTGCGTGCATTCGCACCCGACTGCTATTGCGCGCGTACGCGAGCATGCACGCGTGTGTGCACGAGTGTCTGTGCGTGCATGTGTGCGTGCATTTGCGCGCATACACGACTGACTGCGCTTGCGCGGGTTCGCCCGTGTGTGGGTGCGTGAGTGCACGTTTGCATGTGGATGCTTGTGCGCACCGTTTCAGAAGTTGAGATGTGGTTTGTGGGACGTATCTTTCGCACCCCCCCCCCCCCCCATCCACAAAACCCCAAGGCTCATCATGTGACCCTGCTGAGCGGTTGAAAAAACAGGAAGTCCTGAATTCCCCATCCCCAGGACAAATTGTTCTTGAATTTACCCCCCCCCCCCCCCATGCTCTTGAATTTAATAAAACAAAGCATTTTTAGCAAAGGAGAGATAATGTCATACCAAAACAAACACGGGGGCTCAGACGACTGCCCCCGCAATATTGTATTATGTAAAGGGACGGGACTGTTTTCTATTTCTCTGGTCAGATGGATGACTCGGACACAATAAAAGTGGGACTAATGCGAGCCATTTGATGTCAGGAAAGATGAATTATCCTGAAAGAATTCTGCTCCGTCTGAGTACGAGGCTTAAGATTACATCATGATCCTATCAACTCCAGACATCGTTTAATGAAAAAGATTTGTCATTTTGATATGTGTGGATGTCTGACAATATTGGGGGGGGGGGGGGGGGGGGGGGGGGGGCCAGGGGGTCTGCTGGGAGACTCCTGGGATAACAATGGCAGGAACAGACCAGCTGCACTTTGTTGCTGCTGTAAGACCTGCAGGACAGGTGGTAGCCTGTTGGATGGTGCGTATACATACGCCGCGTTCAGATCAATTGGGAGCATGTCTGGCATTATCAATGACGAGTTGTATTGATTCCGCGCTGTGGCCATTTTTAACACTGTGGCTGGGCGCTCGGGCGGGCGTGCGTCTGAACGTGCACCAGACGCGTGTTGCTGTGGGATCCAAACTGTCTATCTGTCGCAGTGAGTGCTCTGCTAGGTACTGAATGGCCCTGTATCTCTCCCGTCTGAAAGGAGAGTAATATTGCGCTGCTCTCAGTCTGAAAGGGACGGTGGGACATGTAGTTTGAAGTTGACGAGTGGGGCTGGAAGGAATAGGGTTGTGTTTCTCTTATCGGTGTTGTCAGTTCCTCTGCAGTGCAGGCCTGGGGTCTGTGGCTTGTGGTGTGGAGAAGATACTCTTTCCACTTTACGCTCCCTGTCTGAGGCAGCAAATTAATAAAATAGAATAGGGAAGTCGGACAGACAGTGCAGTTTCTGCACCATCTGATGACACACACACACACACACACACACACACATTCAGAATTTGAAAACCCACATACATACTCTAACACACAGAGCAACATTGGCTCATAGTGATCCTGACAGATAATTCAAACGTTTCTGCAATTCAAGAGCCACCTGTAATGAGACATCACTCCTACGTAGAATGAAACTTCGCACGTCTCCATTCTCCTGCAACCAAGGCTAAAAGACGCAATTAAATCTTATTTAAAACCTGAGCCGCGATGACTATTTCATTAGTTAATCTACTGACATTGGGAAGAGGTGGCAGTTTGTTGTATTTCAGTCCGGAATTTGATTAATGACTTTCAAATGAAATATGTGATGACCTGACACAAGCTGTTTGTCTGTCATGCCAATTTTCTCTGTTCTATTACAGTTCTATACATAGCACATCCCCCTTGAGACAATCTCTCTCTCTCTATATAAATGTTCTACCTCTTCATTGAGAGTAAACTGATCTAGGAAGTAGTGCAGGGAATTGTGCAGGCTTCAGTTGCCAGATGTGCTGTCAGATCTGTCATGCCTTCCATATTTAGGCATCCCCTTCTTAAAAAAAATTGGGCTCTAGTGCACAGCCGAGCAAGCCAAATGACAAATAAAAGAAAAAAGGGAAATGGAGTAATATAATAATCTCTAAAGTACACAGTTGTCCGCATGCACTGCCATGTATACCAGCTAAACAATCGCAAGTGTGTGTGTGTGCGTTTGTTTCTTTCTGTTTTAAATAGAGTATGTTTTATTTTAAGAGTGAGGCTTTGCCCTCTATATTTATACAAATATTTCATGAAGTTACTCAATGTCTTGTTTCTTAAATGTGTGAAACATTTACTATACATTTCACACATTTAGATAAGTATTTTTAACTTTTAACAAATGTTTCATATATTTATTTGAATGGATCTCTATGGGAATTGGGGGGTGGGACTAGATTAAGCTGTACGTTACACAGGAATAGTATGGAACCCATGGTTGGCTAAATGGCTGCAAGTCACCAAGGGTCTGATGTATCAAACGAGCCTGAAACCATCACTCTGCTGCCAGATAAGGGTTGTTTCTCCTGACTCATTAGGTGTGGTTGAAAAACCACACCTACTGTTATCGCTCAGACCGACTGTTATTATTCTTCCGCCGATTTTTCAAAACCTATCTCCTCCTACACCGTTCACACCATCGACACCATTCATACCTCATATTATACCTTTATACCCCCTCCAGGTTGCTATTACTTTTTACCTTTATAGCATATACACTTTTTGAGATATTTGACATTTTATCGCCAAAAAATGAATGGGGGTCAATGGGCACGTGCAATAGGCTAGCTCACGGTGAGAATGCTCTGTAGCATCCATCTGCAGACCCGCAGACCTGGCCTCATTCGTGATTACAGGAAGTTTGCATGCGCTTACAAGACGAAGATAAAAAACAGAAAGAGCATAAAGCCACACTGAAATAAAACAATCGCTCGTAATTAATGGAACCTTCTGAATTTCAAAAGCAATGCTATCTAGCCTACTGAGTGAAAGTCTGAGAGTTATTCAGCTGAAGTTCGCTCGGTTGCCAGTTAGTGATAAACTATTACTGTTAGCTATTACGTGTTACGTGATTTATTGTTGTAATAAAAGAAAAAAAATTTGTTTCTGTATGCACTTAACTAATCAAAATAATGGTAACTAACTAATGGTAATTAAGTTTAGCCCATGATAATGGACTTAATTTATCATTAGTTAATGCTACAATCTTAATCGAATTCCGCCTCACTACTGCTGCTGTTGTTTTGGTCAGACGTGTATATACGTGGTCTAGCTAGCTAATCATTTTCTTAGCTAGAAAACATCATGTCAGCTTCTGAATCAACTTCGGATGAGCCACCGAGGACGAAACGTTGTTGTCAGTAGTAGCTAGTGTTGTACTATTCAGCTAAACACAGCGCGGCGCAGACATTACGGATTGTAGCCTACTGTTAATAAACAGTTGACAAATACATTAACTAATGGTTTGTCATTTCAAACCATTTTTTAATGTTTGAAAATACTTTAATATATTTGTACATCATTAATTCATATTAACAACTACATTAGTTAATGCCAATTCATGTAACCTTATTGTAAAGTGTTACCAGATAGGCCAGTCTTTGGTAGTCAAACCAAGGGCTCTGTTCTACCCTCTATTGTCAAACTTTCCGCCTGACTGCTATTGTTCTACCAGTGATGAACAATTATTGCTGATTTTAACATACTCCTGATGTAGAGTATCGATTTCTCGTGTCTCTTTTTTCCAGCCTCACATTCAGTGTGTGCCGAACAACCTCTCTCCAGAGCCACCTTATTTCCATCATTCATATATTCATCATTCATGTCCTTGCTGTTACAGGACTGCTATAAATAAACTAAGCCCTGGCCTTAACAATCCTGGATAGGATTCATTCTTCCACAATTTTTTAAAAGTAATGAATAGAGCAAATTAGACTTTTTTAATATACAATGAACAAAATTTATCTAAAAGAGAAAATAGCTTGATCCATAATGAAACCAGAATGAGTACACTGGATCATTAGCATAGCCTATCTATACACATTTTTTATGTGAAATGGCAACAAATTGGATAAATTAAATAACCTTAGTCACTACAAGCAAAATATTGGGGAAATAGGATTAAAGCTGCAGTAGGCAAGTTTGAAAATACAGAAGGCTAAAAGACTTCCCTTTTGCTCTCCTCCCTCCAATCTCTCTCCTAAGCCCCTCCCACCAAATTTTGCTCTGTGCACATGCAGAGACGGAGGGGTTTATTCTACAGGGAGGATATTTTGTTTGTAGATAGTTGCCCTGATTGGAGCTCTCTCGAACCAGGGCCTGAAGGTGGTCATCCAAGGCCAAATGATGGGCCAGCTGCCCGTCATCCCTGGCCCCGGGCAGCAGCTCAAGCTGGCGGCCATGCCCAGTGGAATGAGAACCTGTGTCATGAGGCCATCAGCGGCCTGTCCAGGTTGTGAAGTAGGACCCGGTGTCAGACTGCTATCTGGTGACCTCATCAGCAAATTTTCTTCCTTAGCATACAACTATGCATAAAATGTTATAGTTTATCAGAGTTTGTTTGGATCTGTCCCATAGTGTTTTAAATCACCTCTTGATACCATGCATGCTTTTCTGGCACACCATTCAGGGTAATTACACTGTTTTGATTGGTATGTGTACAGTATATAAACTTATTTCAAATGCCTTGGATCAAATTTTTTAAACTATTTTATGCTCATTTGCATTTCTCCACTGAATCGATATTTTGAGACGAATGGAGATGTTTAACAAAAAAGGCCAAAATCGACTCAATCGAATTGAGAGAATGTGATTATTATATTACATTACATTATTGGTGGGCAGTCTTTATGGGATGAGACCTACAATGATCCTGATCTAGGGCTGGAAATTAAGGAACCATTAAGATAAAGCAAATGTTGAATTTGAGTTATGTCATCAATGGACCTCTTGTAAATATGTCATACAGATCATTAGCCTGGATTTAATATCATTAAACATATCTGATGCACCCTTGTTTTCCACTCTTAATCCATATAGTTAATGTTGTATTGCCTTTTTCATTAATTGCAGCTTTAAACTAAATGCCCCATTGTGGCTTTTTAGCCAATCAAGCATGCTTCTAGCTTGCTGTCAAACACAATACTCCCTTATACAAGGTTTTTGAGTGTACGTGAGGAATATGTAAGAAAGAATGATACTTGAGTCAGTAATCTTCACCTTACATTTTTATTAAGAGACAATTCAATTCATGTAACATTATTGCAGTGTTAGCGACTTTTTTGTTTTCTTTTATTACAACAATAAAGCACGTAACACGTCATAGCTAACACTAATGGCTAATGGCTGTTTCGACAATCTGAAGCCGAGCCAACACGCACCATTCACATAAAAATTAGTACATTTTAGCATATTATCACTAACTGGCAACCGAGCGAACTTCAGCTGAATAACTCTCAAACTTTCACTCAGTAGGCTAGATACCATTGCTTTTGAAATTCAGAAGGTTCCATTAATTACGAGCGACTGTTTTATTTCAGTGTGGCTTGACCTGCACGCTGCTCTTTATGTTTTTTCCCCCTTCGTCTTGTAAGCGCATGCGCACTTGCGAACTTCCTGTAATCACGAATGAGGCCGATCACGAATGAGGCCAGGGCTGTGTTCGGAATCGCTCCCTATTCACTCCCTCCCTATACACTACTTAGGGAATCTACATAGGGCACTAGATAGGGATTCACTGGTGGAAAAGAAGGAGGCGATTTCGGACACTACATAATCTGAATAGGTTACTTAGCAACGCGCGACGCTTGCGTGACAGCGGTCACCGGCTTGGTGAGAAAGCATGCAAGAAACGGTAAAAAAGTGTTCTTTTTTATTTTGAACAAGGGTTTTGTTGTCTCGTTGTACGTATATAGGTAAGTTAGGTAACAAGGTAGCTAGCTAGCTAATTAAGTTGCATTTTCCATTAAACAGTAATAATTGTTAAATAAAAAAAATAGTTAACACTTTATAATATATTTAATCTACCGCGTTTATTTATATTTCGGTTATAAAACCGATTAAACTGATTTAATATAGGCTACAAGATGAAACTTGCATTTATATTTACATTTCTAGACCAGCGCAGGCTCAGCCGTCGCCATCTTGACAAAAAAATGTCTCCAGTCATGTAGTGTACATCGTTTGTCCCCTACATTTTGTGGTGCATTGTGGGGGATATTGAGTGGACTATTTAGGGTGTCAAATTGACATTTTGAATTTTGGACACCCTACAAAATGGCCGACACCCTAAATAGTGCACTATATAGTGAATAGGGAGCGATTCCGAACACAGCCCAGGTCTGCGGGTCTGCAGATGGACCCTTCTCGAATGCTGTGTGAGCACTGAGCTGATTTTTGAATCACTTAACGTTCTGTCAACAACCTTGGAAAAATACCGACGAGAAATTCCATAGCTAACGACGTAGCCTACTTCCGTCTGCAACTGAAATGATCATACTCACTTTAGCTTTCAAAAATAATAATCATTGCCATTGGACTATAACTACAACAAACGCTGCATCATTCGCCACGAACACACAGGTTATTGGCCTTATCTACGGTGCTAGCCTAGTCGTCAATGTCCCAATTATAGTAGCCTATTCATATTTCTCTGAAACTGTCGCCGCTTGTGCATACATCAACCTCTCAAGTTGCACTGCATGATTAAATAGCCCAAACCCGTTTACAACCATTTTGCCAGTCAGACAATAACATGCATAAAATGTACCGTTTCTACACACTACAAAAACGTTTGTTCCGATATAGGCTAGCCTCTAGGCTATTATCAAAAAGTTGAAATTGTTACAAATAAACATTCGGTGTATTTTCCTTTGCGTAGGCTACGCCTACCCAATGTAGCGTTAACATTTTTTTCTACAAATCTCTGATAAACAGATTAAGGAACCAAATATCCTACCTTGTAACGATTCTGCAACTGGTTTCTGTTGAATGTTGAAGAGATTCTCTTATTCCATTTTGCCACTGCCCAGCAACGTTGATGTTTCCACAGCGCTATCGCACTCGTGGCTACTAATAGCCTACGATGCTGTTATGTAAAAACACACATAACGTTACTTTTTAAGGTATATAAATACATTGGGCTACGTATTTTATCCGAATTATGCACATAACTGTTCCGTTGTATTATGAATGTACTGTATGTGATAATTCTGACATCGTAGCTATCAGCAAGTGTTTTGATGTGGGTCAGAAATAGTCATGTCATGAGCATCTGCCACAGTTCTGTGGTATCTGCAGATCCATAGACTAGAAAAATAAGGAGAAGCACTGAAATAGCTTGAGTGAGGAACAGCGCCTACAGTGGCTGAATGGGAAAACTACCGGATCGGCGGTTCTTTTATTCACTGATTTAAATTTTTTAAATTATATACTTTTTCAGTTTATGATTGAGGCGAGGGCCCTTTCAGTTGAGAGGCTCTTTTCAGGTGAAACGAATAAAACATAGCAAATGCCGCCTATGCTTCCCGTCTCTGATCCAAACCCAAATGCTGTCACGTAACGTTATGTTGTCTAAGTTACAAAATAGGCTACAATTGAATTGTTAACAAAACATTTTTAGCACTGTTGAAATTTTTATGTTTTAGCTAAATGCTCATCTAGCCTACTAATCACTCCATTCAACATTATTCAACGAATTCTGATTTA
This sequence comes from Synaphobranchus kaupii, assembly GCA_029718625.1. Taxonomy (NCBI): domain Eukaryota; kingdom Metazoa; phylum Chordata; class Actinopteri; order Anguilliformes; family Synaphobranchidae; genus Synaphobranchus; species Synaphobranchus kaupii. The sequence continues at coordinate 35,978,962 of CM056388.1, read as the reverse complement.
CAGTCAAGCCGGAAAGTCTGCACACCCCTTTCACCTTCTCCACATTTTATTACGCTACAGACATATTCTACAATAGATTGAGTTAATTTTTTGTCTCAAAATTCTACACAAAATAGCCCATAATGACAAAGTAAAAACAGGTTTTTAGACATTTGTGCTAATTTATTAAAAATCTAAATGTAAAATATCATATGTACACTTTTGATATGACACCCAAAAGTGAGCCTATATAAGGTCCCACAGTTGACAGTGCATGTCAGAGCAAACTCCAAGCCATGGGGTCAAAGGAATTATCTGCAGACCTCAGAAACAGGATTGTGTCAAGGCATAGATCTGGAGAAGGGTACGGAAAAATCTCTGCAGCTTTACAGGTCCCAAGGAGCACAGTGACCACCATCATTCGTAAATGGAAGAAGTTTGGAACCCACAAGAATCTTCCTAGACCTGGCCGCCCGGCCAAACTGAGCAATCGGGGAAGACGGGCCTTGTCCAGGGAGGTGAGCAGGAACCCGAGGGTCACTCTGACAGAGCTCCAGCATATCCTTGTGGAGATGGGAGAACCTTTCAGAAGATCAACCATCCAGGCAGCACTCCACCAATCAGGCCTTTATGGTAGAGTGGCCAGACGGAAGCCCCTCCTTAGTAAAAGGCACATCACAGCCCGCTTGGAGTTTGCCAAAAGGCACCTAGAGGACTCTCAAACCATGAGAATCAAGATTCTCACCTTTTTGGCCTGAATACCAAGCGTCACGTCTGGAGGAAACCAGGCACCGCTCATCACCTGGCTAATACCATCCAGCCCCGGTTCTAGACTGCTGTGATTGGGGGGGCAGACAGAAATGTAGGGGGGGGGGTACCTTTTTATTTAGTGCACTGTGTGTGCCATACAGTTCCCAGGCTTTTTCCCCTCGTTTGCATATATTTGTGTGTGTGTATCCTTGCAACCACACGCACGTGTGTGTGTCTAGATGGGAGCAAGGCCTATGATATTATATACTTAGACTTCCAAATGCATTTCAGAGTGGGTTCGGAACTGGTTACGGGATAGAACACAAAGGGTAATAGTAGGAGGGATCTTGTCTGAGCAGGGTAAAGTGGGAAGTGGAGTTCCACAGGGTTCGGTTCTGGGTCCACTGCTCTTCCTCATTTACATAAATGACCTAGATGCGGATATTGAAAGTACATTAGTTAAATTTGCGGATGATACAAAACTGGGAGGTTTAGCCAACTGTCTGGAAGCTACTAAGGTAATCCAAGAAGATTTAAACAAATTCCAGAAGTGGGCAGAAACCTGGCAAATGAAATTCAATATAACTATATGTAAAGTTCTACATGTGGGGAATAAAAACATAGGGCAGGATTACTTTATGCGGGGTACAAAACTAGAATGTGCACATGCAGAAAAAGACTTGGGAGTAATAGTCGATCAAAGCCTATCAGGGTCTGGTCAATGTGCTGTAGCGGTAAAAAAAAAGCTAACAGGATGCTGGGATACATAGCCAGGAGTATTGAGTATAAATCTAAGGAGATCATACTCACGCTATACAATGCCCTTGTCAGACCACACTTAGAGTACTGTCTGCAGTTCTGGGGACCTTACTACAAGAAAGATATAGAGGCGCTGGAAAAGGTCCAAAGAAGGGCAACCAGATTGATCCCGGGTATAAAAGATAAGTTTTATGAGGAAAGGCCTGAAATGCTAGGACTTTTCAAGCTTAGTAAAAGGAGACTTAGGGGGGATTTGATTGAGGCGTTTAAATTTATTAAAGGGATCAACAAAGTGAACTACAGGAAATTATTCAAGTGGAAACTGGCAAAGAATACATTTCTCACAGACACTAGGAAATATTTTTTCACACAGAGAGTGGTCAATACGTGGAATAGCTTGCCTGAACATGTGGTGGAGGCAGAAACACTGGGGGTGTTCAAGGCCCGGCTTGATTCAGTGTTAGACACTATTAGTACAGTTTAGAGGTAAGAATAGACAAGCATTGTTGGGCTGAATGGCCTGTTCTCGTCTTTCCTTGTTATTACATTACATTACATTTATTTAGCAGACGCTTTTATCCAAAGCGACGTACAGTAAGTGCGTACAGAGACATCATCATCATTACAGAACAGACGAGGCAAAGCACATCCTTTGCATAATGTAGCAGCTATCCCTAGCAATGAACGTTGACTGTAGTTCACAGTAAGCTGTGGGCAAATCAGCAACACCACACTTCCATTCCAAATACTATTATAAACTATACTATTATAAACCATTCCAAATACTATTATAAACTATGCTATTATAAACCATTCCAAATACTATTATAAACTATACTATGATAAAACATTCCAAATACTATTATAAACTATAATAAACAGACAGGAAACAACAGGGAACAGGGAACTGATATTCTAGGTGAGGATATCAGTCAAGGTGGAGTCTGAAGAGGTGTGTCTTCAGGCCTCGACGGAATGCAGGCAGGGTTGGAGTAGAACGTAGGGGAATGGGAAGTTCATTCCACCACTGAGGTGCTAATGTGGAAAAACTCCGCAGTCGGGACAAGCGAGAGCCTTTGACACGGAGGGGGGGAAGTGCCAGTCGCCCTGCTGTAGAAGAGCGAAGTGGTCGAGCAGGAACATAGTTCTGGATTAAGTCCTGCAGGTAGGCGGGGCCTGTCCTATTGGCTGCAGTGTAGGCCAGGGTCAGAACTTTGAACCTGATCCTGGCTGCAACTGGCAGCCAGTGGGAGAGACCTCAGCAGGGGGGTTACGTGGGAAAATTTCGGGAGGTTGAACACAAGCCGGGCAGCTGCATTCTGGATGAGTTGAAGAGGCAGAATGGCGCAGGCCGGTAGGCTTGCGAGCAGGGAGTTGCAGTAGTCCAGGCGTGAAGTGACCATGGTCTGGACAAGAAGCTGGGTGGAGTAGGTGGTCAGGTACGGTCGAATTCCTCCTGATGTTGTACAGGAGGAACCTGCAGGACCGTGCCGTCGCCCTGATGTCCTCTTTGAAGTCCAGCCGGTCGTCCAGGACCACCCCCAGGTTCCTTGCAGAGCGGGAGGCAGCCACCACGGTCCCATCAACGGTGATGGAGAGGTCATGTAGTGGGGAGGTCTTGTACGGCATGAAGAGGAGCTCTGTCTTGTCAAGGTTGAGCTTCAGGTGATGGGTAGCCATCCACTCAGAGATGTCAGTCAGACAAGCAGATATCCTCTCCTTAACCTGTGGGGTAGAGGGAGGGAAAGAGAGGAAGAGTTGAGTATCATCAGCATAGCTATGGTATGAGAAGCCATGTGAATGGATTACTGAGCCAAGAGACTTAGTATACATAGAGAACAGCAGAGGACCCAGTACAGATCCCTGCGGGACTCCTGTAGACAGGGGACGGGGAGCAGAGACGGAACCCTTCCAGGAGACTTGGTAGGATCTATCAGTGAGATACGATACAAACCAAGAGAGGGCAGTTCCAGAAATGCCCATCTCAGCGAGTGTGGAGATCAGGAGTTTGTGGTTGACCGTGTCAAATGCCGCAGACAGGTCAAGGAGAATCAGAAACAGAGGAGAGGGAGGAGGCTCTAGCAGTGGCGAGTGCCTCAGTCACAGCCAGGAGAGCAGTTTCGGTGGAATGGCCGGTTCTGAAGCCAGACTGATGCGGGTCAAGCAGGTTGTTCTGGTGGAACAACCATGTTCTGTTATGTTATGTTATGTTATGTGTGTAGGGGTGTTCAGAGAGGCCACTATTTGTATTTCTTGAGGTCTAATTATGCGTGTTTGTATTCAGATAAAAATGAAGTTAGCACAGTTTGCAGCTCTGCAACAAAAAAAGAAGGAAACTTGGCAGACAATACTGTTTTTTGGCACTGACATTCCTATTGTTGGAATATTAAATCATTTAACTCACTTTTCTATAATAGCCTAACATAATATTTGAAGTATAACAACAGTCTTACATGTTATGCAAAAGTAGAAGGCTAACAGCAGAGCTAACTATTGTATACCACCCTGGCAAATGACAGCTGCTTTATGCAAATAAAATGGGGTAAGCTCCACAAAATAAATTATGTTGTACCAAAGTGAAATAAGGTTATCCCTTTAAATAAAAGCTGAGTGTGCTCTTTAGCTAAATCAAGAAAAAAAAAAGTCTTTGTCCCAAACATGGAGCTTACAGTTGCCTACATCACCCATTCAGTGATTACGCTGAACTACCACTACACCGAATCTCAGGACTGTTTTCAAGAAATAAAGCAGCAAGCACTTTACAAACAAAGGTAATGTTAAAAAAAAAAAAAAAATTTGTAGGCTATGGTTTTCTCTTAAAACTGTTGGAGATTTCTAACAATATGGTTAAAAGAAAAAAGAAGGCCTAGCTATTCCCACTGCAAAACACAAAGTAATTGCCTCAAAGCAATGAGTCTTCTGTTTGTTTCATAAAAGCCCTAACAAACTCATCCAAATCAATACTCTTGGTTATTAATTTTTCATGTGCCAGAATCACCAAATTCCTTTTTCTCTCATGCAGCATTGTGCAGCGGAAGGGTGTTAGGACACGTGTCAGAGTGGAGAAAGAACTCTCACATCATGCTGAGGATACTCCAATCACCAGTGCAGTTGCATACATTGCATGTAGCTCTGGAAAGGCTTCCTTATAGCCCTGTATATGTCGACACACTGTTGACAGGTCCTCGTCAGTGGAGAACTTCTTGAGGCAACATGGATTTTGCCACATCAATTTCATTTTTCAGACTATTGGTTGTTGCATCAGTACCGGCAAGTAGCTGCAGCGGTTTCAATAGGGCCAACTCTAGAAAAGACGTAGACTGGGGAACAAGACAGCTTACTGCCCTCATCAGGTCAATATTTCTCCTCGAAAACCTGTCCTCAATCTCTGCAATAGCTCTGTCCAAGATGTTTAGGAGGGCTCTTCTCAAAGACTGGCTGGGAGTGTTGGAGGAATCGGACTCAGTGTGACCAACGGTGGAGAGAACAAAACTGTCTATGAGCTGTTTGCTCATTGTTCTCCTTCTTTTTGTAGCAGTGGGGCTGTCTAATATCTCAAATTATCCCATGAATCATCTTCTCGGATATCTTTTAAAGCTTGCAGTGAGGCACTGATAACCTCCCCAGCACTTGCAAAGATCCACAGCCTTAGCCTGCAGAATATAATTTGCTGGCTTCAAGACACCAAAAAATTTTGATGAGGAATTTACCAATTTCAAAAAATGATGCTTCCTGAGTTGTACTAGGAGCCCTGATGCCTCTGTGCATAAAGCCCATTGCTGCCACACTATCTTCAGAAATCGCTGACAAAAATGTTCAAGATGGCATCCTCATTGTCTACCAGACATTTTGTTACATCATAATGACTGGTCCACCGTATCTCGAGTAACCTTTTAAGAGAGGGTGCATTATAGTTCTGGGCTACATAATGATGGCGAACGAAGGAATGTAGTGAGCCGGAGAGTTCAAAGAATGTTTTGGCGCATGGCTCTTCCTGAATGGCATGCACCACTGCTAGGTGCAGCTGATGGTTGTAGCAATGTACATAAGGAATGAGCCTGCCAAGCTTCTGTTGCAACAATGCTTGAACCCCACCCCTGATCCCACTCATGACTGATGCGCCATCATAACATTGGCTGAATTATATTATCAGCACTGTAACCTCACTGGACAGGTGTTTGAGCATTTCTGTTGTTATATATTCTGCATCCAACCCACTCAAGTCCAGTAAACCAATCAAATGCTCCTCAGGAACCGAATTACAGACAAACCGAATCACAAGTGAAAGATTCTCAACATTGCACCTGTCTCTGGTTCCATCACATTTGATGCAGAACCCTACTGTATCTGCATTATCATATTTTCTTTTCACCCTCATGCAACACCATACTGGCTAGAGTGTTAATTATCTCATTTTGAATGCCTTTTGATGTGTACTTTGCATTCTGAGGGATGTTTTTTGCTATTTCAGCAAGTTTGGAATCCTTAGCCAGAGTGTACTCAAACAATTTCAGGAACATGCCCAGCAGAGATATCACTGTCATCGTTTATTTCGGACTGACTTTCAGGGCTTCCACGAAAAGCAAGTTCGTTCACACCCAGAACTGCACCACTTCCCTATGCTTCTGATGTAGTATCGGTTTTACTCATCCTGTGTTTTTTCCCAAGAGACATGATATAGTGTCACAGTTTCCACTCTCGTGTTCAGTTCTGTCCATGATCGTGCAGCATTCAAGTGGCTATGGCTAGATTGCATGCCTGTATAATCCCCTGTCCTTTTCTAATGCCGTTTCCAGTTAATAAACCCCGTCTTGGTAAAAACTAGATCTCTTCATTTTTGCTTGAAAACTTGCGACAGGGGAAGCAGAAACATGCATCTAGTTCACTGAATATTCTAGCCATGATCGTGACTGATACCAGCTTGGGTTGAAAGAACGAGCCTTTTTGCCAAACTCCCGTTTGGAAATACTTTTAGAACTGGCTGAGATGGTGTGTTATCATTTAAATTGTGGCCGAGATCCACGGAAGCACCCCCCGACTGCCTTTTCTTCCGAACTGGGACCGGGCACAGGATCCGATACTGAGCATGAAGATTCTGAACTACCGGTATGTACAACTAGAGCTGCATTTGTGTTAACATTACTGTGCTTTGGTTTAGTAATAAAAAATCGATGCATAATGATTTAGGCTAATACCGTATAAGCAAGTAGGGTAACTGTCACCAAAAGGAAAGAAGAACCGTGGAGCACAGAGAATAAGAAAAGAAAGAAAAACACATTAGCGACCTAACCGTTAGTTAGCTTTAGCTATAACGGTGACAATTAGCTAGCTAACAGTTAACGTTACCTAGCTAGTTAGCTAGTCTAACGTAAAACTAGTACTGTAGCTAGCTAGGTAACGTTGCGTAAAACCACCACCACCAAGCCCCTCAGACAGTAATAACACTAAACCACTAAAATGAAACAAGACAAGACTCAAAATACACAGGCTTAATTATAAACTTTTAAACAGAATAACTTTTAGACCTATATTATTTTTATTTATTTTTGCTATGGGCAAATGTTAACCTCTTCAAGTGACAGAAAAACACCGACAAATGTAGAGAGTGACAGCAGATCGGTCCGTCTCCCAGTTTTAAACTGCCAAACAACCAATCAGAAATACATTGCCAAGTTGTTGTTTTTGATATTTTGAATAGAACATTATGATTGGCTAAGTCTCCTGAACTGAGAAAGATGCAAAATATCGGGTTAAAAAAAAATAATAATAACTTGGATTTTTTCTAGGGATCGATCAAAGCAATTGATTATTTTAAGTCAATGGTCAAAGTTTTGGGGGGGCACAGCAAAAATTTGGGGGAGACACGGCCCCCTCTGGCCCCCCCTAGATCCGGCCCTGATACCATCCCTACAGTGAAGCATGGCGGTGGCAGCATCATGATGTGGGGATGTTTTTCAGCAGCGGGAACGGGGCGGACTAGTCCTGATAGAGGGAAGATGAATGGAGCTAAGTACACCGAGATCCTTGAAGAAAACCTGCTCCAGAGCGCTCTGGACCTCAGACTGGGGCGAAGGTTTACCTTCCAACATGACAATGACCCGAAGCACACAGCCAAGAGAACAATGGAGTGGCTTCGGAGAAAGTCCTGTGCATGTCCTTGAGTGGCCCAGCCAGAGCCCAGACCTGAATCCAATTGAACATCTATGGAAAGAGCTGAAAATGGCTGTGTACCGACGCTCCCCATCCAACCTGACGGAGCTTGCAAGGATATGCCGAGAGGAATGGGCAAAAATGTCCAGAAACAAGTGTGTCAAGCTCGTAGCTTCTTTCCAAGATGCCTTGAAGCTGTAATCACTGCCAAAAGGTGCAGCAACCAAGTATTAGGCTAAGGGTGTGTACAGATATGTAACCCCTAAATAACCTAATTTTTGTCAGTAAAATAAAATTGCATATTTTTCTAAAAACCTGTTTTCACTTTGTCATTATTGGGCTACTGTGGTAGATGTTTGAGGCAAAAATTAACTCAATCTATTGTAGTATAAGTCTGTAACGTAATAAAACATGGAGAAGGTGAAAGGGGTGTGCAGACTTTCCGCTTGACTGTATGTCTTAATAACGTTAACACAGACAACTTCCTAACAAAACATGACAAAAGCATAAGCCAGCTAGCTAGGCTACTGTGGTTAAGCTACCAGGAAAAACAAACCTTTCACTCTGCATGAAAATGCCAAGGTGACCGGTGCCAGTAGACTACGTTAGCAAAATGCAATCGATTATAGCTACAGCAAATAAACTATCCGCTACACGTGATTGGGTTATAATCTCAAATGTATGCGAGTCAACAACGTTTAAACTAAGTTACTATTAGCAAACGATAGCCATTATGTAATCATTGCTTTAGATAGCTGCATGCTAGGTAGGCTGAATAGAACGCTGAATTCAGCACAGGACATGTGGTTTGGACTTCACAAAATGGTAAGATCTGTAATCGGAATCAGATTTGTTTAATAAAGTGGAGAAATCAGTAGATGAGCATTTGGTTAAAACCTAGACAAAAATTGTATGAACCCATATTTTTCTACAAACGCAACTACAACTGTGTCAGAGCACACACTACCATTTGAGTATGCCAGTTGAGTATACTTTTTTTTTGTTGAAAAGCTGTTAAATTAGGCTAGCCTTACCTGCACGACCAAATTGAGTGTTCTCAATATCCCCAGATGATGTAGCCAAAGTGTGTAAAGGAAACTGATATAGCCTAGGCTACTTATGTCCAGGTTTATATGGAGGATATTTCGCATACTGCATGTCACTGCAGTGTAGACTACAGTAAGCAATATGCTAGTACACAGGACGCAGTAAATTGGGCATTCACAATGCCTTCCTCTACAACACTGTTATGACCCAACAATACTATCCCAGATGATTTGACATTACCTTTTTGTGCTTTTATCACAATACATTACTTCTTTGTATCACTTCCAGGTTTCTTTAGACTACTTACCACAAAATAGGCTACATCACCATATTTTAACACTTTCACCTTCACTAGATCCCTTTATACCGCATTTACAGTTCATACCATTTCCACCTTTTATTTTCCACCTCACACTATACCAAATTACCATCTTTCTATGCCATTTCCAGCCATTGATATTTGTGAAGCAACCATACCTACAATTTCTTTAGGAATTGTTAATCTAGTTTTCCTATTGATCTCTATGGGAAAATAAGTCAGGAGAAACAACCCTTCAAGTGATCCATCCATTATCTACTGCATATCTGGCAACAGAGTGATGGTTTGAGGCACGTTAGATACCTCAGACCCTTGATAACTGGGGTTTGTACATTTGGCTGAATGTGTCATACATTTACTAAATTTAAAATATTTAGCTAAATTTATGAAACATTCAGCTAAATGTTTTACACATTTATTAAATTAATAATTTAGTAAATGTAAGACATATTTGTCTTAAATGTGAGAAAAGGGATATTTTGTTTAAATGTTGGAAAAAATAGTAAAACAAGTGTGTATTTTATGTTGCATTGGACAACATACAGCAGTGCAATCTATGGTCTAGATTAAATCCTGACCATGTCAGTACCAGCTGTGGCCAGAAATTCCATGGGGCAGTGCATAATTGGCACGGTGTCCCCCGCCTCATTGGTCAATAGTGATGACTAGTTGATTGAGAACCTGCGATCTGCTTGTACTGGCTGTATTAGTTGCACAACCCCCTGGTATATAACTGCACCACTTAGCCACTGGTGGTTGAGGTGGTTGATTTCATAGGACACAAATGATACACAGAGGACATAGGGTCGATTTACTGAGATCCAAAATAAGGGGTGTTATTTTGCGGGCGCAGCCAAACTATTTGCGCGCGTTATCATTTCACTCTTTGCAGGTGGTCAACTAGAGTCATTATGTAAATTACTCCAGCCACAAACAGCCATATTTAAATGAGAGATATTGTGTGTTTGGAATGGTTATATTGTAAGAAAACGGTGAAAAGACTGGCAACAATGTTGCCGTTTTTATGGTATTTTTTTAGTGTAGGGTATAGGCTACTATTACACTGAACAAGCTGGCGGTTTATTACAAAATGTTTCACCGGATGTCTCTTAGTTTCTGCCGGGCGTTACAGATGTTTGTCAGGACTTAAATGATCATAACTATGCTTACTAGCACTAAGCCTACTCGTGCCGTAAGTGACATAAAATCACATTTCCATTTGATCATGGGTTTTATTTTTTATAAAGTTTTGATTTGTTTGTTATTCACTGTTTGTTACAATATATCTTATCGATTCCGTGTCTTTAATAACCTGCTTTAAAAATTAAATATGCTTTTTGGCATATTTAATTTTGGGAAAAAATGTTTTCAAAATGGCGTTCAACATGCTTGCAAGTTTATCGCTTGCACCCATGTGCAATATGTGTGGTGCAAAGCACTGTACAGCCATAAGAACTACAATGGGAAAGATTGAAATTCAGTCCACTTACTGTGTGTGTGTGTGTGTGTGTGTGTGTGTGTGGTGTGTGTGTGTGTGTGTGTGTGTGTGTGTGTGTGTGTGTGTGTGTGTGTGTGTGTGTGTGTGTGTGTGTGTGTGTGTGTGTGTGTGTGTGTGTGTGTGTGTGTGTGTGTGTAGGTGTGTGTGTGTGTGTGGTCTCTTTGGAATAAAATGAGTCTTTGGAATAAAATAAGACCAGACCTCGCTGTTAGTTTTTATATCACTATCTGCAGTAAAAAGACAAGCTGTTGACAAGAGGCCCTGTAAATCCAACAGAAATCAGCATGATCCAGCCTCTGCCCCATCTATCAGCTGTCTGCCCTGTACCCCCCCCCCCCCCCTCCTCCTCACACACATACAAACAGACATGCACACACATTCACACTTTCTCGCTCTCTCACACACACACACACACACACACACACACACACACACACACACACACACACACACACACACACACACACACACACACACACACACACTCACACTTTCTCTCACAATGCACACAGACAGGCACACACATTCACACTTTGTGTGTCTTTCTCTCTCTCACTCATGCACACACACTATCTTTCTCTCTCACACACACACGCACATGCATACATATTCACAATCTCTCTCACACATACACACACAGTCACTCATATCTACACACACACACTTGTCCCCTGCTGCCTGTCCACCCAGCACTGCCCTGTGGAGGGGGGTCACACATCTGGCCCATTCACAGCTTCACAGATTCCTGTAAGCCCAAGAAATCTCATTATCCTGTTAACTGTGCATTTATCTGACAAGACAAAAGGGAGCGAGTGACCCAGCTATCATTAAAGATTAATCGAAAGCATAAAATAAGAAGGAGAAGCAGAAAAAAGGAGTGGGGGCTCTAACCAGCATTTCTCTTTAATGTCTGATCGGCCTGACAGGATTATTAATCAGAAACCCGCTCTCTCAGCTTCCCTCACTTACTGTCTTTAGTTTACCACCATTACATAGCAACCGGGGGTCATTACATAGCAACCGAGGGTCATGAGGTCTGCGGCTAATTGGTTCTGCAGGGTTTTGAATAACAATGAGCTGCGCCCAATTATAAAATCACAGTGAGATGGAGCAGGGGAGAGTGAAGGAAACCTGCTAGGCTAGACTCTGTGCGGGAGGAGTGTGTGTGTGTGTGTGTGTGTGTGTGTGGAGGGGAGGGGGGGGGGGGGGGGGCACACTGTTTCATCACTGCAGCCTCTTTCCCTCCGTGCGAGGCTATTAATAAAATTTATAATCAATGCCTGCATAAATTTTAATGGAGGGCTGTGGAAAACATGCTCAGTCCCAGAAGATAGCTTCACCTCATTTTAAATTCCATTTGCATAAAAGATTCACGTAAAACAGAAAGATTTGAGGGAATTTTCTCTCTCTCTCTCCCGCTCTCTCTCTCTCTCTCAGATTTCTTTTCATTTTTTCATGCATTCATTTATTAGTCATGTTTTTTTCCCCCTCTTTCTTCTTTTCTTGAATCTGACATGAGTTGCCTGGGAATGGGATGTACTGTCTTTTGATTTGAGGCCTCGCCTCTTTTGTGAACAAAACCACGGCGCAGCACACCGCGTCGGAGGCCCCACGTGTGCCAGGGGGCGAGAGGGACCGGTTTCTCCCTCCCACTGAGGGATATGTACCCCCGTAGATGGCACCGCTGGAAGGGCCGTGCTTAATCGGTCACTGGGCAGCGGTGCGGTGTGGTGAGGCAACCGGATTTGTCTGATATTGCAGGTTCAAATCCCTGCCGTGACACTACTGCTGTGGTAAGATTATGTTGGAAGAGGACTCAAGAGACAAACATTTCTCAATTGCCTCAGTAAATATCTAGCTGTATAATGGATGTAAACAAAAAATGTGAAGTTGCTCTGGCATCTCCAATACAAAATAAGTCATTTTAATAAAAATAAAAAAACTGGATGGAGACCAAGGAAAATATAGCATGCCTTCTTTCCGTTCAGCCGATGACATCATCCTTCGTCCTGTGAACCATGCCCCAGGACGACACCAAACACTTAGCTAACATCCGCACAGCGGCGAGGCGTTCAAACCTTTGACTCTCTGTTGGACTGCAAGCTTTCAAAGCAGCCATTTTTTGGTGGCAGCATTAATGGATAGAGGTCATTGCATTTCTGTTGATACAATGGGAATTGTATACCAGTAAACTTGTCTGTCTTCCTGTCACAGTAATTCACCACAGATGCACTGTAACATGAGGCTTGTAAGTGCCCTTGAACGGTGACCTTCAGCTTTAGCTTTAAGAGCAGACGCTGAAATCAATCCCACCTCTGATAATCTAGTTTGGGTTCCACGTATTTGTAGGAAATACGTATATTCGCCTCTTGTGCAGGCCTAGTTTTTCTTAAGGCCAAAAGGAGCAGCCATTTTGTACCAGCATCCAGGAAAGCGTTCTCAAGGTTTGTAAAATTGGAAATGTGGAATTTATAAATAAACAGACAAATATACATGTACGTATCCGAAGTGTCAGCTGAGCCAGTGGGGCTCACAGACTGATAGAGCTGTGGGTGTAGGCTGCTGACTTACTTTGAATTTGTTTTGCCGCACTATGATACGAATACTTTATCTGAGACCAGCCAAAGACTTAATCCTGCTTTCCAGAATTAGGGAGGAAGTATATTTTCTCTTTTTCCCCCCATGGTCCGGGCACTCAAATATGCGTTTCTTACAGTTATTGACAGTATTGATTGGCACCTCTTGACTGCTGGTCTTGTCCAATGATTACTCCCAGACTCTGTAGAGAGAACTCCCCCTCTGCGTGGTCACGCGTCAAGACAGATGTTGAGTGTTTGTGTGTGTGCATGATCCAAACATTACATTTGATGAGACACTGGCAGTTTGAAAAATAACACAGATATCTACTTGTATCTGCTGATTTGCATTGACAGACAATTAGTGCAATTATTAGTATTTTTTTTACTAGCAGTGTTTTTTTCTTTATGCAATAATTCTGTTGTTTTTTTTTACTTATGTACAATACAGTTCCTCAGTGCAGTTGCCAGATTAACAAAATCATGAAACCTTTCAATCGGTGCATTTAAAAGCTCACACTAACTATACGCACAATAGGAGCTACTAATTATGCATTTTAAACTTCTGAACAGGAGCATTGTGATGGAAGCTACAGCTGCCGTTTCCTAAGCGTTTGTCATTATTTCACATTTATTTTGTCTCCCTAAATTACCTAATTAATTCTGTTGTTTTGATTGTCGTGTTTACCATTTGCTTTTGTGGAAGCAGATTCCTGTTCTGTTTGTCTGTTTGAGGAAGGAGCTGTCTCGCTGAATATTCATACCGCGTTCCGCCGACTGACAGCCTTGCCGTTTAAATTATGAACGCATTGGTGAAATCCGTACTGCCTCTGGACTGCCTGAAGCCAACGAAAGGTAGAAAAATGGATTCACAGCACTCACTAGCTCACCTTTAATGAAGGGAGGGGGGGGGGTGTGCCAAAACCAAAGCGCTCTAATGTGGTCCTTTTAAACTTGGAAATCGGGGCTCAAAGCCTCCATTCTCTATCATCACCCTTGTTTTTTTGATGTGAGAATATGACAATTTCCCCTCTTGTGGACTATGCAACTCGCCTCATCTCCAGGGAGCGGGGAGCAGGTAGCACCCCCTCCAATCAGACCTCAATTTTTGGCTGGCAATTGGGTCGTAGGCGTCATAGGTCATGCCTGATTGACTTGGCACACGGAGTTGAATCGCGGCGGCTCGACGAGCAGGCAGAAGGGACACCCTGGCCTGAAGTGGATTTCCCAGATGCATCTGACTGTGCATGCCCATGAGGTCGTTCCCAAATGGGTCTTACTGACATATAGGCTTGTGGTGGCTCTGGGAAATGGATGTGGCAGTAGGGTCCTGTGTAGAGAGGAAATGGATGTGGCAGTAGGGTCCTGTGTAGAGTGGAAATGGATGTGACAGTAGGGGCCTGTGTAGAGAGGGAAATGGATGTGGCAGTAGGGGTCTGTGTAGAGAGGGAAATGGATGTGGCAGTAGGGGCCTGTGTAGAGAGGGAAATGGATGTGACAGTAGGGGCCTGTGTAGAGAGGGAAATGGATGTGACAGTAGGGGCCTGTGTAGAGAGGGAAATGGATGTGACAGTAGGGGTCCGTATAGAGAGGGACATGGATGTGGCAGTAGGGGCCTGTCTAAAGAGGGAATGGATGTGACAGTAGGGGTCTGTGTAGAGAGGGAAATGGATGTGACAGTAGGGGTCCGTGTAGAGAGGGAAATGGATGTGACAGTAGGGGCCCGTGTGGAGAGGAAATGGATGTGGCAGTAGGGGCCTGTATAGAGAGGGAAATGGATGTGACAGTAGGGGCCTGTATAGAGAGGGAAATGGATGTTGGCAGTAGGGGCCTGTGTAGAGAGGGAAATGGATGTGACAGTAGGGGCCTGTGTAGAGAGGGAAATGGATGTGACATTAGGGGCCTGTGTAGAGTGGGAAATGGATGTGACAGTAGGGCCTGTGTAGAGAGGGAATGGATGTGACAGTAGGGGTCCGTTAAAGAGAGGGACATGGAAGTGGCAGTAGGGGCCTGTCCTAAAGAGGGAAATGGATGTGACAGTAGGGGTCTGTGTAGAGAGGGAAATGGATGTTACAGTAGGGGCCTGTGTAGAGAGGGAAATGGATGTGCCAGTAGGGGCCTGTGATAGAGATGGAAATGGATGTGACAGTTGGGGCCTGGAAAGAGAGGGAAATGGATGTGGCAGTATTGACCTGTATAGAGAGGGAAATGGATGTGACAGTTGGGGCCTGTATAGAGAGGGAATGGATGTGGCAGTGGGGGCCCATGTAGAGAGGGAAATGGATGTGGCAGTGGGGGCCCATGTAGAGAGGGAAATGGATGTGGGCAGTATTGGCCTGTATAGAGAGGGAATTGATGTGGCAGTATTGGCCTGTATAGAGGGGGGAATGGATGTGGCAGTAGGGGCCTGTGTAGAGAGGGAAATGATGTGGCAGTAGGGGCCTGTGTAGAGAGGGAAATGACGTGACAGTAGGGGCCTGTATAGAGAGGGAAATGAATGTGGCAGTAGGGGTCCGTGTAGAGGGGAAATGGATGTGGCAGTAGGGGCCATGTGGAGAGGGAAATGGATGTGACAGTAGGGGCCTGTATAGAGAGGGAAATGGATGTGGCAGTAGGGGTCCGTGTAGAGAGGGAAATGGATGTGACAGTAGGGGCCCGTGTGGAGAGGGAAATGGATGTGACAGTAGGGGCCTGTATAGAGAGGGAAATGGATGTGACAGTAGGGGCCTGTATAGAGAGGGAAATGGATGTGGCAGTAGGGGTCCGTGTAGAGAGGGAAATGGATGTGACAGTAGGGGCCCGTGTGGAGAGGGAAATGGATGTGACAGTAGGGGCCTGTATAGAGAGGGAAATGGATGTGACAGTAGGGGCCTGTGTAGAGAGGGAAATGGACGTGACAGTAGGGGCCTGTATAGAGAGGGAAATGGATGTGGCAGTAGGGGGTCCGTGTAGAGAGGGAAATGGATGTGACAGTAGGGGCCCGTGTGGAGAGGGAAATGGATGTGACAGTAGGGGCCTGTATAGAGAGGGAAATGGATGTGACAGTAGGGGTCCGTGTAGAGAGGGAAATGGATGTGACAGTAGGGGCCTGTATAGGCCTGGAGAGAGGAAGTGGGAGATGCTGGGACAGCTCGGAGGCAGGCTGGTGTGGATGTGGAGGGGTGATGCGCCACTCGTGGGAGCGCGGCGTGTTTGCGGGTTGTGAGCCGGGGTGCTCCTGGGCCTCTCGCCGTTCCCATCTGTGGAGGGGGGTGGGGGGGGGGGGGGGGGGTGTTTCTGTTTGCACTGTTTTTCTCCCTCTTTGTGTGGTGGCTTTTGATGCTTTATTTATACTGGTCCCTTGTTCCTTCTTTCCATCTTCTCTCTCTCTCTCTCTCTCTCCTCTCTCTCTCTCTCTCCCTCTCTCTCTCTCTCTCCTCTCTCTCTCTCACTCTCTCTGTCTCTGTCTCTCTCTCTCTCTCATTCGCTGAGGTTTTGTTTATCCACTGTGTGTGTGTTTTGGGTCCCGCGTGACCCACTCTGTGCCTTTGGGTTTCCATTCACCCCCCCCCCCCCCCCCCCCCGAGTCATTATCAGCACTGCGTCGGATTGTGCCCTGGGGTGGCAATCCACAGAGACCCCACCCTTTCCACGGTGATCTGCAGCTCCCACATCTGCTCTCTTAACCCCTTGGGTACACAGAAGTCCCACGCGGTAAAGCTTACAACATTGGACACTTTTTTCCATCACATATCCTGCACTGCAACAGAATCTACTGTGCAGAGGCCCAAGGACTGATCTACTGTGGTTGCATTAATCAGTGATAATTATAATGAGGATGTAAGGATACCAATCACCCAGGTATCATGATAATAGCGTGGGTATCCTCTGCATTATTATTTACCATCCTGTAGCACTCATTTGCATGTCTCATATTGCTTTTGCAATACAGTTTCACATAATATAAAAAGGATTTATTGTAATTTATTGTTGCAATATGTAATTGGAAAATACATAGAGATTTTGTTACTGCGACTAATTCTAACTGAGGCGCTGATGCTCTATGCTAGCATGCATGGCGTGTCGTGGGACATGAATGATATTAAGAAATGATAAAGCGTGATAATCATGCAGCGTGTTGAAAACAAACATTTATTTAGTGATAATTTCTTTGTCATGTTAGTTCTATGTAAAGGATAGCGGCTAAATTAACTGGGCAGCATTGCCTATGTAAACGGTAGGCCGCACTGATTTGTTCATGTCTGTGTATGTTGTGTGCATGTATGCGCATGTGTGCAAGTGCGTGTGCTTGTGTGCATGCACGCTTGTATGTGTGTGCTTGTGTATGCATATGTGTGTGTGTGTGTGTGTGTGTACATGTATTTTTGTGACTCGTAGGCTGTGATAGCGCCCGTATCTCCCAGGGCTTTAGCACGAGGCTTTTCTCTGGTAATGTTCTCCTGGTGTGTTGTTGTTCTTCTTGGGGTTATGGATTTTAGATTGTATTTCATCTGCCTTAAAACTGATGCCTTTAATGCCTGCTGTAGGCAGGCAGTATGAAAGAGCCCCCCTCCTCTTCCCCAGCCACACACCCTACCCCCCCAGGGGCCTTGCCTTTGTACAGAACATTCTGGGCCGTCACCTCAGAAAGGTGGTAGCTGCACTGCGGGTAGCAGGCCTGCAGGGGGCAGTGTTCAGAAAGAGGTGCTGTCACTGCTTTCTCTTCTCCATGAGAGAGAGAGAGAGAGAGGAGAGAGAGAAAGAGAGAGAGAGGGAGAGGGAGAGGGGAGAGAGAGAGGGAGAGGAGAGAGGAGAGGGGGAGAGGGAGAGGGAGAGGGAGAGGAGAGGGGAGGAGAGAGAGGGAGAGGGAGAGAGAGAGAGAGAGGGAGAGGGAGAGGGAGAGAGAGGGAGAGGGAGAGGAGAGAGGAGAGAGGGAGAGGGGAGAGGGAGAGAGAGAGGGGTAGTGGCAACTCCCTGCTCATGTCTTCATTACTGAAAGGCAGTGGGGAGGGGGAAGGAAACAGCAGAAGAATAATGCCATTATCAGCTTATTCTGAGGCTATGCTGATGTTTGTAGTGACACAGAACACAAGTTATGCTAATTAGGTGTGATTTGCATAATTAGAGCGAGAGAATCATTATTATTATTATTAAGGGAGAGAAGCCTTTCTGAGGGCTATTCTAACAGTCCCAGCAGGGACACTATAAATGAAGACCCAAAGAGAGAGAACGGGGCTGTCCTAGCAATGCTAATTTAGTCTGGTAATGCAAAGACAATATTCACCCCGACTTAATTAGCTAATGTATGTGCCA
>CM056388.1:35924008-35960092 GCA_029718625.1 Synaphobranchus kaupii | reverse complement strand
TGGTAGGCAACATGACGTTAATGACATGGCATCTAATATTAACCAAAAATCTTGCTTATTCGACAGTTGAACTCGGAAGCCTTCCGTTCTTGAACATTTAATTGGGGAAAATGTAACTGTAATATACAAGGAACTTTGAGTGGACCCTGCATTCAGGGCTGTGGTAGGGAGGGCCCACGTGATGCCACTCCCCCTAGAGGTGGGGGCCTGAAGCCGCCAGAGGCGGGGGGAGGTGGGAGGAGGGAGGAGAAGGAAACCTGGGCGAATGACCTATCACCAGGTCACGGCAGTGCTCACTGACTGCTGGGAGACCAGGGCGATTGAGGCGAGCTGAAATATCCCACTGGGGGAGCTTCCGTCTTCACTTCGCCATTGCTCTTCCTGTGGCCATGTTTGAATCGTTCAGGGTGAGATGCGATGACACAGTACAGGAGTCTAAGGAGGCGGGGCTGGAATTGGTCATAGTGAAACATGTGCTCAGGCAGAGTTAGTTAAGCAGGACTGCGGTCACGCAGATGTTTTCACAGATGGGATAAAAAAAGAACACGGTGGTAACTTCAAAGACACGGGGTGGGGGGGGGGGGTGAACGATTGGACATGAAGGGAGGAGGGCCCCGGGCGGGAAATTGCTGCGATTATGGGATGGCAAAGGCATACTCACGGGGCTTTACTGAGCACTGTCTACCCCCCACCCCCCCCACCCACCCCCGGAGGCGCGTACAGTCAAAACCGGAGCTCGCACCGGCTGCCTTATCTTTGCATGGCGTCCATTCAGGCGTGAAACTCATTTACAAACAAAAGGTGTGGACCGTTGTGACTACAGCAGCAATATCTGGTTGGATCCATCAATCACAGAGACAGCACTTAGCCAAACTGCAGAAACAGCACTAAAGTTGCTGAGCGCGTGCCATTTAGTACGCTGATGACTAACAGATGAGGCAGAACTCATTAAAACATCATGCTCAGTCGTCTCGTATCCCCGCGCCGCTCCCTCTCGCAACAAGTTCCCATGTGTGATATGTGCCGTTTATGTTTTGATGGAGACGTGAGACAATCGGTGTGCGCTTAATGTTGTCCCCTTTATCTTTCGGGAAAATGAAATATACTTGAATATCAATTCCGAACTACCCTCCAGGGTGAATGGTATTCGTGGAGTGATTTAAGGGGATGTTTGGGAGCAAAGAAACTTGGGCTTTTTTTCGACATTGTAAATTTGTATATCACAAACTTATTGCCACTCATAATTCATTGTTTCTATGGTAGGCTGGATGATGACACTAAAAAATACCAAAAAATCAAAACATAGCCTTTGCTTTTCATTCTTTCTCTCACTCTTTCTCACGTCCCCTCTCCCCGGTTTCTCGCAATCTCTCTCTTTCTCATACCCTCTTCTTTTATATCTCTCCTTTCCGCTCTCCCTTCCTCTCTCTCTCTCTCTCTCCCCTCCTCTCTCTCTCTCTCTCTCTCTCTCTCTCTCCCCCTCCTCCTCTCTCTCTCTCTCCCCCTCCTCTCTCTCTCCTCCCTCTCCCCTCCTCTCTCTCTCTCCCTCTCTCTCTCTCTCTCTCTCTCTCTCTCCCCTCTCTCTCCCCTCCTCTCTCTCTCTCTCTCTCTCTCTCTCTCTCCTCTCTCTCTCTCTCTCTCTCTCTCCTCCCTCTCTATCTCTCTCTCTCTCTCTCTCTCCCTCTCTCTCCTGGGGAAGCAGGGTCAGTTCCTCCTCCTGTTCTCCTCTCCTGCAGGAATGTTCCCTGCCTTGAAGGGTCTTCGGCGCCCCAGCGAATATCGCTGAGAATGTTGGGAATGCGGCTTTGCGGGCCACGCTCCGGCTTTGTTGCATTAGAGTGATCCCTCTGTTTTGCGGATATCAGAACGGGACGTTTTGATTAGATAGTCCCTGCCCAGTGACTTGGGGGAGGGGGGGGGGCGCTTCATGGCCTCGCAGTGCAGCCTCTGCACGGGGGGGGGGGCGGCTACGAGGAGATAAAACAAACACCGGCAGAGTTTATGGAGCCGGGCTGTTTATACGCCGTGTTCCCTCATTTCGCCGAAAGGCCCAGCGGAAGTGATGTGGCGGGAGGGGAATGTGACCCCGCGCGCGTCTCCTCAGCGGAACAGGTCGCCTGGGCCCGGGGGAAGGCGGAGCACGCGGGGGCGTTTTTGATGCGTCTGCCGCCATGCTGGCCGAGCATGCTGGGATTCTGTGTCCCGGCACCCTGCTGTTATCCGTCAGTACTGTGTGGGGGGGGGGGGGGGGGGGGGGGCCTGGGGGGGGGCTGGGGGGGGGCAGCAGGGAGAAACGCTGACCCTTCAACCCTGTCTCACCTTTCTCAGTCAGCCAAAAAAGGAAGTTATAAAAAAATAAAAAAACAAGAAACAGACCCCTACGGCGTCCCTTCTCCCCGCGTCAAGGAGCAGTTTTTCTGACTGGAGCTGCTTGTCTTGTTAGAGACAAATCAATACTTGGCCTCACCTTACCGCAGGCGCTGCGATCGCTGTGGTCCAGGAGTCTGTGACATTGAGAGGGATCCGGCGAGGAGGCGGGGAGCGGCGGATGAGGAGGCGCTTTTTATTAGCGCTCCGGGGCAGGAATGGAGGTTAAACGGCGGTGCGGAGGGGAAGCTCTGATTGAGCGGTGCACACAGGCCCTCATAATCGATCCCTTCGATTAAAACGCCGTTTGGGACGGACGGAGCGCTTCGCCCTTAATAGGTAGCGCTTCCGACCCAAGCTACGGGGCAAGATATTGGCGGGACCCCCCCGTAAACCCCTCCCTGACCGACAGTGGGTTCCCATCTGACTGCTCCGCGTTCACATTTGACCCGTGACCCCGGCGAATTTGCGCGGAGGCCGTTCGAAAATTACCCCCCCCCCCCCCCCCACTCCCCCCGGCCCGGATATTGCAGGACCGGGCCTATGTGCCCTCTGCGCCGAGACGGGGGCGCTTATCTCGCCCGTCGGCAGGGGAACGGCTCTCTGCTGCCGCGATCCTTTACGGCTGAGTCAGCGTCTCCCTGGCCCAGACACTTGTATTGAGTGCTTTTATCGTCCCCCGCAGTTTCCTTGTTTGAAACAATATAGCCTGACTGTTGTTATTGATTTTAGAAGATTGTGCTCTGGTAAGCGCTCCTCTGAGCCCGGCGCTATATTAAGCAATCATTCCTACAGCAGATGACAGGGCTCCCAGGGCCCGGCCTCCTCTCTAATAGGCCTGGTTTTACTCACATGTTAATTGATTGGGCGGCGGGGAAAGGGGGCTCGTGAGGAAGAGGAGAAATTAAGGGCCGCGCCGCTATCGGCACCAACCTCAGACCGGGGGGTCAGCGGACTGCGGCACCTCGCAGAGACCAGCCACGCTCTGAGAAGAAAATGTATCTTTCCTCGGCGGCAGTTATGAATTTGTTATGAAACCAGTGCGTGTCAGAAATATCTTTATTCTGCGTGCGCATGCATACGTGCGCATGTATTCCTTCTTTGAGAAGGCCTGAGAATTGCCGTGACCGACTTCACACGTGGCTGGCGTTCAGGATCGGCGCTGGACTGACTCCCAGTTCAGTATCGTCTGTTTCCCCTGCAGCCACGGCCTAGCAAAAGCTGGAAGCTCCGATAAATCACTGCGTTTAAAAAAAAATGTACAAAAAATAAATGGAAAAAAAGCCCTCCGTCTTTCTGGGTAACATAAACCCTCCTGTGGTCATGCATATTTAAGCGTACAAGGGTGCCGGGTTTCTGTTGATCGGGCCTACCACATGGCTGCCACACTGACGCAAGTGAGCGGAAGGAACAGCCTGCCGTTAGGGAGAATTTAATGCTGAAAACATCTGGCATGTGACACTGTGGCATAATCCAATTGGTTTGCACTCAGCTGAGGAATCAGAAGACCGTGTGTGTGTTGTGTCGTGCGTGCCTGTGTTTGTGTGTGTGCGTGTGTGTATGCGTGCGTCGCGTGTGTGTGCCCATGCTTGTGTATGTGTGTGTGTCTGTGTGAGTGTGTGTGTGCGCACCCCGTGCGTGCGCGGGTTCTCTTTGACCACAAATAGTTTGCACTTGCGCGCGCGTCTATGATCAGCCTCCAGGCTCTGTCATCGGCTCGCAGGCCTTATTGCATGGAAAGCTTTCTCATGGAAATGGGCGTTCCGTTCGTGGGGCGTGCCGTTCGTTCACTCGCTCCGCTTCTGTGCGCCGCGCCTCCGCTTGATCTGCTGTCGCGTGGACGATTAAGACCGGTTCGAGCCATTATTTAAGCCCGTCTGAAAGAAGGGGGGCGTGTGACGGAGCAGTGGAGAAAGCCCGCTTGCCCTCGTCACGGCTGTTCGAAGCACGCCGGCCCGAAAAAACGTCCCCCGAAACACCCATCTGAAGTTTTGGCGAGGTGATTACGCGGGCCCCAGCTGTCTGACGATGAATTTAATATGCCTGCCGGTTTCAAATGCATTGCTCCCCCCATATTGCACAAACAGCGCATTCACTTCTGGGATTCATCACACTCTCTATGCATTATGGGTTTCCCCATGCCTGCACCACATAGATTAGTGCCGCGGACCAGCGGGACCGGAGCATGGTGAAGCATCATGAAAACTATGATGGATGCAGCCTGCGTGTCATTAGCCGTATTGTGTAGATTCAGCACTGGCCTACTTTTAAAATCCCACAATGTCCGTTATCTAGTTACAGCACCGGAATGGTCATGAGTCACCCCTGTGGTGGCTCCGTTAAGGGGCTAATTCGCTAATGGAGGGACAGCTTTCTGCTATTTATATCCACCGGGTGTCGGGAGGGGCCAGTGCTGCCTTTTGGCAATGTTTGTGTGTGTGTGTGTGTGTGTGTGTGTTTGTGGGGAGGTAGCTCACTCAGACTCATCCCCTGCTGGTATCTCTCCACACAAGCGTTCAGAAAGGCCCCTGGAGCATGCTGCTGAGCTGAGACTGTCATTATCAGTCTGACAGAGGAGCGGGTGGAAGTCATTATTGCAGCCTGTAAATTACTCTGGGGGAAGCGATGGCCACCAGTTTAATTTCTTTAACAGCCTCAGAAATATTTTTTGCTGCATCCCCTACCTGGTTCCTGGTGAATTTGTACCACCGCTATGCAATTAACAGCACAGATCATTTACATAGTCACCGAGGTAATTTTCATAATGTTTTCTTTATTATTAGAGGAAGAAATTAACCCAGGAATTTATTTACATACCAGCCGCAAACGGTAACAGCTTGCTAATTGCCTGTTAGATGATTAATAAGCTTACAGCCGATGCTAATGAATCGTGCACTCGCTGTTTCAAAGGTGCTCTTGCAGTGTGCTTGTGTATTGGCAGTTTAATTAGTGTGATAATTATGCACTTGTTGCTTCTGCTTTCCAGCAAATACCATCAAACATTAAAAAAGATTAAAGTGAATTATATCGGCAAGAACTAATCACGTTCGAGTGCTGACACTCTCGCAGCTTGAGAAAGAAGAAATGGATTGTGGAGTGTGGTATTTTTTGAGAATATTTTTTGAAGGAAGGTTTACTAGCAGTCACGGTGCAATGTTGCATAATAATGTCAATGTTGTTCATCTTAACATTGATGACCTCAAATTGTTTAAATCTCCTCTGTATATTGTATATATAGATATGGCACCTCAGACATGCTTTACACCCTGAAAAATGCAAAGTGTGATTTAGGTTCCATTGCAGACTGAATTGGTCTGTGTTGTCACACAGCTTGCTACTGCACATGAATGTATTTTCAAAACTTAAAAGCATACTGAACTTTGTTAGAACATAATGTTGAATAGCTACCTGGCCTGGATATGAGTAGTAATATTCACGCTCATCTTTATGACTTGCTCCAGTGGTCAGCAACTGACCAACGGAGAATGACATTTTTTATCTCTCCATTCACTCCCATTGCATGTGATACAGGTCTCAAAAACATACTTTTAGCACATAAACAAATATATATCACGACATCCAGAACCGAATGTTTGAAGAGATAAAAAGCTCCATTCATGATATTGTACACTTTTTCCAAACAATGGTTTGGAAGAAGATCTGGTCGTTGGCTTATGAGGAACTTCCTTGTTTCGTTCTTGCGCCAGTAACGGTCCCACTTCCTGAAGCGTGCGTTAGTAAACAAACCGAGCAAGTTAGCAAAGAAGTTAGCAACAGTTGCTAGTTTTCTCAGAAAATAGTTCTTCAAAATCAAAACAATCAAATTTTGTCTCAAAAGTTTCAAAAGTTCAGTTCTGGATGTTGTGATTTTATATATCGGCATAATCCGCGTTGTTTGCATTCATTTATGTGGTAAAAGTGTGCTTTTTGAGACCTTTTTCACCATGCAATGGGAGTGATTCCAGAGAGAAAAAATGTCATTCTCCATAGGCCAGTTGCTGACCACTGGAGAAAGTCATGAAGATGAGCGTGAATATTACGACTCATATCGGTGCCAGGTAGCTATACAATATTATGTTCTACCAAAGTTCAGTAAGCCTTTAACTGTCTATTGGGGAATATTCCCTTCTGAGGGGAGTGGCAGTACTTCAGTGCTTAGATGCTTATTTCCCCCAAGAAGCTTTACAGAATGCCTGTCCTCTGGATTATGAAACCGAACATCCTAACAGACAAACAAGCTTTGGTTGGTGTATGAAAGGCGATGCCGTGTTTGCGGTGCAGAACCAAATAAATCCTTTAGAATCGGATGCTGTGCATCACATAAGATTTAAAATTTCTCCCGCATGCTTCAAAAAGTTTCCAGTTTCCAGCGCCCCCCCCCCCCCCCTTCCCTCCTTCCCCCTGCTTGTTTACAGAGAAGTGCCATTTTGATGAAGGCCTCCCGCAAAATGTTTTCCGTAATCCTTTGTGTCGCCTGATGCCAGTTTCCACTTTTCGTTGGCGGTGATGAAATTGTAGTGGCGCTCTCTGCAGAGGATGATTAAAAGGCGTTTTCGTGTTTAAAGCCCTGTGCTGCTGTTTATTCAATTGCCCTTATGATTCCAGGGTTATATTTTATTCAAGCGAAAGGCTGAGGTTCATGCAATATTGAGCAGACTGGCAGCACACACAGCATTCATAAGGGGACCTCTAGACCTCGAGTGCAGCACAGACCCCGTTTCAAGGCTGCGTGTTTTACTGGAGTGCGAGAGTGCTGGTGGTGTGGGGCGAGGTTCGTCCCCGCCCTGCGGATCGAGCCACTTTCTACCCCGTGAGTATTTTCGGCGGTTTACCGCGCCTGGCTCGATTTGCAGCACGCTTTCAGCTGGAATGCCCCCGCGAGTGCCCCCTTACTCGCCAAATTACACGCTGATGTAGAAACGCGCACGGGCAAAATGTTCAATGTAAAATCAACTTTTATAGAGTGCTTTAAACTCAAATAGAGTACATATGGTCCCTGTCGGACTCGTATTTACTCTAGTGTGTGTAACGCTTGATTCATCTCGAGGTGTCACGTTTAGTTAAAGCACTAGGTTTAAGTGCAGTGATATGTTGTGTCCCTCGGTCCAGGCAGAATCGTGACCCTCCTGCAGGGTGGCACACAGAATCTCCCAGGGGAGGAAGGTTTGAGTCGGTAGGTTATTCCTCGCCTCATCTCTACCCGCCTCCAGTGGCGTACCTGCGCAAGGTGCGTTAGTCGTGCAGTTCTGAATCAGGTGCGTTGCCAGAAATGGTCGTATAGTTGGGCCTGCATAGAACTAGGTGGGCCAGGATACTACACCCATTCCTATACAGTCATTCTGCATGTGTTTTATTAGTCTGATGCTTAATGGAGGACATTGCTAAAAGGCTACAGTTGTGACTTGGCATTCCAAATTGTGGAATAAAGAAAAGGCTGGTATTTATTTTTTTTAAGTTGAGCAAAAAGGGGGTACCTCAAAATGTGCTGTGTTTGGCAAAGTGAGACGTTTGGTGCAGGGTTCAATGGGTATGCGCTAACTTTGGCTGTATCCAGACTCTGATATTTAAGATGGATATTGATGAAATCACCCTGCTG
This sequence comes from Synaphobranchus kaupii, assembly GCA_029718625.1. Classification (NCBI taxonomy): domain Eukaryota; kingdom Metazoa; phylum Chordata; class Actinopteri; order Anguilliformes; family Synaphobranchidae; genus Synaphobranchus; species Synaphobranchus kaupii. The sequence goes on along the minus strand of CM056388.1, from coordinate 35,952,129 downwards.
TAATCACTCCTTAAGTTGCAGAAATGTGAGGTGCAATGGAAGAGATCAAACTGCTGTATTAGCTCTGTTGGACTGCAGTTAATTCGCTGTAGAGCATCTCTCCAGTATCTCTGGAACACTCCTGTTTGTGTCCTGTGTCAGGCTGTATAAACCCTTGGAGGGCTGCCCAGCTCAGAGTGATCTCCTGCAAAGAGCACGGGTCAGGAATATTTAATGCCAATCCTCCACCTTCTCACAGGAAAGCAAGCACAGCAGTTCCATTGATCTTGTGTTATGATTACAGATAATAAGAGCTCTCAACAAACAGCTTCCTATTTAAAGTTCCATTGGACAGCACTCTGTTATGACCAGTACAATGCACCATGGGCACTGAATAAGCCCCTCTCTCCCTCTCTCTCTCACTCTCTCACTCTCTCCCCCCTCTCTCTCTCTCTCGCTCTCCCCCCTCTCCCCCTCTCTCCCTCCCTCCCTCTCTCTCTAATGGTATCTCTCTTAGAAGCAATGCATATAAAGCATTCATCTCCAAAGCTGTCCAGACTCTGCAAAATGCTGCCTTTGAAATATTAACATCAACAAATCTTCAGGGAATCCTACAAGCATAAAATAAAATCTTTCTGAAGCTTTAATAGGCTCTACAACCTAGCAGAAATTTAGATGGCATGCGTCTTTTCATAGTCATTACAAATGGCCAAAAAATAAGGGGAAAAAACACTTAAAATAAAAATACTTCCAAAGTCCAACCAGTCTTTGTATTGAGTTTTGTCACGGTGAGAATAGTCTCTCATGGTGAGAATGGTCTCTCATGCCACAATATATATTCTCCTGATGAATGCGCACATGTACGTAGGCGCACGCATTCAGAACGCGCGCGTGTGTGCGTGCAAATGGCATGGATGCGTGCTTGCGTTTGTCTTTATGTGCTTTTGTATATGTGCATAATTCAGTGAATTATTCAACCAATAGCTAAAGCTGCGTGGTGTGTGAACTCGCTTGCACTATTTAATGGAATATATGCATGAAATGACTTGTTCAGTATAATGCGTGAATAGAAAGAAGAGATTTCAATCTTAAGAAGTAAATCTTTCTTTTACCCAGAGAGGCAAGTCATTCATAAAGTGCACGAAGTCCAGTGCCTCGTTTGTCTTGCAAGCCTCCTTTAAAATGCATTGTTATGGTTAGGTCAACATAAATGTTAATAAGTGTTACTATAAAGTAGGCCGCAGTCATAAGATTGATTGATTCCACACATAGCCACAGAACAGAGTCTGTATGGAAACACAAGGTCTACTTCTGATATTTACCAATATTTAATAATGTTGGACGTAAACTCTACATTTTTAAGGAGGTGCAATGTAACTATTAATTTAAAATTAAGCATTAATTACCACATTATAATCTGGGTTGGCACCCACATTTGCATAAGTAATATAACATCATCACGATTCAGTTAATTACTATATTAATAAGACATGAAAAATGACAGTCAACTAGGATTCAGTGTTGATAAGTACGCTGTGATATACGGTACCATACGTGGATAAATCAATCTTTCAGGTTAAATAGATTTTCAATATTTAATACACTATTGTGCTTAACTTACAGTGTGTAAGGATGCAACCATTACATCTCCCTGTCGGCATCATATAAAATGATGTGTTTCTATCCCATAATTCAATGTTACAACCAAATAACCGATAACTGTTAAAGCATGACATTCAAGAACTGCTCATTTATTTTTTTTCAGCTAATATTTGCAATGATAAAATCCTCGGGGTCCCCTTTTCCTCTAGATGGAGATAATTTTATGTCGCTTTGCCTCAAAGTGCCGGCCAAATTATTATATTTTAATTGTAATTGCAATATTACTGCCCCGAGGCGGCAATTTAACCTTTTATTCCCTTGGGATGTGAACGTAGAAATGTGATGTTTGCAAATGATCTGCTGTGATCAAATTGTGTTTTAGATTTAGCAAATTTCAAAGATTTTTCACACCTGCTAACTTTTTATTGACCCAAATAGAAAATCTCAATGACCCATGTTACATGTTAAAATGCTACCAAAATGGATACTATGGCGTTGACAATTTTCTACCTGTTACTATTTTACTTGATACAAATTAACTTGCTAATTTGTGTATCTCGACTGCAGTATGTATCCTATGGCCATACCATGAACTTGTAAGTACATTTCTTTCTCATAACCAGAAAACATATATACGTCTAAGAGATCAATATACAGTTGAGGACAAAAATTATTGGCCCCCCCTGTAAAGATGAGCAAAAAGGGTTATAAAAAATTCACCGTTTGGTGAATTAGCTTAATCTCACACTGAAAAAACAAGAAGAATCCAACCTTTAATTGACGTTAATTTATTATGAGAAAAAAAAATCCCTCATCAAGAAATAATTATTTTTAACAAAACCACATTGGCCACAATTATTGGCCCCCCTGCATTTATATATAGAATAAAGTAATAATTTTTTATATTTGGTCACATATCCTTTGCATGCCATGACTTCCTGATGTCTGTGACCCAACAACATCAAAAGACTCTTGATATCTTATTTTCTGGTACTCTTACAAGCAATACTATAACATCTCTGCATTGAATGGATCTCTATGGGAATTGGGGGGTGGGACTAGATTTAGCTGTAAATTATGCTGGAACAGTATGGAACACATGGTTGGCTAAATGGCTGTAAGTCATCAAGGGTCTGACGTATCAAACAAGCTTTAAACCATCACTCTGTTGCCAGATATGCAGTAGATATGGATGAATAACTTGAAGGGTTTCTTCTCCTGACTTATTTTTCCATAGAGTTCAATAGGAAAATTTGTCAGGAGAAACAACCCTTAAAGTGATCCATCCATATCTACTGCATATCTGGCAGCAGAGTGATTGTTTAAGGCTTGTTTGATACCTCAGACCCTTGTTGACTTACAGCCATTTTACCAACCATGTATTCCATACTGTTCCAGCATAATTTACAGCTAAATCTAGTCCCACCCCCCAATTCCCATAGAGATCCATTCAAATGCAGAGATGTTATAGTATCGCTTGTAAGAGTACCAGAAAATAAGATATCTAGGGCCCTATCTTACACCCGGCGCAAAGCGGCGCTAACGCAAACGCAAGTGTCTTTGCTATCTTACACCCGGCGCTAGGTCCATAATAACGCCTAACGTTTACGCCGTCAAACTAGCATGTTTGACGGCGTAACTCTTGCGCCATCATTAGTGAACTGGGCGTGTTGGTCTTAAGATGAGGAGTGGCCAGGATTCTTTTTGGCGTATTGCTATCTTGAGCCAGCAGAAAGCGCTTGCGCTAGAACCACCACAAACCTGGTCTAAAGTCATGTCGCAGTTGTTTACATGCTATTTTAACGGCGCATATAAGTGCGTCTACATAGGCGTGTGCACAACGCACATACCCCTCCTGTCTGTTACACACAGGGGCGTGCACAGGCATGACTAAAATATCTAGATCACAATGTGAAATATTATTATTGTGTAGGCTATATCAAAAATGCATAATAATAAAAGGTTCCATAGGTCCACATACCTTTCCCTCAGCGAAGGGAAACAATGCCACATTACATTGCTCTCAGCCCACTCCATCAACATCCAGGCGATGTGCGATGGTACGGGACAATGGCTATCCATTAAAAAGGAGCTGATAACACCTATAGCTATCAAGCCTAATGCGCAAATTGTCTTTGCACCTAATGCGTGAATTGTCATTCAATGGAAAACTCGCGCACGGCAATAGACGGACATTTAAGTTCTGAAAATGCGCTTCAGATGTCATTACAATACAGCTCTGTTTATCTATGAATACAGCCTGTAAGTAAATAGAATGGTTTGTGACTGAAAAAAGTTCAAAACCTTCGCTGTGCATAAGGTTTTTTTCGATAGCCTATGGTTAAAAACGGAGATGTCACCATGTTAACTAAATTGTAACCTTAGCTATTCTTCGTCCTTCATATTTTTTTAAATGACAGTGACCAGGTTTCCATACTCTCACCGTTTAAAACCCAGCTGATTTCACCCGTTATTCCTTAAGTGAGCAAAACGATTTTAAAGAGAACTAAGCGTCTAATTAGAAACTAAAACAAATTTGCAGCACGTTACACAATTAATTCACAATTGATTTTAATGCCATTCTCTGCACGTGAGCTGCATGTTCTCTGTTTCCAAGTCGCACGTTTCACGGTCTTCCTGGGAAAGTGGATTGTTTTAAAGGATTACGCTACGAGTAAAACAGGTTGGTCACATTTCCATAAACAGGGACATTATTAAACAAGGGGAAATATGCGTGAACTTATGGGTTGCGAACCTGACAGCTTTATTGTAGGCTATTTTAGTGTCATCATTAAGGCAAAATAACGGTATGTATGTTATTAATCAATATTAGCCTACTATGCAGGTAGCCCTAATGAACTTTGGATGAAGCTTGAACTTTGAGAACTCCATGAGAACAGCCTCTTGGAATTGATGGTTTGACACTTTCATTGCATAATCAAACGAAATTCGCTGAACAAGCAGGCTAATTTGGCGTGTTTCTAAGGTGAGACTGAAGCCATTGATAGCTTATTCTCAGCTGTTGCAGGTCCTTTTAGCGAAATTTAACCGCACATATTTTGTAAAATAACAGCCCTGTCTGAGAATTACAGGAACTCATAGGCTAATGGTTAGTCCGAATAATATTGATCATACTCCATTTAGCCTATTCCTTGATCACACTAAACACGCACGAGCATGGTCTGTTTCGCCATCATAAGCAATCCGCCAAGGTGGAAAAGCAGGCTTTTAAAGGGAATGGGATATGAACATTTTGATTGGTTTATTGAATGTCACGCCCCAAGACACACCTATAATTAATGAAGCGACTAGGTTCAGCCCAGTTGCGCCATGCGCCGTGCTTAGCGCCAATAAAAACACGCCGTTAAAATAGCAAAAGTGGACTTGGACACGCCCTAAATGGGACTTAGCGCCATGCGCTTAGACTAAGCGCCAAGATCGCCAAGATAGGGCCCCAAGAGTCTTTTGATGTTGTTGGGTCACAGACATCAGGAAGTCATGGCATGCAAAGGATATGTGACCAAATATTAAAAATTATTACTTTTATTCTATATATAAATGCAGGGGGGGCCAATAATTGTGGCCAATGTGGTTTTGTTAAAAATAATTATTTCTTGATGAGGGATTTTTTTTTCTCATAATAAATTAACGTCAATTAAAGGTTGGATTCTTATTGTTTTTTTCAGTCTGAGATTAAGCTAATTCACCAAACGGTGAATTTTTTATAACCCTTTTTGCTCATCTTTACAGGGGGGGCCAATAATTTTGTCCTCAACTGTAATTCAGTTTTGGCTGATTGCAGCATATCATTTTATTTTTCTTAATGAACAGAAAATATCCACCACAATTAATGAATTGCCTTGGTAATTATTAGGGAAAAGCAATGATATTTGACTATTGTGTAATGCCAAAATTATATTTTGTTTATCTTTTAAAATATTTATCAAAAAATTTCCTAGTGCATGTGACATACTGTATGTTTATACATTTTATTATCTCTCTGTCAAATATATGTATTTGATATGTTTTGTACCAGCGAAAGTTACCACCTATACCGAAATGGATTTGTGTAGTTGTTGAGAGAGCATGTAAGGACGTAGACATAGACATAGGGTAGACATAATAAATTCCCTGAGATGATGTTGTGCAATACGTTGTGCCCAGGCCTCTGATTGTGGCCCTGTCCTGTGCTGATTATTTTGGCGGCGGTTGGAACCATGCAGTAATTTCCCAGCTGCGGTAGCGGAAGGTTGCGGAGCGGGAGGGGGGGTCGGCGCGCTGAGGTGATGGGCTGTGCTGTTTGTCTCTGCGCGAATAAACATGGCCGCCCAGAGGAAGGAAACATAATTAGAAATGCGACTGAACTCTTCTCAATATGTTTTCCAGAGACGGGCCGAGCCAGGCGTGGAGACAGAGGGCTGACAATACTTATCAACTACTCAAAAAAAATAAAATATGAGCTTGATGTTTGCACTTATTTATTTTCTTTTTTTTGGCGAGGGGGGGGGTTCTCCTTTGTATTGTAGGAAACAGTCTTTGACAATGTTGGAATTCTCATTACCGGGTGGCAAGAGGTCTTCACAGTACAGTGTCTTGTCAAATGTACCGTAAACAGACGTAATGTGTTTTCCTGGCAGGCCCGGAGAACACCCTATGCACCCCTCTGCCAGACACCTTCAAATTCATACAGTCTTCTGTGGGAGCCGCAAGATTTTTTTTTTTAAACTGGTAAGCCTGGATAATTACTGACTCTGGCAGCGCCTTCACGCAAACGGCGTGTTCCGCAGCGTTACATAAGTGTTTCTGTGACCCGTTTAAAAAAAAATCAACGACTCCTCTCACTTGTCTGGTCGCAGTTGGCTTCTGAATTTGCATAATCTAATAAAGGTAAATTTTCGCCTTAATCGAAAACATCTGGCCAGTTCGGCGCGGCGGCCAGGCCTGAATGAAGAAATCTGCTGAACGGCCTGAAAAGGAAACGGTGGCGGCACAACGGCGAAAGGGCCTAAACTGAAAGCCAATAACATTTAGATAGGCTCTGGCCTCCTGTCAAACTTCCATTTGTAAGGCCTGAACGATTGGTAAATTTATCTTAATTACAGCCGGGACGAGCCAAGTGCAGAGTTCATTCTCTTCTGGCAACGGCGCGCTAATTATAGATGTTGCTGGCAAGGCCGATGATTTATTTCGCCCCTCATATCTGAACCAATATTGTCTCGTGCTGGAGACGTATGAGACGCGGCGCTCGGAACCCTCGGCGGTCGCCCAGCCGCGCTGGGGGACGAAGGGACAGCTGTGCGGAGAGAGCCTGCTGAGAGGAAAACAATTACTCCTGATGTGGACCGCAGCCAGGGCGGGAGGGCACGGCACGCCGGGGGCCCGCTGCAGATACAGCCGCCTGAATTATTAATCCCTTCCTCCGTCCGGCCCGGCCTGCGGGCGCGGGGGTGCGGCCGGCTATGCGGCAAGCGCCCGACCTCCCCGCGACCTGGCCCGGCCGACTCCTTCCGGTCGAGAGAGGAGAGCCGAGGGTCGTCCCCGTCAGGTGAGGTTTCTGGGCCTGATTAGCCAATGGGGTTCCCTCTGACACTGCAGGGAGGACTGTGGTGACGCCCTTCTAATTGTGAGAAGGTGTGCATGTAGGTCTGTCACGTGGGTTGTGGATATCCTGGAAAAATGTATTGCGTTTCCTAGTAACTACTTCCATGCGCAAGGTGAGGGATAACGATGGTGTAGCTAACAATGAGTAGCAGCTAGAAGCCTTGCCTGTCCAGGTGTAATAGGCATAGTGCAGGTCTGCTGTGGGTTTCGTACGACAGCGCTCACCTCTGCATGATACAACAGATGCAGTGAGCTAAAGACCAAGGTTCACCACCTAGGGAACTGATGCTAATACTGTTATTGTAGCCACAGGGAGTGACATCACCCATTTTGCAAAATGTTCGAATGCTAACTCATGCATGAATGCTCATGCATGAATGCTAACTTTTCCCATAGTGAAGCGTGGCTACGCACTGACAAAAACAGCCGCTACACCCATGTCCGAGGTAACCTTACCCCCGAAAGCCACTCCCACTCCCACTCTGATTCTCAGTGCGCTTGCCCGACAGACTCGTGTGGAACGTACTTGGCTGGCTTTCGGGGGTAAGGTTACCTCGGACATGGGTGTAGCGGCTGTTTTTGTCAGTGGGTAGCCACGCTTCACTATGGGAAAAGAGTTCAGCGGTCCAGCACTATGGATCACAGAGGTCCCGCATGTTGTCAGCTTTGATTTGGAATGCTTGTATCTGGATAAATACACGCCCCCCCCCCCCCCCCTCTGCATTCCACACACGGGAAGCCATGTAATCCCTACCTAACAAAGTCATAACAGTCGCCCCACTTCCTGCCGCTGATTAGAACTCTCTGTGAAAGCGGAAACCTGCTTCTGAATCAATCCAGCGCAATCTGCCCATTCTCTCTTTCCTCTCTCCCTCCTCCGTCCTCCCATTAAAAGCTCACTGCATAGCTTTTGGCAGGCTGCGTTTACAATAACCTGCGTGTGCGTGCGTACGTGTGTGTGTGAGTGTGTGGGTTCTGGGTAAGGATGATGGTGGGGGGAGGGAGGGGGGGGGGGGGGGCGGTTTGCTCATCTGAAGACCCCAGATTTGGAAACACTGCTATCAGATGTTTGTCAGGACTCAGTTTTCTGAAACAGCGCTTTGGCATTGGGCTGGGACTCCACGCCATTGGCTACTTGGCTGCGGCCCATCATTATTGCTGTGTCTGGAGGACGCGGGGTCCCACTGGAAGCGAAATCTATTAATCTCGCCCTTGCTTTCAGTGGGGAAGAGGAAGGGGGAGCTGACCTTGTAAGCATCTCCTCTTTGGAGCGGGCTGAAGTTACAGTAGATGACTATCAGAGACGCAGGAGCAGGTGCCAGAGACGGGCTCTAGTTTCTGCGTGCTGACAAAGGAGGACTGTGTCTGCAACCGGTGGAGAGGGGCCCAGGCCTGTCGCTTCTGTCCGGATGGCAAGAAAGAGAGAGAAGTGTGCGCTGTGAGCGCTGTTTGCTTTCAGCGCCTGCCCGTTCATTCCAAAAATAAACTCCTTTAATGAGCGAGAACGGTGACCCCCCCCCCCCCCCCCCCATCTTTTCCACCTCACAAACACACATCGGTGACCCCTGAAGCCGCTCCACTTCGACCTTCACCGAATGACTTGTCAGCTGGCTAGCTAAGAGGGTGGGCGTTTTGGAAGCGAGGCCGCACCTGTACAAATGAAGACAAACGCTCGCTGGAAGACAGCCATGCGTCCCGCGGAGGATGCCGGGAGCGCGCGGTTCCGCATGTCTCGCCCGAGCCTCGCCCGCGGGGACCTGTGATGTACAGACGGCTCCGGGGGGCGGGCGGCGGAGACCGAACGAGAGGCGATAACTTTGAATATTTGGCTTTGGCTGCATTGTAAAATCAGTCCTCGCCTCCATTGGGGGTTTTCGTCATTGGCTCCTGTAAAATAAGCCGTAAAGCTTTCACAGGGCTTCATTAGCTCTGACATTTGGATGATGAAATGAGTCCTGAGGGCCGGTCACGCCATTTGAGCGCCCCGATGTGTGTCTTTCATAATGGCGGTGAAAAGGCAACAGAGCGGGCTTAAAAGCCTCTTCGCTAATGTCTCTAACGTGCCATTTCTGAGGTGACGATTAGTCCCCGGGACCTAGCTTTTGATCTGAGAGATGATAACCGTGGGCTGCCCGGTCTTCTGTCTCCTCTAAAATGGCCACCTGGTGGCGAGACTTGAGAAGAAGTGAACACAGGGTGATAACATGGCCGAAATAAGGCACTGTGTATGCCCACAAAATGAACACAGTCTTAAACCAGCCTTATATTCTGAGTTCTCATAATGCCTTCTCCATGCTGGAGTCCATACAGAACTGATTGTACCCAGAAATGACCTCAGGAATAGAACTGCGGCTGGTCTGAAGCGGGCTCTCATTTCACAGTCACTTTTGTTTCTCTATGACTGTGGGACAGTGTGACACTGTATCAGGGCCCTGAGCAAACAATCAAAGGCCATATTACTGGAGCCAAATCCATCACTTTTGCTGGTGGGAGTGCATTTGTGTGTGCGTGTGTGTGTGTATGTGTGTGGGTGTGTGTATGTGTATGTATTTTATTGCGTGTGTATTGTTTAATTATGTGTATGTGTGTGTGTGTGTGTGTGCGTGTTTAATTGTGTATGTGTGTGGGCGTGTGTGTGTATTTGAAAGTGTGTGTGTGCGTATATGTTTATTTTTGTGTGTGTGTGTGTGTGTGTGTGCGCGTGTGTGTGTGTGTGTGTGTTTATGGTGTATGTGTGTGTGTGTGTGTGTGTGTGTGTGTGTGTGTGTGTGTGTGTGTGGGCGTGTGTATTTGAAAGTGTGCGTATGTTTTTATTTTTGTGTTTGTGCGTGTGTGTGTGTGCATGTGTTTATGGTGTATGTGTGGGTGCGTGTATGTATTTTATTGTGTACGTGTGTGTATTGTTTAATTATGTGTATGTGTGTGCGTGCGTGTTTTAATTGTGTATGTTTGTGGGCGTGTGTGTGTATTTGAAAGTGTGTGTGCGCGTATGTGCTTGTTTGTATGCGTGCGTGTGTGTTCCAGATAGGTGTCGTCACTGTACCCGCCTGCCTCTGTTGCCTGTGGAAGATAAGGTCCGGTGATAGCCCTGGTTCTTGCTCTTTTGTATTTTTCTCCCTGTACAAGAGTGTGGGAGCCTGCAGACATGAGGGTTCGGGGGTAGGGGGGTGCGTTGAGGAGAAATGCTCCTCCTTGTGCAGTCTAGTCACACACAAACAAGGAAATAGGCTGGTTGTGTTTGAAACTAGAAATAATGGAAAAGCTGGTCTTTCAATTTAGCCACCCTGAGTTTTTTTTTTTTGTGTGTGTTTTTTTTTCCTTGTTGCCGAGGGCAAAGAAAGGTAGATGGCTTGGAAGTCTTCAGACATGCACCAACCAGAATAAATACCCTGCAAAATGGAGCCAGCTATAAATAAACAAGCTGCAATATCCTGTGTTATGAATATATAATTTCCATCTTTAATAACTGGGTAGGCCCAGGGGATTGTCTACAAATGGCCTGGTGAGCTCTGATATTTCTGCATAAAACTCCTGTTGAATTATTAAAGCACCGGTGTATAGATTTGTCCTCTGGCAGGTAGGGACCTTCTTGAAATGGTGGTTCCCGAGCCAGCCGCGTTGCCAGGCAGCCCAGGAACACACCCAAACAATAGGCCGCGTTGTCTTTGTCAAGGTCCCCTGGACGCCGTCCCTCTTCCAGACTGGGAGAGAGCAATAAGAACTTACAAGTGTAACAAAGGCTTGCCATGAAAGTTATCCCCTCAATGCCCTGTGGCACTTTTGGCCTACTGACAGACTCTTGCAGGATGGCGCTGACAACGATTCTTAGCGTCTGACGAGTAGCAATAATGCTCTATGGCGACGGATTGAAGCGGCGCGTCTCGCGTGGCGGGGGTCAGCGGACTCGTTGGCGGGCGGTAAGGGTCAGGCGGCTTCAGAGGGAAGGCCCCGGAGCGGAAGCGCGACCTGTATGAGGACCGGTCTCAGCGCGCTCTCTCTGCTCTGTCCCCCGTCTGCAGCCGACACCTACAGCTTTCTCATGGAAACCAAACACGTTGCAGAGATGCTTATCAGCGCCCTGCTCTGAGGCTGTTTGTTGTGGTCTGGGTTTCTCTGCCACTGTCTGGGCGTTCAGCAGCTTCCTCTTGCCGAGCCCAGCTCACATCTTCACTTTTGAACTTCCTGTTATCGTTAGAGGCACCCTCCCCACACACACACACACACACACACACACACACACTCGCACACACACGCACACCTTCTCATCTGTCGATCTCATTTTACTCGGGTCTGTAACAAAGTGAGGATTACGTCTGGGCCCCCAGAAAGATTTCTCGGATGTCCAACCTTTTTAATGACCTCGCGCAAGCGTTGTTCTCCAGGCTGGTTTCCGCTGGGCCCGATTAATGGCCTGTGCATCTGCAGCTTTGCCCCGTATGACATACATGATTGAAGCTCCCAATGAGCCATTATTCAACTGCTACCCTCAGATTCCCAGCAGACTGGCACATTATCTGTGTATACCGGGAGAGTATGCTCACATGCTAAATTGTAAACAATATAGTTATAGCAATTAAGGATATGTGAACTGAAGTGTGTTTGTGTTTGTGTGTGGGTGTGTGTGTGTGTGTGTGTGTGTGCGCGAGAGTGAGAGAGCGAGAGAGAGTGCGCAATTTATTCATTATTTATTCTATACAACTTTCTTAATGAAATGTAACCATGCTGCTCAACTACAATGTTTTTGTGGATAAAGTTGATATGATGATACCGATGGAGTTTGAACACTGAGGTCATGCGTTTCAAACATTCCCACCTCCTGTGTGCCTTTGTCACACTTGTTTTTGAGCCACTTTCATTCATTTTCCTTTTTGAGCTCATTGAAAACACAATTGAAAATTAGTATCTTTCTGTCTGATGATATTTAGTCATCCAAATGTCAGAGCAAGGTGACGCCATGTTTATTCTAGATGTATACACGCATGCGTTCAGATTGTTAGTGCTGCACTGTGGAGAACAGAATCCACAGTTTGTACAAGAAATGAATCATCCTGACTGATTCATACATGAAATTGTGTGTGTGTGTGTGTATGTGTGTAGGGCAGGGGGCTTTCAACTGATGCTAATAATGTACAGCCTGGTATAGAGTATGCAGTATACAGTTTTTATTCTTATTATAATCAAAGGGTTACAGAGCACAAACCTCTGTAGATTAAGAGAATTAATTGGATTAATCTGTCAGGCAGCAGGTATCAAGACTGCAGAGCAATCATCTTGGTAGCTAGCTCTTTGTCCGTGAACACGTTGTAAAGGGCTAGGTGTGGGTCAAAGGAAGGGTTAACGTAATTAAAGGCAAATTCTCTCCCTCATTCCTTGCAATAATGGTAATTAGTCTGAGAGATTTCCAGATTGAAGCAAAGCAGAGCATGCTGGGAAAATGCTGAATAATAGCACTATTAATTTGGGTCAAGCTGCAGCGTTTCATCACCCACTTCTGCAACTTCCCTGCTTTATTGTCTCTTACCTTTTACGGTTAAGTGTAGTTATTTGTGAGCAACCCTGCAATTAATCTCTACGGATATTTGAAATTATTAACAGTAAATAAGACCGTTTTACCGCTCTGACCTTGGCTAGATCCAGCCGTAATATGATTTTGAAAAAGGACATCGTTTATATGATTATCAGTTCTGAAAATATTAATGAGCACCCAAGCACAGAAGTGTGCTCTCTCAGTGTGAAGTGGGCCTACCATACATTCTGTCCACTGCTGAAAATTTCAATATAATGGCGGAGCGGTGTGTTTTGTCCCCAGTTAACCATTGATTTACATTTCATTCCGAGTAACCTTTCTGTGCTCGGTGAGGTATAAAGAAATGTAATGAAACGGAGCTATATTTATGAAGAGAACATTCATATTCATTAGTGGTAGGCATTAACACATCACTCCTGTGACACATTCGTAATGCATGTTTTATGACCGCAGTTAACGGTACACTGACAACGGTGCTGGCTGTAAAAAAAAAGAAAAAAAAGAAAAAGAAAAAAAGCGATATCAGCCAGCCCTAATGAAAGCCACAGGAGTGCCATGCTGGTTATTGATTCTCCCCTGTGTCCTATTGATCCCTTATGTTTTTATCCCACAAAGGGTTGCTAATCTGGCCTGTATCTGTGAGACTCTGACAACGCAGCTCGATGGCTTTCGCTATCAATAGCCACGGAGCTGGATATCATTAAATTCCCATCACTTTATTTCAACCTCTGCAGACGGGCGGGCGGGCGAGAGCCGCGTTCCTCGGGCCTCCAAATTAGAGGCTCTCGCTGTTCCTGTTTACGCCTCCGGCATTGTTTGTGGCGGATGACATTTCTGCGGCATTACCATAATGCGAATCTGTGTCAGGAATGGCCATTTAAGCTCCCGCTGAGTGGGCGGGGGTCACTCCGATGCCGTTAGCCCCGCCTCCCCGCTGTAGGCTGCACCGCAGCATCTCCTGCAGATCATGGGTGGTGGCGTACGCCGTGCGGCCACTCTGGTACTTATGTTCGACTCGTGGCGCTTCCTCAGGCTGCCGATTAACGCCAGCCTGACTGGCGTTCAGTCAGCGGCGTCGCCATCTTGTTTTAATTCAGGCACTTTAAATTATTTAGTGGTCCTTTTTGGTAATTAATCACTTCATTATCGAGTGTGAGTTATGAGTCAGACGGGTAATGATGATCATAATAATGACTCTGAACAAGGACAGGATCTGGGAGGAATAATAGCAGGGATGGAAACAAAGACACGTCTGGAAAAAGGAACAGAGGGGAAAAAAACAAGTAGTGTTGTGCCCTGAATCTAACAGCATGAAGGCTTGGGGCTGATAATCAAGCATTTATTCCGTAAATAATGACAGAACTGGCTTGGGAATGGCCTAACAATGGCTCATTGCTGGTGTATGGGCTTCTTTTTTTTTTTTTTTTTTACACAATGCTTTTCATCAAGGAAGGGAGAAGGGGGGGGCGGGGGGGGGGGGGTGAAAACACTTATTAATTTGCGAGAAATGGAATTAGCAGCGGGGAGCGGGGCGGAGGAGTTGGCCCGTGCGCCTGGGCGCTGATGGTAATGGAGATTTGTCACACTCCAGTTGGCTGCTCCCCGGGACGCAGGAGCACTGATGAGCCTCCGCTCCCGCGGGAGAGGACTCGCCGCCGCCATCACCGGGAGACCCAGGAGCAAGCCATCAGCAGGGCGGCGCCAGCGAGGGGCTGTATTTCACCGCTGACAAGGAAACCGCCACCCCCCCCCTCCCTCCCTCCCTTCCTCTTTTCTCCTTGTTTTCGGGGCCCCGAAGCACACCTTGGACAGGAGCTGGGAAGAGGGACAAGGACGTGTGACGGGTGGATCGATAACGCTCACGGGGGTTGGGAGGGAGGGAGGGAGGAGGGAGGAGGACAGATGCAGGAGGTTGCAGGCCATGGTCCATTAGAGGACTACAGGCTCCCACAGAGAATAGACAGTATGACAAACAGCTTCCAGTTTGATAATAGTCTGCCCTGATCAATAGCCTGTCAGGCCCAGCTCCCCAGAGGGATGATGAGCCGAAATGGGGTTGACCCCTGACCCTGGCACTGCCGTTTTCTCCGGGGTGGGGGGGGTCAGAGGGCGCGGCGCTGTGCGGACTGTCGCCGGCGGTAGACAGCGCTGTCATCCCGGCCCGCTCCGCCGACTCCGGCACGTCACCTCCCACTGGAGAAAGAGACCCAATTATGCTAATCCAATTAGCATATGAATATACTTCACTTTAGATTAAATGCTTTACTCATAGCCGAACGCGAGGAGCCAAACGATACGCATGGTGTTTGTGGAGGGCTGCGCCTCTCCTCTCCCCGTGCCCTCCCCCTCCTCCCTCCCTCCCCTCTTTTTATGAATGTATCGATTATGTGATGAAACACCGCTGGAGGAGGCAGCCGTGGATCTCTGCAGGTTTAATGGCCTTTCTCTCCCCCTGTAAAGCTGTTGGGAGTGTTTATTGATTGTCGCTCGCCGCTCCTCAGCTCTTCCCCTCTCGCTCAATGCTCTCCGTGCTCCTTTTACCACATGCAGTACAGTAATACTGCTATAACCGCACACGGCCACATCCTCACTTACTGCCTTCTAGACTGGAAAAACCATTTGTGCTGATAAATCTATATAAGACACACACACACACACACACATACACACACACACACACACGCATACAATGTATAGGATATTTACCCATTGGCTGAACTGCTGAGAAAAAGAGGTTCAGTGTAATGGTCCAAGAGTGGCTTAAAATACCTACAACAGACTCCTTTTTTTATTCACACCCATGATAAAGATGAACAACAAACTGTATAAAATAAAATATACAGGTACTGAGGTAAATTTAGCTAAAATTCTATCCTTTAATAATACTGCATTGGCAAAAACAATCTTTTTTTCCCCCAGAAAAATCAAGAATCCCAAATATTCACACCCCTGTTGTGGTTCCTCCATTGGCCATTAAAACAGCAAGTAGCTGCCTTCTCTAGTGTCGTATGAGGTGATGGAACTTCTTGGGGCCGGGGTTGACATCTGTGGGCTGCTTCTTTTGAGTTCATACCACAAATTGTCAATTGCCATTTTGGGACATCGATCTTATGCTCTGCCAACCATTCCTTCGTTGCTTTGGACATACGTTTGGGCCTGTTGTCCTGTTGGAAGGTCCATCTGTTGCCAAGGTGTAGCTTTCTACAAGGTTTTTGGACAAAATGTTTCATGGTTATTTCATACATTTTTTATTGTCAAGGGTGTGAAGTCTAGTCGCGACTCGAAGAAACTCATTCACTCGTGGTGGTCAATCGTGGAGAACCTGTCGCTGGCGTTTAAGTTTTTATCTTTTCTTTCCAGTTTATCTTTTGTTTCTTAACTGTTTAATTCATTTGTACCGAAGTCTCCAAATTCTGTACACGATGCAATTGCTTTTAGTCCTTATACTACCCTCCATGTTTTTATTTACTTATTTATTATTTTATTTTTAGACATACCTTAAAATTATTTTATTGTTGGGGTTCACATCCCCTAGGTTTTATTGTTGGGGTTCAAGTCCCCTAGGTTTTAATGTTGGGGTTAAAGTCCCTAGGTATTGTTCTTGGGTTCATGTCCCCCAGAAAGTAGCACTAATTGTTGTAGGTTAGTGTCCCAGCAACTAAATCGACGTCATTTGTACTGTACACTGTGCAATTGTTTTTTTATTTAATCTTTTATCGCTTTTTTTTCCTCTTCTCCTTTCCTTTTCTCTCTCTCATTTTATGTGAAGCACATTGAGTTTCAACTGTTGTATGAAATGTGCTATAAAAATAAAATCTGATTGATTGATTTGATTGATTGTACATGAGGAATGATGAATAGAGGGGGTGGGGGCGTAAATTTGGGGGACCAGCGCTGTTGCTCCTTGACCATAAAGTGGAGAACGGGTACTGAGCAGGCCCCATCCCAGCTGGGTCCAGGTGCCGTTGAGGCGGCGTCTCTGTGATAAGGATCCTAATGCGTCTGACGGTACGCGGCGGAGTACGCAGCGGAGTCCGGGGGAATTAGAGGGCTTAAGAGGTTATGGAGTGCCATGATAGCTGCTGGGGATGATGAGGGATTACTGAGATTATCTCAGAGCCAGAGTACAGAACTGGAAGGTGCTGCACCTGTGGGCCTAGTGTGTGTCGACCTAGGGGGAGAAAGAAGCCCCTTGGCTCTGTTTTTACTGGACCACAATACAGTAAAAGTTACCCCAAAACTTACCCTACCCCCCTCCTTTTTCTTACTCCTTGCTAAGTGATATATTTTATCAACCGTCCCGGGTTCTCCTGTCCCGGGTTCTCCTGATGTTTTAATAGCCCTCACTGTTTCCTGGACTGGGGGGTAAACATCAGAGCACTGGAAGGTGGGTGTTTGTAAAAATGTAAATGTTCACAAGAGACGTGCTGTTTCAAAGCGTAGAATTCAAATGCTGATCGTGAAAAGGGGAAAGTGCGTCAGAATCAATGGAAGGCCCGTTCATAAGCAGAATCGTGGTGCGCTCCTTTGGGTGTCTGTAGTCGACAACAGCCCTGGCCACAGCCCCTAGAAGTCCACGGGAACAGCACCCATGGGTATAAGGGCCAGTACCCCATATTCATGAGGCGTTTTGGAGAGACATCGCCCAGTGTGCGAGAAGGAGAATCGGGTGTGCCGTCTCTGGTAAAGCTCCCACCTGTGCAGAGCTCACTGGGTAAAGGCCACACGGATAAGGCCTCTTTCGTTTGCTTCTCGAAAAAACTAAATCCCCTTTTCTTCTTTTTGGGCTCCAGTCACAAGTGGGTCATGTGATCAGAGTGAGTGCACTTTGTGATCAAAGCGGGTGTTAAGGGCAGATTTTGTGGGCCGTTACGGTCGCAATGCACCTCCGACATGCCTGTTATGCCAGAGGCCAAGAGCAGACGGGCTGTATCAAAAGTACATGGTGAATTTCTCTGATCTCTGTATGGTCTTTAGTACATATTGGAAGCACAGACTCAGCGACTTGGCGGAATATAACTCAGTACATTGCCTGCGATTCAGGAGGAAACGTTGCACAGACGGAATCAAAGTAGCCGCGGGGCCCAGCCCGGCTACGTCCCCGCTTACTCTCACTCGACAGAGCTCGGAAAAACGAGACGAGCCAAAGGGCCATCCGTTCGTAGCGACCGTGCGCGCAGAGCTAACGAGGTTAACAAGACATGTTCCTCTTTGCTGCAGGAGCAGGAGGTAGGAAATACCACACATCGGCAAACATCTGCTGCTCAGCACTCTGCGACTTCAAAAAACAAAAAAAAGGAAGCGGAAAAAACACACAGATATAGTCGTGTTGTCACTCATGGAGATGAAGCCACATGACTATTTTTAAAGGCCTTTTTTTTTCTTTTTCTTTTTTTTCTTCAGTGCGCCCTTGTTATCTCACAGCTACAGTTGTGGCTTGAACGGCAGGGTTATATGCTGACTGGGAAAGTGAGACGCTGTATCTCGAGAAAGCCCGCAAACCAAAAACCACCAGCATCAGTCAGCCTCCGCGACACAGCTTGCCCCTTAGCCCTGCCAAGAGCTTTAAAGGATGTTTCTTCTCTCTCTCTCTCTCTCTCTCTCTCTCTCTCTCTCTCTCTCTCTCTCTCTCTCTCTCTCTCTCTCTCTCTCTCTCTCCCTCTCTCTCTCCCTCTCTCTCTCTCTTTTTTTTTTTTTTACTTCAAACACTAACGAGCTGGAATAACGTTTTGCTTGGGCATCGTTTCTTGGCATTTCTCAACCGCTCACAAGCTAATGTGGGGAAGCCATGATTTTTAAATTATAGGACTTTCTGGCTTGCTTTGTATGGAAACTGTGCTGTGGTGATGCTTGTAATTGTGGTTTCTCTCTCTCTCTCTCTGCATCTACACAGGATGTTGATAGCTCACCTAGATGCTTTTTGAAAGGGCATGTGCGTTCGGTGTTGTATCAAGGTGTAAGATAGCTGTCAATGAGTCTTTGTTTTCCCCTGCCCTGGTATCTTGGTAATAAAATTGCCCCCCCCCCCCGCCCACCCACCCCACCAGCACCTTCCACCCTCCCTCACAAACTTTCACTGCCATTATCTGATAGTGCTGGGTGTTGTCATGGCAACTGGGGAAAGATCTTTTCAATGGTGTGTTCATTCTTCTGTATCTTTGCACTGCATGGTGATTTCAGAATTTCTCCTCTTTTAATCAACCGAGTTTTAAAAGCAACAGGGAGGCAGACATAACTATGTTTAAATGAACATTGTTACCACCAGCATATGCAATTACTATGACCATAGCAGCTTCAGCAGTCCTGAATTTATTTGCGTTGTTCAACCAAACTATCATTATCCACACACACACACACACGCACACGCACACACACGCACAATCGCACAGGCACACGTTGAGCTGAGGAAAAAAAAACGGGTGAAGATGGGCCAAACAAAAGTGCCTCTCACACTTTCTTTCCCTCCCTCTCTTTTTCTCTCTCACACTCAGAAACTGTTAAGGCATTTGCTAACAGGAAGTCTGAGGTGCTGAACAAGTGGTGATTTCTTATCAGGATATCTGAAGTGTGGGGCTGTTTGTGAGTATGTGTGGGCGTATAGATCTGATGGGAGAGGAGTTTGCACCTATCAAACACCAATACCACAACGACAAAGCGACGTGTATGAGCGTGCTGTTGTGTGCTGTCAGCTAAGTGCTAAACTAGCTCCCTGAAGCACACATACTTGCTGTTCACTCTGGTTAGGGGCTGCTAACCACACAGAAGGTCATGTGACCACAATCAATCACATACCTCTGAATGGAACCGGGGTTTTCAGTTCACAGACATCGCCCGGAGGAGGGGGGTGAAGGCATGGGGGGGGGGGGGGAGGGCGGAGGCGTGCAGTGTTCACACGCAACAGTCATGAACGAAGAGCGCCAGAGAAAGAGAGAACTGGGCTACCACCGTGCATTCGCACAACTCACATGCAAAGAGGAGGGGGAAAAAAACGGAATGGAAAGTGTGAGTGAAGATTCTCGGTGGAGAAAAGAGGAGAGGAGGGGTGTTATTTGTGCCGTCCTCGCGAATTAAAAAAAACATGAAAAAAGGTTGTGTGAGCATGCACGGCGGCGTCTGTGACAGTACGAGTTTCACCAAGTGTTCCACTGCAAACACCTTAAGACTTTTGTGTGCTTGTCATCTGGTGCAATTATCGCACACAGACAAAGAAACAACAGCTTCCTGCTCTGGCAATGTACAAACCTCCTGACGCTGAATGTTTGATAACAAAACTGCAATATTTCACCCTTTTTGCAAACTGTACTCTCCTTTTTTAAATTTTTTTTAATCAGATGAACGCATACTACCACCTCAGCAGATGGAGGCGCTATGCTACGCCTCAGCGCTGTGTCACCTCGATCGGTTTAACTCTCCACGCATGGTGCGGAGGGTGTAGAGCGAGAAACTGACTGATAAGAAAGAGGAACTAGTTTCAACATGAGTTTTTTGCTTTATTTGTTTAATTTTGCTTGTGAGGCTCAGTAAGCCGAGTGTTGAGTGGTAACTGCACTGCCTATCTGACCAGGCTGTTCTGCTCTGTGTGATCTGTCCTGCTGGCATCGCGCGACAGGCCATCGTTTCATTTGCCACGCCCTCCTGCCCTGCTTGCCACGCCCTTCTGCTCTGCTCATTCGCCACGCCCTCCTGCCCTGCTCATTCGCCACGCCCTCCTGCCCCTGCTCATTCACCACGCTCCCCTGCCCTGCTCGCCACGCCCCCCTGCCCTGCTCGCCACGCCCTCCTGCCCTGCTCGCCACGCCCTCCTGCCCTGCTCATTCACCACGCCCCCCTGCCCTGCTCGCCACGCCCTCCTGCCCTGCTCATTCGCCATGCCCTCCTGCCCTGCTCATTCACCATGCTCCCCTGCCCTGCTCGCCACGCCCCCCTGCCCTGCTCGCCACGCCCTCCTGCCCTGCTCATTCACCACGCCCCCCTGCCCTGCTCGCCATGCCCTCCTGCCCTGCTCATTCGCCCTCCTGCCCTGCTCATTCGCCACGCCCTCCTGCCCTGCTCATTTGCCACGCCCTCTTGCCCTGCTCATTCGCCATGCCCTCCTTTCCTGCTCATTTCCTGTGTTGCAATTCCAGAAGGCAGGCCACAGAGTGACATATCATGGCTACACCCTAAAGTGTACTCAATGTTTTGTTGCTTTTTCTTCTTATTGTTTTTCTCCCCAAGCTCCAGTCACCAAATGTGTCCTCTAAGTCCCCACACTGCCACCTGCACCCTTAAAGTGGGCAATGCTGCGGAAGTGTGCGGACTCCTCCAGTGTACGGACACAGTGATGTAGCACAGCGCTAGCGCCAAGGAGGAGGGGCATATTCCCCACCAGTGAGTACTGCTGTAGCCTGCGGGCACCTGAACCTGATGATGTTGAAAAGAACTAATGTAACTGTAACACGGTTCACTCAAACCCAGCCAACCCTTGCAGGATGAGACCAATTACTTCCTGCCACTGTGACGAGCAGCTTACTGAACCACTCAGGATTCCCTGCTTTGTCTTACTGCTTACTACTACAGCACTACTGATAATAAGCACATTTCAGCCATAGAATTAGTCAGAAGGTATTGTTGCTGTATTTTATTTCAGAGTGGAACATTCAGTATAACCAGCCCTTAACTTTGAGAAACAAGTTTAAGCAAGGGATTTCCGTGTCTGGCTTTTGCAATTTAGGAAAATTATTGCGTTAGAATTAAAAAGGATTAACAGTTGCTTACATGTGATTTTAAAAAAGCATCATTGTGGGCACACTGAGTTCTCCTTTTAGTTTGTAAATCTTTTTTGTAAACATTTAATGGGGCAATTGGTTGCAAAACTTTCATATATTTGCTACCAAAGACCCTCCCGTAAAAGGCAAGTAAAACACAACAGAAACCGGTTCAGACCACCCACTTGGATTCTGGGACATTGCTGTGGCGGAATAAGGGCCGAATTAAACAAAGCTTCAAACCAGATTAGCCCTTGCTTTTATTAACCACATAAGAGCGCTTTCCATCTGCGCGACATTTAAGTTTGCATTTAAGGCTCCGTCTTCGGACCCTTTAAAGCCAACCATTTAAATAACACGGAAGTGTGTTGAAATTAAGAGGATGTTTATTTTTTTAATGATGGAAAAAAAAAAGAGAAAAAAAAAAGCTCCCATAGATGTGGGGAAGGAGAAGCCGTGTGAGGGCGCAGAGCTTGTTCGTTTATTCATGTCTGCTTTTAATGAGGCTCAAACGCGGAGGCCGCTCGCCCCATGTGTGGCCTGCAGGCTACAGCGCAGCTGGAGTAAGACCGCCTGCCACTCAGAGCTCCGGCTGCTGGTGGCACCGCAATGCGTCTGACGGGAGCACTGGCAGCGAGGGCCGGGCCAGGCAGCTGAAGGAGGCCCAGACCATGCCAGGGGCCCTGGTGAAACTACACCTCTGGCCCACCCACCTGCACACACAAACACACACACACACACACACACACACACACTCAAACACCAGTGGAAAATGAGTCACACAGACCTGGCTGGCAGGTTTTGTGTGGGGTTGATGAGAGCAGGGTCGGTTACTTGCGGTTGGATCAAAGGTTGAGGTTTGCTCCAGACCCCCGGAGTTGGTTAAAATGAAATGGAGGAAAAGAAGACATGCTTCTTATTAGGGAAAAGAAGACATGCTTCTTATTAGGGGCCGAACCACAAGGAGGAAGCCTCGGTGTGTGTGTCTGTGTGTGTGTGCGCATGTCTGTCTATTTGTGTCTATTTGTATGTATGGGAATGAGCGAGCGTGTCTCGATGCCAGTGAGTTCAGGTGTATGTGTGGGTGAGTGTGTGTGTAAGTGCGTTGCATGCACGTGTGTGATGTATGCGGTTACGAATCATATGTGGCTTGCATGAGTGTGTGTGTGTGTGTGTGTGTGCGTGCGTGCGTGTGTGTTTGTTTACACAGGGCCTTTGGTGAACTGTAGATAAATAACCGTCCTTCACTCCAGGACCAACTAAATTAAATAAAGAACGGAATTACCGGAGCTGACATTTATTCCGTTGTTCCTGCCCTTGATTTACAACTTCAAGGCAGATTCATTCCTATCACAGGCGACTAAAAATAACAGCGAAAAAAAAAAGAAGAAGAAGAAGAAGTAGAAAAAAAGCAAACAACAACCGCGATGTTGTGATGGTATTGATTTTAATAGCTGGCCGCAACATTTGTGCTGCTTGAGGTGATTTTATTGGCCGCTGTAAAATAACAGAGGAGACGGGCTGGAAGTTTTCCATGTATTCCAATCAGAATTTATAAATTGCTCCATTACGTTCATTTCCAGTGGTTACTCCTGGAACATTAGCAATTATTTTTCACATGGGCTTCGCTCATAAAACCAATAATCTTGTGATTTAGAGCCCTTCAGCGTGGCGCACCCGATCCTGCCCCGGACTCCCCATCTAATCCATTCATCTTGCCTCCCATTAGTTTTATTTTCGCGGGACAAATTGCTTTTTAGTCCCCTGCGCAGCACAGAGAGAAAATGGGTCAATAGGTGTTTTCGGAGTTTTCATCCCAGTAGAAATTTGTTGATGGTGTGCGGGGGCGCGCGGGGGTTCTCCTCTCCGCCGATTAACCGCGTTTGTTTACGATGTGGACGCGCGGGCGACGTGCGGTCCGCTTCCCATACGTGTGCGTTTTCCTCCCGACTCCTCAAAAGGCCTTCTCTTTTACAAATAGGCCTCTTTAATTATTTCAAATTATCAACGTTTGTGAGAGGAGCAGATGTTGAGAGGGCGGGCAGCGCTGAGGGGCGGAGGTTAAACTGTCCGCGCCGTAGACGGACATGTACGGTGCAGCCGGTGGCGTGGAGATAATGCTGGAGCTGAAGCGACAGCCGTCCTCCAAAAATATTATAAGCGCGTATGAATAATGATACGGTAACATTTGACGTTATCGCCAAAGCTTAAAAGCGTCTTCATCATTCAAATTATATCGCCAAAGAAAAACAAGGCTTTAGAGCAGGGGTGTCCAATCTTACCCGAAAAGGGCCGGTGTGGGTGCAGGCTTTTGTTCTAGCCCAGCACTATGACACCTGATTCTACTTATCAAGGTCTTGATTGAAGAGCACGATTAGTTAATTAGTTGAATCAGGCGTTGTAGTGCTGGGCTAAAACAAAAACCTGCACCCACACCGGCCCTTTCCGGATAAGATTGGACACCCCCTGCTTTAGAGCATTTGCGATTATTGGATTGCTAAGCACTGTGTGCATTGACTGTGTGTACAAGTGTGTGTGAATGAGTGTTAGCATTTGTTTGTGTGTGTGCACGCACATGGAAGTGTGTGTGCGCGTGTGTGTGTATGTGTGTGCCGTGCGTGTGAGTGTATGTGTGTGTGTGTGTGTGTGTGTACACGTGTGTGCACGTGGGCATGTGTGTGTATGAGTGTGTGTGTGTGTGTGTGTGTGTGTGTGAGTGTATTGCCAGAAGGAGTAGGGGGGTACTATTGCTTTCCAGTCAATCTCTGATTATGGAGATGGATGGCTGGGGGCCTTGGAGGTGAGAGGGCTGCTATTGCACCACAGCTTCTGACTGCTGTCCACAGCGCCCAGCTCCATCATCCCCATTAGCACGTCCCGAGGGCGAGGAGGCTGGAAGCTGGGGAGACGGGCTCAGATTAGCTCATAAATCACGGCCCCATAGACTGCCGCGGCGCGGGTGACACGCTAGCCTGCGGCCCCGGCTATCTGCGCAAACCAGCGACTGTGACTGACGGTGACACGCGCGCTCGCGCCGCCATCATCGCGGGTCTTTTCATCCGACGGCAGACGTTTGGGTTTTTTTTTTTTTTTTCTCCCCTATTTTTTCTTTTGCGTGAATATGATCCCGTTCCTCTGGGGTCGCTTTGATAGCTGTGCGCCGATGAGGTTATCAGTGCATAAGGGCAGCTCCTTTTCTTCTCTGCTCTCTCTGTCCATCTTTCTTTCTCTCCCTCCCGCCCCTCCCTCCTGCTTTTTTCCATATCTCAGCTCTGGAAATCAATAGCGGCTCTGATAGCGCTGCACTAAAACCCTGCCTTGACAAAGCTCAATCACTACTTGTCTGACGAAGGAGAAAGTGCTCTCTGCCGTCAGTTATTTTAAGAAGCCTGCTTTTTTTCAGGGCTTCTCTCTCTGTCTCTCTTTCGGTCTCTTTCCCTCTCTCTCTCTCTTTCTCTGCAGAGAGAAATGGGCCTTGGACTGGTGGCAGCTCTTTAAACAGAGTTAGCGAGAGTTGTGTTTGACTTGATGTGATTAACACCACTTAGAGCGGTGTGATGTGGATCTGTAACACTGCCTCTCTGGAGCTGTGGGCGGGGCCTGCGGTCGCACGCTGGCCCAGCACGGCGCGGGCCCTGCCGCTGGGGATTCGGGGGGTGGGGCCGGCTGCGGCTGGACCGGGGGGGGGGGCGGGGGGGCCCGAGGGCAAGGAGGCGGGGCCCCTGGCACTGCGTGGAGGGTAATCGCTGCTTTTTCTGTAAGCCCTGTTTGCGTCCCAATGCGGTCCCATCTGAAGGATCTAGCTCTCACCGCCAGACCAAACCACACCCTCCCCCCCTCCGTCCCACCACAACCGCCTGGCTGTGTCCCTCCAGTCACAGCACAAACCGTACATACATCCATCAAAAGTACAGCTTAGCAAAACCTAAACTGAACTCAAAATAAAAAAATGTGCCATGTTGCCAAAAAGATCCTTGGTCGGCCTGTAGACAGTATGACAATGTGAAAGTTGCTGTATAGGGCCTGTGCTGGGCCTGGCATCTCCATATAGGGCTTGTGCTGGGGACTAGCATCTCCATATAGGGCATGTGCTGGGCCTGGCATCTCCATATAGGGCATGTGCTGGGCCTGGCATCTCCATATAGGGCCTGTGCTGGGACTAGCATCTCCATATAGGGCCTGTGCTGGGACTAGCATCTCCATATAGGGCCTGTGCTGGGCCTGGCATCTCCATATAGGGCCTGTGCTGGGACTAGCATCTCCATATAGGGCCTGTGCTGGGCCTGGCATCTCCATATAGGGCCTGTGCTGGGACTAGCATCTCCATATAGGGCCTGTGCTGGGACTAGCATCTCCATATAGGGCCTGTGCTGGGCCTGGCATCTCCATATAGGGCCTGTGCTGGGCCTGGCATCTCCATATAGGGCCTGTGCTGGGCCTGGCATCTCCATATAGGGCCTGTGCTGGGCCTGGCATCTCCATATAGGGCCTGTGCTGGGGCCTGGCATCTCCATATAGGGCCTGTGGTGGGACTGGCATCTCCATATAGGGCCTGTGCTGGGACTAGCATCTCCATATAGGGCATGTGCTGGGACTAGCATCTCCATATAGGGCCTGTGCTGGGCCTGGCATCTCCATATAGGGCCTGTGCTGGGACTAGCATCTCCATATAGGGCATGTGCTGGGACTAGCATCTCCATATAGGGCCTGTGCTGGGCCCTGGCATCTCCATATAGGGCCTGTGCTGGGCCTGGCATCTCCATATAGGGCCTGTGCTGGGCCTGGCATCTCCATATAGGGCCTGTGCTGGGCCTGGCATCTCCATATAGGGCCTGTGCTGGGCCTGGCATCTCCATATAGGGCCTGTGGTGGGACTGGCATCTCCATATAGGGGCCTGTGCTGGGACTAGCATCTCCATATAGGGCATGTGCTGGGACTAGCATCTCCATATAGGGCCTGTGCTGGGCCTGGCATCTCCATATAGGGCCTGTGCTGGGACTAGCATCTCCATATAGGGCATGTGCTGGGACTAGCATCTCCATATAGGGCCTGTGCTGGGGCCTGGCATCTCCATATCGGGAGCTGTGCTGGTTCTGTGTGCTGCTCACACAGGGTCCGGGCACCCGGCCCCATCATGCCCTGGGCATCTTTTCGTGATTCAGTGACAAAATTACCCGCACTTAACTTTTAATTTGGCTTATAATGGAGTATGATCACATGGGGAACCGTT
This sequence comes from Synaphobranchus kaupii, assembly GCA_029718625.1. Classification (NCBI taxonomy): domain Eukaryota; kingdom Metazoa; phylum Chordata; class Actinopteri; order Anguilliformes; family Synaphobranchidae; genus Synaphobranchus; species Synaphobranchus kaupii. The sequence goes on along the minus strand of CM056388.1, from coordinate 35,925,442 downwards.
GGCCTGGGCCTCGCTCAAACTTGTCATTATAGTTTTATAAAGAAAACAGGAACTGAGCCCCTTTTTTTTTTGTTCTCCTTTTTTTGTCGCGTCATCTCTCCCCCCCCCCCCCCCCCCCAAGTGTCTGCGTTTGAAGTGGGACAGGGAAAGGCTGGCGGCAGACTCCCGGAGGTACCCGGTCTAATTGACGGCGGTCGCAAGTTAACCTTGCAGTAATCCCCTGCAGTCCTCCCCACCCGGCGGCCCACAGAGGGGATCAGAGGCGCTTGGAGGGGAGTCTGGGAGAAGTCGTGTGTGGCGCGCAAAACGCACGGTGTGGGACACCTGTCCGCACTCTGCCTTATGCCCCTTCAGATATAATCAGTCATTCCCTCGCTCATCGATCAGCCGCCAGCGCGGATTTCAGCTGCTGCCCACGTCCTGCTGTGTGACACTAATCTTGAGGGAGGGAGGGAGGGGGTGGGTGGATGTGTGACAGTGCTGAGGTGTAAATTAAAAACAGGTTCCCTGGCCCCCAAGCCTGAGGAGGAGGTAGAGAAGTGACGAATCCGGAGCTAGCGGCGCCCGCGTCTGAAAAACGCAGCGCTCCGCCGTCCCGTGCCTCCGTACCCGCCCGCACCAGTCGTCTGTTATGTGGCTTTTTCAGTTTATACTCAGAGGTCAGGGACAGAGAGGGCGGGGGTTGGAAAACACCACATGAGGCTTGCAATTACAGCCCTGGAACATGAAAAGTGTCTGTTTTTATTTTTTGACAGGAGTCCCGGTTTTTAATGGGCGGGTTGAGCGCTGGGTAAACAAACAGAAGAGGGGCTGGTGCAATCCCGGCCTGCAGGCCCAGCCGGCGGCGGGCGGCGGCGGGCGGTTTTGGCGGTGGGGCTGAATTGCAGCGTGGAGAGAGGAGAGAGGGGCGCGGTTTTCTACAGGGGTGCTCTCGGCTAAACCCTGCGCCTCCGAGCCTCGCCGCCAACCAGCCGGCGCTCCCCGTATTGAGTGCTTGCACCTTGGTCCCGGACGCCGTGCCCTTCCATCTTCACCGCGCCATCTCCACTGCGGGGCCGAGCTCGGCCCAGGTGCACCACGTTAAATGCGGGAACGCCTGGAAAACAGCCCAGAATCAAGAGCGTCTTTTATCTTACGTAATCCTAGCCGGTACGGCGCGACAGTTAGTAAAGAGGCCTGTGGTACTGGGATTAGGAGGGACATTCAGGCCCGTTATGAGGTCATAAATTCTGATGACCGGGCTCACCCCTGCGGTACCAGTCCCTCAGCAGATACGGTCTTTTGTCAATTATTTTTTATGCTCTGGAGTGGGCTGGGTTTTCAGTAGAGATGTGGAGCTGTGGGCTGGGTTTTCAGTAGAGATGTGGAGCTGTGGGCGGGGTTTTCAGTAGAGATGTGGAGCTGTGGGCGGGGTTTTCAGTAGAGGTGTGGAGA
>CM056388.1:35879651-35923508 GCA_029718625.1 Synaphobranchus kaupii | reverse complement strand
TTTTGTGGGCACAGCCAAAGTATTTGCATGTGTTATCATTTCACACTTTGTGGGTGATCAACTAAGAGTCATAACAGCCATATTTAATTGAGTTTTTTTGCGTGTTTTGAATGGTTATACTGTAAGAAAACGGTGAAAAGACTGGCAGCAATGTTGCCGTTTTTATGGGTTTTTTTTTTTTACAGTGTAGGTATAGGCTACTGTTACACTGAACGAGCTGGCGGTTTATTACGGACTGTTTCACTGGATGTCTCATGCAGATGTTTGTCAGGACTGAAATGATCATAACTATGCTTACTAGCACTAAGCCTACTCGCACCGCAAGTGTCACATAAAATCACATTTCTATTTGATCATGGGTTTTATTTTTTATAAAGTTTTGATTTGCTTGTTATTCACTGTTTGTTATAATATACATTCTATTGCTTGTTTGATTCAAATACCAGTTACTCTTGTATTCTGTAACATGATTTGCTTCATGATTTAAAAAATATTCTTACTGTTCATGATGTAGCCTATGTAGGCTATCCACGAATTATCTTCTTGTGTATTTTGAGCTTTAGCTAGAATGGGCCACTTAATTAGCCCCCATTGTTACGCAATCATTCAGAACGTTCAGTTATGGATATTCCAAACACACCCGTACAGTCTTGCTACGATGACAGCCGTCATCTTATCGATTCTGTGTCTTTTAATACCTGCTTTCCATTTGTACTAAATGCACCCGCAAATACCTTTCTCAAACTTCCTTTCGGGCTTATTAAATCACTTTACATGTGCTAGTGTAATCTATTTGCAAGACCACCTCCCACTATTTTGCCAAATAACGTAGGGACGCCCGTTTTTGCATAGTCATTCAGGCAGTTTTACATGTGTTTTTGTACACGCAAACCTTTAGTAAATCGACCCCATAGTCGTCTAGCTCCTTGTATGAATTCCTGCTCCACTCCTGCTGCTCTCCAGGGTGCTAATATACTGTACGTATTGACTTTAGCTTTGATAGTTCTATATTTAACTGTTCCTTGTATATCATGTCTGTCTCTGCACTACAGAATCCGTACTCTGTTCTGTCTGACAACAATCTACATGCACCCACACAAACATGTACACGCACGTGGGCAAGTACACTTCTTTGTCACTCTGACCCATTTAAATGCTGCTGAAGCCCTCTACCCTGTCTACTCTTCAGTGACACGCACCGTTCAGCCTTTCTGTCAGTTTTTTCTCCTTCCTGTTCCCCGCCACTTCCTGTTTTGATGCTGGCCTACCCATTGGCTGCGGGATGAGAGAAGCAGGAAGAGGTGGCCATGCAGGTCATTGTCAACCAAATTGTGCACATAACCCACGCTCGTGTGTTGCTGCTATTTGTGAGTTATGTTGTTGCCTGTCATTCATTCTCCTCAAATAACCTACTCCTGCGTGTTGCTTTAAATTGTTGTTTGTCAATCATTCAGTTAGAATAGTCCTTGTTATCACAGTTCACTACTTTCATATATATTTCCTGCTTATACCGCCACAGTTTTACAGACGCAGCATATTTCCATAATTTTTTTTAGCTATTCAGCTATTCATTGTGCAATCTGTCAGCCTCCATAGATCATCACAGAAATTAAACCAAAACAAGATTTTTGACTGTACACGCCATCTCTCTGTGTGAGTAGGGACCAAAACGTTTGTAATAAAATGGATATATAAATAAAGTTCATATATCAGATTTCAGTACCATAGTATGGGTTTATACCCCCTGTCTAACCTTTAGTTCCATAGTATGGGTTTATACCACCTGTCTAACCTTCAGATCCATAGTATGGGTTTATACCGCCTGTCTAACCTTCAGATCCATCGTATGGGTTTATACCCCCTGTCTAACCTTCAGTTCCATAGTATGGGTTTATACTGCCTGTCTAACCTTCAGTTCCATCGTATGGGTTTATACCCCCTGTCTAACCTTCAGATCCATCGTATGGGTTTATACTGCCTGTCTAACCTTCAGATCCATCGTATGGGTTTATACTGCCTGTCTAACCTTCAGATCCATCGTATGGGTTTATACCCCCTGTCTAACCTTCAGATCCATCGTATGGGTTTATACCCCCTGTCTAACCTTCAGATCCATCGTATGGGTTTATACCACCTGTCTAACCTTCAGATCCATCGTATGGGTTTATACTGCCTGTCTAACCTTCAGATCCATCGTATGGGTTTATACTGCCTGTCTAACCTTCAGATCCATCGTATGGGTTTATACCCCCTGTCTAACCTTCAGTTCCATAGTATGGGTTTATACTGCCTGCCTAACCTTCAGTTCCATCGTATGGGTTTATACCCCCTGTCTAACCTTCAGATCCATCGTATGGGTTTATACTGCCTGTCTAACCTTCAGATCCATCGTATGGGTTTATACTGCCTGTCTAACCTTCAGATCCATCGTATGGGTTTATACCCCCTGTCTAACCTTCAGATCCATCGTATGGGTTTATACCCCCTGTCTAACCTTCAGATCCATCGTATGGGTTTATACCGCCTGTCTAACCTTCAGATCCATCGTATGGGTTTATACTGCCTGTCTAACCTTCAGATCCATCGTATGGGTTTATACTGCCTGTCTAACCTTCAGATCCATCGTATGGGTTTATACCCCCTGTCTAACCTTCAGATCCATCGTATGGGTTTATACTGCCTGTCTAACCTTCAGATCCATCGTATGGGTTTGTACCGCCTGTCTAAGCTCAGGGTCAGGGATTGCATGTGTCAAGTCATATTTCAAGTCAACATAAGTATTGGGACAAAGTAAGTTTGACTAATTTAATTTAATTTAACTAATGACTTACAAAGTCAATATACGTGTGTGTGATACGATACATGTGCTTGTACTGTACAGGTTTTTGCATTTGATACTAATGGCACTACATTGATGCCATTATAACCATCCTAAATATCTTTTAAACGTGCAGAAATGGGGGGCAAGAGATTACTGGAAAGGGTCTAGCACAAGATACATGGAATAATATGATTTAGTAGAGAGAGAGAGAGAGAGAGAGAGAGAGAGAGAGAGATAATAAATAAAATGCTAAATGGAAAATAATTGCTAACATTTGCACCATATCCCATTTCAGCCTCTCCGGTGACTCTCTGATGTTACAAAATCAGGAGCTTGCAAAAAGAGGTCTGAGCTGTGGAACCTGGTGGAAAATAGGACACCTCAAAGGTTGCCTGGGGATTTTATGAAAAATATCAATACATAACCTTGAGATTCGCTTTGAACGCATACATTAGAGAGGAGATGGAGTCAGCAGGCCCAGGCTAAAGAGGATGTGATTGTTTGGAAACTGGACTGAAAGCACACAAGCATGATTGTATGTTGTAGCAGTCAGGCGATAAACAGGCTGTTAAATGGCCACTGTGTCCAGTCCTTCGAGAGTCCATCTGGTTTTTACGAGTATTTTACCTGAGAAAATACAGGATGCCCTATATTTCCAGTCTCTGTTGGACAGTCGTGTTTCAAGTGGATGCATATGAGAAGCATGGCACAATACCTTCCTTCCACAGCACAAGAGTCGAGGGGTCACGTGTTTTACTTCCTGACACAACTAAGAGAGGAAACAGGAAAGCCATGACCCCCTGTGGTAGTGCAGTGATCTCTTCGACCAATGTGAGAGAAGTCAATAACTGCCTCTATGCACTCGGGTCGGTACAGTCCTCGTATACATGTACGTATGCCTTTCTTTCTCGGATGAATCTGTTGAGCTTTATTTTTTTTAAAGAAATTAATTTTTTTCATTGCTCGAGAATACAAAAAAGAAGTATTTCACGCATCCCTGGTTAGTATAATAGCGTATATTCTCGTGTTGCTGGTGTGATCTTCCGAGCACCTCTGTCTCCTCCTCTGCCTTAGTTAGAGCTCAGGACTGCTGCGTTACCGTGGTGACACCAGCACAGATCTCATTAAGTCCCCTGCCTGGAGAACGACAAGGCCCTGGCAATATAATGGGCTAAGAGGCTCTTGAAGGGAAGAGAATAATTGCAGTTTGTGAAGACGCCGAGGTTGAAGCTGCTAAGCAAACGCTCAGGAGCCTACACCATGCCCCGTCCTCGTAGGCTACGAGAAGACGAGTGTTTTATATTTCTTTTTCCCGATTCTCTCCGTTATACACAAACATCATCAAAAATGAGTATGCCAGCACGTCAAAGCACAATGACGGTTTGATGAGGACTCGGCGTATGTTTGTCGATTCAGTAAGTGGCGTCTAAAAAAATAGGTTGACAGTGTACTGTTACGTGATGAATTGCGTTACTTACCCCGGTGGAATACGCTGGTACAACTTTTTGATTTCTTTTTGAGGAATGTCCTTTCACGGATGGATGTAAAACAAAATACACCTCACTTTACCATCTGTTTGGAGAGGCATCGATGGAGTTCTGCACAATCACTTAACGCGATCTATGGCCGCTAATGTAAATTCCTGGTAGTGAACCCCCCCCCGCCTCATGTTTCCCAAATGTGATGTCTGGCCGTCGCTGATCAACACTATACCAGTTAATGTGATGTTGCTGCTCAGAATGATGATTTATGTGACTGTGCAGGGTAAACTTTCATGACATCATTTCCCTTTCTGGCGCTCAGGCTAGCTCAGATGTGAACGCAATCATGCGTCTGTCCAATTATCCGCCAAACCAAACCGTTTATCACTGGCAAGGCGCTGCATCTCAAAACTGTTTGGATAGCAGCAGAGTCATAAACCAAAGCGTCATTAATTTCCTGGCTTGTTCTCCTTGTCAACTGCGCTATTTTTTTTCTCTTCTAATCGAAAATTCCCCAGAACAGCCTCAGTATCCCGCCTGTTTTTCCTCACAAAAAAACGGCATGCATCTCCCTGCCATAGAGAGTGCATCAGGCATAGCATTCTCCCCCTTTGCTCACTCTTTGTTACGAGTGTGGTGCACAGATGGCTAACAATTATTTGTTTGTGTGCTTCTTGCTGCTGGCAAGGCACCAGCTTTCAAAGATTGGTGTAATCTTTTATTATCTCTGATCATCCAGCATTTTGGATCAAGACTGGAGATAATCTTCTGAAGAACTGACAGGAAATCAAAGCGTTGGAGTGAGAAGACAGACCTGGCGTTGTCACAGCGGCCATACTGCGCTTGGAATGTTCACTCTTTAAGAGCAGTTGCTCATTTAAACATAATTTAATCCCATTGACACTAACTAAGTACACTATTTGTTGTAGGATTGCTGTCGGCGTTCTTTATGATAATAGCTGCGGCGCTGTAGGCTGGTTTTAAAGATTTTGGAGGCTATCCACTATATAATTATTTTCAAAGGAAGCCAATTTAGATCTTTACTGGAAATGAAAAAACAAAGTACAACAACTGTAGCTTCAAGAATTTGTTGACTTTCTCTGTCTTTCTCTAATTATTGCTCTTGCCAGGAGAAGTACATACTTAGTAGAGACAATCAAATACAGGGCTCCAGGAGAAGTACATACTTACACCAGAGAAACTCAAATACAGGGCTCCAGGAGAAGTATATACTTACACCAGAGACACTCAAATACAGGGTTCCAGGAGAAGTGCATACTTACACCAGAGACACTCAGCAAATACAGGGCTCGCTCATTATTTAATAACTGATTTTGTAACCTTCGAAAAGTTCAACGAGGAAGAATTCTGCCTTGAAATTAATGACCATCAATTAGGGGATTGGCTGACGGTGTATATGGGTCTGATCTTACTGTGCAAGCCCACATGTCAATATTGTCTGAGCCAGCAGAGGTCTCAGGTCTGCCTCCTGTGGGATTTTATTGGTGTGTGAAGAGCCTAGGAGTGGGGCGGGGCGGGGCTAGGAGTTGGCCCCGCCCTAGGGAGCTTGATAACTTCATCTCTCTCTCTCTCTCTCTCTCTCTCTCTCTCTCTCTCTCTCTCTCTCTCTCTCTCTCTCAATTCAATTCAATTCAATTCAATTCAAAATGCTTTATTGGCATGACATATTGCATTATGTGTTGCCAAAGCTTTACAGAAACATATTACAACGTACATAAAATACACCATAATGTGTCCTGAAATATGTAAATAAAATTAAAATAAAATAAATGTTTTTTTTTTTTTGTTTGTTTTTTTTAAACATGACAAATACATGCAAATACATAAACTAACAATGATAAGATGAAAAATAATAATGATTAAAACCAATTGACAATATTAGATGAGATGTTGTTATTAAGGGTCGCAACTGTCCCTCAGGCTGTGGCAGGTAGCTACATATTGTGCGGCCAAATTTTGGCAGCACCTTTCTTCTCCAAGGAGAATTAGAATTTTCTTTGATTCAGGTAGGTTCGGGAAGTTTGGGATTTGTTTTGTGAATTTTGGGAAAAATTTTTCTCTAATTGTTTTGTATTTCCCACAATTAAAGAGGAAGTGCAGCTCTGTCTCTATCTGCTCTTTGTTGCAGTGTGAGCACAGCCTCTCCTCCCTGGGCAGCCAGGTCTGCCGGTGTCGGCCGGTCTCTATCGCCAGGCTGTGTTCGCTGAGTCTGTACTTCGTCAATGTTTTTCTATGTTTGTTGTTTTTCACTGTGGTCAGATAGTCTGCCACAGTGTATTCTCGATTTAGGGCCAGATAACATGCCAATTTGCTTTGATTTTTTGTTTGAGTTTCCCAATAAGTAATGTAATTTTGTTTTTGCTGTGTTATGGTTTGGTTGATTCTAATTGGCTTAATTGGAAAGGGGCTGTCCTGAGGCTGGATGCTGTTAGTGGGGGTTAGTGAACTGAGCCTCAGGACCAGCTGGGTGAGGGGACTCTTCTCTGGGCTCAGCTCTTGGCATTTCAGGGCTTTGTAATGGTATGAGTGGGGGTCGCTGTTTTTTAGGTGCTTCCAGAATTTGATGGCTCTTTTTTGGATGCTAATGAGTAGCGGATATTGGCCTAATTCTGCCCTGCATGCATTGTTTGGTGTTTTTCTCTGCACGTGGAGGATGCTTTTACAGAACTCTGCATGCAGGGTTTCAGTTGGTTGTTTATCCCAATTTGCAAAATCTTGCTTTGTGAGCGGACCCCACACTTCACTGCCATATAGTGCAATTGGTTCAATTATGGATTTGAATAATTTGAGCCAGACCTTAATTGGTATGTCTATTTTAATTTGTTTCTTGATGGCATAAAATGCCCTGCGTGCCTTCTCTTTCAGTTCATTCACAGCCAAGTTGAAGCTCCCTGTTGAGCTAATCTTTAAACCTAGGTATGAGTAATTTGTAGTGTATTCTATATGTGTTGTTCCTAGTGTAAAGTTGTGTCTGATTTCCTGAGATCTGGATCTTTTCTGGAAAATCATTATTTTTGTCTTTTTAAAATTTACTGCAAGGGCCCAGGTCTTGCAGAATTGCTGCAGTAAATCTAGTTTCTGTTGCAGCCCCTGTTTTGTGGGCGACAGCAGAACCAGATCGTCTGCGTAAAGCAAAAATTTGATTTCATTGTCCAGTAAAGTGAGACCAGGGGCAGCTGATTGTTCCAAAACTTTGGCCAGTTCATTAATATAAATGTTAAAAAGTGTTGGACTCAGACTGCAGCCCTGCCTCACTCCACGCCCCTGATTGAAAAATTTGGTTTGTTTTTTTCCAATCTTTATTGCACATTTATTTCCTGTATACATTGATTTAATAATATCATATGTTTTACCCCCTACACCACTTTCTATAAGTTTATATAGTAAACCTTCATGCCAGATTGAATCAAAAGCTTTTTGGAAATCAATAAAGCAGGCAAATATTTTATTCTTTTTTTGGTTAACATGTTTGTCTATTAGGGTGTGTAGGGTGTAAATATGATCGGTTGTGCGGTGTTTTGGTAAAAAACCAATCTGACTTTTACTCAAGGCATTGTGCTCGTTAAGGAAGTGTAGAAGTCTTGTATTTATGATACTACATAGAATCTTCCCCAGATTACTGCTCACACAAATGCCTCGGTAGTTGTTAGGGTCAAATTTGTCTCCACTTTTAAAAATGGGGGTTATGAGTCCTTGATTCCAGATGTCAGGAAAATAGCCTACACTCAGAACCAAATTGAACAGACTTAGAATGACTATCTTCATTTTTTCATCAGTATGTATCAGCATCTCATTTAAAATGCTGTCTGGTCCGCAGGCTTTTTTGGGCTTCAGAATCTGTATTTTTTCTAGTAATTCCTGTTCAGTAATGGGGGAGTCTAAAGGGTTCTGGTTGTCTTTAATGGCAAGTTCAAGTTTTTCCAATTTTTTGCAAATGCTTTTTTGTTCTGCAAATGCTTTTTTGCAAATCTCTCTCTCTCTCTCTCTCTCTCTCTCTCTCTCTCTCTCATACAGAGATGAAGAGCTGTTGGAAAGCAATATCAGCGGCTGGCCCAGGTGCTTGGTGCTTGGTCCCCAGGTGTGGAAACAGTTCTGTGAAGTCAGTTCTGCCTGGAGGAGGGCAGTTCTGTGAAGCCAGTTCTGCCTGGAGGAGGGCAGTTCTGTGAAGCCAGTTCTGCCTGGAGGAGGGCAGTTCTGTGAAGCCAGTTCTGCCTGGAGGAGGGCAGTTCTGTGAAGCCAGTTCTGCCTGGAGGAGGGCAGTTCTGTGAAGCCAGTTCTGCCTGGAGGAGCGCAGTTCTGTGAAGCCAGTTCTGCCTGGAGGAGTGCAGTTCTGTGAAGCCAGTTCTGCCTGGAGGAGTATTGCTATATTGTTGTGTGGCGGTACAAAAGAAAAGGATGATGTTCTTTGGAGGAGGTCATGAAATTAACATACAGAAATGAGACACAGTGCGCCTGCAGTGACAGATGTCCTTTGTTCCGTGTTCGCTGAAAATATCGCATGCCGTCAAGGCATTTCTAGCCCCCAGTGCCACCCGTTCTCCTTACAGCGCTGGAGCTCAGTATACGGGCGGGGCAGAGCTGATGACATTTTAAAGCTCGCAGCTGTGAACTCTACTGAAACCACAGTGACAGAAAAGTATCCCAGGCATCTATGTACTAGATGCAATGATTAATAAAAACGCAACCCCAAGGCTAATGACTATTATTACGATTATAATAGTTGTTAATAAAATCATGGTGATGGTCAATAATTCCACTAGCTAAGCCAAAATACAAGAACTGGCCTTTGGGTTCCTCAAATGCCGTACTAAAACCCTTCCCTGGGCTTAATTTTTGAAAGACACATTTAATTTATGCTACGACAAACTCACCCTTAGACTAGCCCTTAACCCTCATTATTTTATGACACCTTTTATGTTTAGGGTCAAATTGACCCCAAAAGTTTAAACTGACACAAAACTATTGTAATAGAAAGATTTTGTCACATTTTTTGTTTCACCTTTTGTATGTCTCCAAATTGACTAGCCTTTTATCCCTTAATATTAAAAATCTATGATGAAACATTTAATTTTAGAGCCAAGCAGTGTAGTATAATGGTTAAAGAACTGGCCTTGTAACCGAAAGGTTGCAGGTTCAATTCCCAGGTAGGACACTGCTGTACCCTTGAGCAAGGTACTTATCCTGAATCGCTTCAGTATACATCCAACTCTATAAATGGATAATGTGTAAAAAAATGCTAAAAAGTTGTGTAAGTCGCTCTGGATAAGAACATCTCCTAAATGCCTGTAATGTAATGTTAAAATGTAATGTAATGTTATGTTAAAACCTGTATGGGAAAGTGCCACCAGAATCACCCACAAACAAATCAGAGATAAAACGTAAAAAGGTTGTATCTTTTCTAACATTTTATACAGCTGCCCCACAAACGACCCCACACAATACCTTTGCATACAAAGTTGGTACAGGACTTTTGAAAATATAACATAATGTTTATTGCATGTTTACTGTTTAATCCCAACAAATTAGGAAAAATAAAGTGAAAAAATAAGGTTACCTGGCTTCAAAGAGAGATTAAAAACTGAATTGGGTCAAATTGACCCTCACGATTATATGAGGGTTAAATGTGATGTGTTCTGACCTGTATGTGTGCTGTTAATTTCAGTTCAGACTGGGGTGTATGTTTTCTGGTGAAGAAAAAACTCAAATCAAGAATAAATAAAAACGGGACAGAAAACATTTTTGGTGGGTGCGCCAGATCTTAAGACTCCAAAAATATGACTCAACTACCATTGTGGGTCCAGAAACCACTCCAGTCATTAATCCACAAAGATGATCATTATGATGACTTCAGTACAAATACTGTCATCAAAATATGTGTTACAATCAAACTGTTCCAAATCTTCAGTTATGTGATATGTATTTAGACAACCAAATCTTCTGCTGTCATTTTCTGTAGCTAACAAACATATTTCAAATCTAAACACTTGTCAGCTATCATCTCTCACTCAGTTCTTACAGGAAGTGCAAATATCCCCCACTGCCCATGTGCATTGTGGGGAATGACTAACAAAGCAAACTGGCTTGTGTGCGCATGACTGAGGGTGAGTATTTGGGGAAAGACCATAACCTCATAACAGTGCGTAGAACTAAAACTTGGATTAGAGGTACATGTATAGTAAATAATTGCTTTTTATTCAGCAAACAGCCAAGTACCCTCCAAGTACCCTTGGAGAAGCTTTTACGGCATGGCAAGGATGAATAGAGAGGCCTGGACCGGAATGAATGTGATTCACAGCAGTTTGGATAGACAGCCCTCTTGGCTTTTCTGGTTTTCCTTCAGAACGAAAGGTAAAAGCCCCTTCCCACCAGGGGAAGCCTAGACATTCTGAAATGTGATGGAAAAAAGTTTAAACGATTTAAATCTGAAATCAGAGTTAAATATTTAATTGAAATGTTATTGCCAGGGAATGTACATTACAGGCATTTAGCAGATGCTCTTATACTACACTGCCCCCCCCTGTAGTCAGTCTCCATTCCTCTCCCTATTTTGGGTTCAGTCAGCTTCAGCGTGATACTGTCCGTTCCATGGATGACACTGGTTTTGTCTCTTCAGAGAAATAACCTGGGTTATTTAATCTGAGAATACACTGGATTTGTATTGATGTACAACACCACCAAAGAGTTAATTGTGCATCTGGGATTTGTTGCTTATCCCTGCACCATATATGAATGAAATGACACTTCTGCAAGACTGAAAATTACTTGACTCTCTATAGTATATAGGTGGCAAATATTTGCACTTTGGGTGACTGTAGTATAACAAAAGCAATTAGTAATGAATTGTTTTGAATTTTATAATGCAATTTAGAAAACGTTTGTCAGCCACAAAAGTGAAAATTGCTTTCCTGCCAACATAACAAGAAAAACAACTATGGCTTTTCTAGATGAACAAAGTTTTGTATGCATGGCTGTTTTTTTTTCTCTCGATTGTATCTAGGTCTTTATTTTCACTAAATGGATTTTAAAAGGACTTTATATCATTCGCTGTATGTGTACACGTATATCAACGACAGTCTGTGCCACAATTTCAGTGACCGTGTAAATGTGCCCACAAAAGTTAAGGTCTGATTATCGCTAATCACAAGAGGCTTTTTGTGTGCTTTTGAAATGAGAGACTGCGTGGGGGGGGCGGCGGGATTGTTTGGGCGCGAGAGAGGCACTTCACCCCTCTGAAGAGCGCAGTTTGTGGAGGGAGTTCTCAGCTGTGACCCTAGCCTGTTGATCACGTTCTGTTGGAAACTCATCCATACAGAATCGGGAGGAGGGGTGTTGGGGGGGTGCAGAGATTGGCTCTGGCATTCACAGGGAACGCTTGAACCCGTGGCGGCGGCGAGGCGAGGGGGTTCCCAAAATCCCAATTAATGAGAGCAAATCTCCGTGAGCATGTGTCCTCGACTCTGGCGGCTGGGGTCTAATTGTCATCTCCCGTCCCCCTGGCAACGGCCTTGTTCATTCAGCGGTAACGCGGCCATTCCGACTGCGTTGCGACGTTCTCCTCATTTCTCCCGCATTAATTCCAGCGCACGCTCGCGCATGTGTAAAGCTATTCAGAGCCTCCCTGCATGTTCCGCTAGAGCAAGAAGTGAGTAACAAAACCATGGCCCGTATGTCACCCTTTAAGATAGCATCTTTTAGCTGTCAATCAAGTTCACCAAAACTGTGCTTTCCCCCCTTAAGGTATATCTTTTTTATTACAAGACTAATCTGCTCTGCTCTGTGCTTTAGCCTGTGGAAATCCTGTACTTACCAAAGTACCTGCCTTAGAACAGCCAGTAGTACCTAGAAAGGCGCTTTCATCATCAATGTTCCTTTCCAAACGATGGGAGGAAGAACTGACATGACCCGAGAGCGTCGAGAGCTGGCGAGGTCTGCCTTGCATTTCACGGTCCCTTTGGCCCGGAGCTGTGTCTTACCGCCATTAACGGTTCTTCAGGTCGCCTTGGATTAGTGACACAGACAAACACACACGCGCGAGAGCACGCGCCTAGCGATACATGCGCGACTGCGCGTGTGCGCACGCTCGCAAGGCGGGACCCGACGGCTGGAAGAGCAATGCTAGACTCGTGGACGCTCCCGCCAGTCGTTCGCCGCACCGCCGTCTCGCGTCGTCCACCTGCGTCCTGGGCTTCGGCGTATTTTCGTTTTCTTAAGCAGCAGCTTCGCGAACACGACAGCACCAGAGGCCCCGCGAAATTCCCCGCTTTTATTAACGCACCTTTACCTGCAAGCGGCTTGTTCTTCTGCCCGCACGGAGCCTCCTGTCTCCCAAGCGCACGTGCATTTTAGGCACGGTAATTGTAGGGCAGTTGAGAGACATTAGAGCTGAGACATTAGCCAGAGTCGGCCCCTTATCTCGATCTGCTGTGACGCTTTCGCGCAGTGACAAGTCATGTTGCCGTGCATCTGTAATATATCTCAATAATCACACGTTGCCTCCTCCCTGGGATGGGACAGAGATGACTTACTCAGCCTATCTGCCACTGATTCGATTACATCATGTGCCTTCCGACTCTATCCTCTGCTCTAAAGAGCACTGTTCTCTGTGCAATTAGAAGGATCTGCATGAGCACGTGCCTGAACGACATTAGCCTACTCTGGTATCAAATTGAGTGATCACTCTACCCAGCAAGGTTGATTCTGTTTCGTGAGTCATATTCGCGTTTACTGTTTAAAGGTTTACTCTGGGGTCATGATCCGAGGTTATTTGAATTTGAATCAATTCAAATCCGTTTCTAAGAGTGAAGTTTCACTTTCGCTTCGACCCAACCCGGTTCTCTTCTTTGTCCTCGCTGAGACGTGCCAAAGATTTTTTGTTCCCATGACAACGCAGTATGTGTATATACGGGTGGCAAATTAAAAGAAAAACCTACATAAAGTGTCTGCCAGAACAGCTTCAATGCGCCTTGGCATAGATTATACCTCTAGTCTATCATAGATTCTAGTCTCTGGATCTCTACTGGAGGGATGGAACACCATTCTTCCAAAAGATATTCCCTCATTTGGTGTTTTGATGATGGTGGTGGACAGCGCTGTCAAAGACGTCGGTCCAAAATCTTCAATTGGGTTGAGATCTGGTGACTGCGAAGGCCATAGCATACAATTTACATCATTTTCATACTCATCAAACCATTCAGTGACCGCTTGTGCCCTGTGGATGGGGTCATTGTCATCCTGGACAAGACCAATCTCATCAGGATATAAATGTTTCATCATAGGATAAAGATGATCACTCAGAATAACTTTGTATTGATTTAGAGTGACCCTTCCTTCTAAGGGGACAAGTGGACCCAAACCATGCCAGAAAAATGCCCCCCACAGCATAACAGAGCTACCAGACCCCTTCACTGTAGGGGTTTTTTCCTTTAATTTGTCACCTGTCTGTATATATATATATACAGCTGCGGCCACTATTATTGGCACCCCTGGTAAAGATGAGTAAAAAGGGTTATACAAAATTTACCGTATGGTGAATTACCTTAATCTCACACTGAGAAAATGAGAAAAATCCAACCTCTAATTGACGTTAATTTATTATGAGAAAAAAAAATCCCTCATCAAGAAATAATTATTTTTAACAAAACCACGTTGGCCACAATTATTGGCACCCCTGCATTTATATATAGAATAAAGTAATAGTTTTTAATATTTGGTGGCATATCCTTTGCATGCCATGACTTCCTGATGTCTGTGACTCAACGACATCAAAAGACTCTTGATATCTTATTTTCTGGTACTCTTACAAGTGATACTATAACCTCTCTGCATTTGAATGGATCTCTAAGGGAATTGGAGGGTGGGTCTAGATTTAGCTGTAAATTACACTGGAACAGTATGGAACACATGGTTGGCTAAATGGCTGTAAGTCATCAAGGGTCTGACGTATCAAACAAGCTTTAAACCATCACTCTGTTGCCAGATATGCAGTAGATATGGATGAATAACTTATTTTTCCATAGAGTTCAATAGGAAAATTTGTCAGGAGAAACAACCCTTAAAGTGATCCATCCATATCTACTGCATATCTGGCAGCAGAGTGATTGTTTAAGGCTTGTTTGATACCTCAGACCCTTGTTGACTTACAGCCATTTTACCAACCATGTATTCCATACTGTTCCAGCATACTTTACAGCTAAATCCAGTCCCACCCCCCAATTCCCATAGAGATCCATTCAATGCAGAGATGTTATAGTATCGCTTGTAAGAGTACCAGAAAATAAGATATCAAGAGTCTTTTGATGTTGTTGGGTCACAGACATCAGGAAGTCATGGCATGCAAAGGATATGTGACCAAATATTAAAAATTATTACTTTATTCTATATATAAATGCAGGGGTGCCAATAATTGTGGCCAATGTGGTTTTGTTAAAAATAATTATTTCTTGATGAGGGATTTTTTTTTCTCATAATAAATTAACGTCAATTAAAGGTTGCATTCTTCTTGTTTTTTTCAGTGTGAGATTAAGCTAATTCACCAAACGGTGAATTTTTATAACCCTTTTTACTCATCTTTACAGGGGGTGCCAATAATAGTGGCCGCAACTGTATATATATATATAGTGCCCTCCACAATTATTGGCACCCCTGGTAAAGATGAGTAAAAAATATATAAAAAATTCACCGTTTGATGAATTAGCTTAATCTCACACTGAAAAAATGAAAAAAGGCCAACCTTTGATTAAAGTAAATTTATTCTGAGAAAAAAAAAATCCCTCATCAAGAAATGATTATTTTTAACAAAGCCACGTGTGCCACAATTATTGGCACCCCTGCATTTAATACTTTGTGCAACCTCCCTTTTCCAATAAAACAGCACTGAGTCTTCTCCCATAACATCTAATAAGGTTGGAGAATACAGAGCAAGGAATCTGAGACCATTCCTCTTTACAGAATCTCTCCAGATCATTCAGAGTATACGTCCTCACTTGTGCACTCTCCTCTTCAGCTCAGCCCACAGGTCTTCAATGGGGTTTAGGTCAGGGGACTGAGATGGCCATGGGCAGAAGCTTGATTTTGTGTGCAGCTAACCATTTTTGTGTTGATTTGGACGTATGTTTTGGATCATTGTCCTGCTGGAAGATCCAACAATGACCCAGTTTTAGTTTCCTGGCAGAGGCAGTCAGATTCAGATTAAAAATTTCCTGGTATTTCATGGAGTTCATGATGCCATATACCCTACCAAGGTTCCCAGGGCCTTTGGAGGAAAAACAGCCCCACAACATCTCAGTCCACCATACTTAACAGTGCATGTGGATCAGATCATTTTCAGTATAGCCATCCTTCTTTTTACGCCAAACCCACCTTGAGTGTTGGTTGCCGAAAAGCTCAATTTTTGTTTCATCTGACCATAGAACACGGTTCCAGTCAGAGTTCCAGTAGCGTTTAGCAAACTCCAGGCGCTTACGTTTGTGGTGAAATGACAGGAAAGGCTTTTTTCTGGCATGCTTTCCAAATAATTTGTTGGCATGGAGGTGACGTCTAATGAGAGTTTGGAGACTTGATGACCCCATGATGCTACTTTCCTCTGTAATTCTCAAACAGTGATCCTTGGGGGATTTTTTTGCCTTTCTTACCATCCTTCTCACTGTGCGTGGGGGCAAAATAAACTTGGGTCCTCTTCCAGGCAAATTTGTAACAGTTCCAGTTGCTTTGAACTTTTTAAGTATTGCCCTAACGGTAGATATGGGTATTATCAGGTGAGTAGCTATTTTTTTATAGCCAGTCCCTGACTTTATGAAGCTCAACACACTTTTCCCTCATTTGATTTGTGTGTTCTCTTATCTTTCCCATGTTAATGTATGAATAAGGGAATATGGCCTCTGTGTCACCTCATATTTATACCCCCAGTGAAATAGGAAGTCATTACTGGATTACTGCTTGAAAGTTCCTAAACACTCTGATCAACTTTAAAGAGATACTGCAGAGCCTTTTCTAAGGCCTTTTTTTACCGCTTCAATTTGAACTGGAACTCATGACAGGTGTGGTCATATGACGATGATGCCACGTAGTCATATTATGAATATTCATACGGTCAAGGAGTGAAAGGGTGTGTCTATATAAGTCGTAATATTGACGTTAGCAGTAATACAAAGCAATTTGCATTTGAACTTGAAACTAGCTAGTTAGCAGTACAAGGG
The DNA here is from genome assembly GCA_029718625.1 of Synaphobranchus kaupii. Classification (NCBI taxonomy): domain Eukaryota; kingdom Metazoa; phylum Chordata; class Actinopteri; order Anguilliformes; family Synaphobranchidae; genus Synaphobranchus; species Synaphobranchus kaupii. The sequence goes on along the minus strand of CM056388.1, from coordinate 35,906,991 downwards.
TCTCAGTCTCAAAGAGGAAAAAAAACTGCTTTTATACCACGTGCCCAGCCGAGACCACCCTAGGATCACCTCAACTCCACCCATTTTTATGTTAAGGATCTCGTGACGTCGCGGACCCCTGGAAACCAGAGTATTGGTAAGCCTACACAGAAACTCAGAAAAACACCCATTTTGACTAAACATGAGATTTTCAGACAAACACAGTTGTGTATGATCATAATCTAACCCAAAACATCGGTTTTCAATGGGAAAAGTCGATTTTTGACTGCAGTATCACATTTAAAAGTAAAATATAAATGGAAAAAAATGCTTCAGTTACATTTTGTTCACAATAATTCAGTTACATTTTGTTCACAATAATTTCTAGGGGTGCCAATAATTGTGGCACATATGGTTTTTAAAAAAATTATTATTTCTTGATGAGGGATTTTTTTTTTCTCAGAATAAATTTACTTGAATTAAAGGTTGGATTTTTCTCATTTTTTCAGTGTGAGATTAAGCTAATTCACCAAACGGTGAATTTTTTATAACCCTTTTTATCTTTGCCAATAATTGTGGAGGGCACTGTCTGTATATACGTATACACACACACACACACACACACACACACACATTTTGCTCAGTGTCTCAAAACAACATCCTGTACATACTGCAACTACCTCTGTAGCACCTACCATAAAAATGTAAGATATAAGTGGAATGATTACATGCTAACTGACATTTCTGTAGCAGTGTTGCCCATTGTGACTACGACTGCTGAAACACTGACTATTTGTGGGGGAGGTTAGTCATAATAACTGCTTGTTGGACGACAGGGAAAGCCCCTCTGTAGAACTGATGGCCTTTGAGTCCACACAAGTGATGAAACTGTTTTGATGTCAAATTACCCTTCTCCTATTATTAAAGAACCAGTATCTTTCTGCTGAACCCTTTTCTTCTTCAGAGACAGTCTTGGCAGCAACAGATCTGTTGTCTGTTAATTACAGTGTTCGTTTTCTTTCTGTTCAGCTTACATTCTATATACCATACATACTACACATGCCTAAGGTACAGCTGCTTTGTACAGATTTACAGCCGGTGTGCTCCTACAGCACTTCAGGTTAGGCACAACACGTTTACAACTGTTTGGATATTGAAGCTGGAAACTTTGGGCCTGTAATGAGCCAGGCTCCTTATTAACTGTTGCAATGCAGATCTTAGTGACTGGTACCAATCACGCAGCGGTTGGCTCTTAGATAATCAGCTGTGTGCTTAGAATTCCACGAGCCTGGAACCAATGCACGCCGTGGCAGTTTTGTGTAATTAAGCCCTCTGCATTAGCTGCGCACGCAGTTTGTTGAATAAGCGAGTGACCGTAATGGTGGCCCTGCCTGGCTGTGTGTGCATTTAAGTCTAGTCTGTGACTTAGTCCCGGACTCGCCACGGCGCAATGGCCCCTTCGCCCCTCTTGTCCCAGCTGCCCGCAATAATGCGCCAAGTTTCTGGGCGGCTGGTGACTCACAGCCCAGCCCAGCCCAGCCCAGCCCAGCCCAGCCCAGCCCAGCCCAGCCCAGCCCAGTGCCGCACACATGAGTCACGGCTTAGTGAATGCAGGGAGACGCGGCGGAGAGAGCCAGGCAGGTGCGCTGGAGAGAGCCAGGCAGGCGCGCTGGAGGCGCCTTAACAAAACCTTTAATGAAAAAAAAAAAAAGCCCCAAAAAAGTGAGGGTTAAAAGCCGCCCCTAAACTGCAGCCTCGCAGTGGTCCGCATGCACCGCACATTACACACACCACATGCACCGCACATTACACACACCGCATGCACCGCACATTACACACACCACATGCACCGCACATTACACACACACCACATGCACCGCACATTACACACACCGCATGCACCGCACATTACACACACCACATGCACTGCACATTACACACACACCACATGCACCGCACATTACACACACCGCATGCACCGCACATTACACACACCGCATGCACCGCACATTACACACACCACATGCACCGCACATTCACACCACATGCACCACACATTACAAACACCACATGCACCGCACATTACACACACCACATGCACCGCACATTACACACACCGCATGCACCGCACATTACACACACCACATGCACCGCACATTACACACACCACATGCACCGCACATTACACACACCACATGCACCGCACATTACACACACCGCATGCACCGCACATTACACACACCACATGCACCGCACATTACACACACCACATGCACCGCACATTACACACACCGCATGCACCGCACATTACACACACCACATGCACCGCACATTACACACACCACACTATTTTCTTCTTCTTTTTTTTTGTTCCTTGTTAATGCGCAAGCCGGAGAAAAGCAGCATTTGAACCCTTTTTTTTTTTGATCTGAATGAATAATTCATGTGAAAGATAGACGTCTTGCAACAGGTAACGCTGTGCTCATTCCAATTTCGGAGTCATATTCCTCCCTTCCTCTGAGTGAACTCTTAAAAGCCTCTGAACTGAAGTGGATGACGGGGAGGAACAGGGGGAAAGTGGTGTTGGAAGGGTGGAAGACAGCTTGATTGTAGAATTATTAACATGAGACATTACCGTGTCTGTCCGGAGGTAAGAAATCACTGCACAGAACAAGACAGGAGATCTCACAGGACGCTTCAGACGTAGCACCCCTAGAGCATGTGGGCAGCATTATGTGCTGTGCAGTAATAATAGGTGCTTCCCCCTAGTGGTCAGATGTTTACTCGCACTGTGTTTTGGACATTTTCTGGAGTGTGTGGATGCTGAAAACAGAGATCCCCGTCTATGCCGTGAGTAAAACTTGCCCACATCCTTCAACCTCCTTGGCCCCCTCCTGTCTCTGCGGTCTCAGTATTCTCTGCATCAAGCAGTACATCAAACCACGGGAAGACAAAGCGGGCTCCTCTGAGCTACCGTACCGAAGTCCTGCTTCACCCAGCAAGCTCTGTGGGAGTGGCGTTGACTGTAGATTGCCATCCGCGCCAGGCACACGCTGCCCCGGGATGGCGGTACAGCGAGGGCCTGGCGCCGTCGACAAAGCGGTCACTTTTTCCTGCCTTCCGCGCGGCCCCCCCGACCGATCCACGCTGGCTTGAGCCGCGTTAATTAAGATGTGCTTAACCCCGCCTGTGCTTTTATGACACGGGGTGACGGCGGAGTGATGAAGCGCCGCCGAGCCCGCCAGTCCAAGTGTCTCTCAGCGGTAATATCTCCTGGCTGGGCCCCTTTGTCCCTGATTAGCGCCCCGGAGCGGGGTGCGGTAAGTGGCTGGGCGTGCGGGAGGCTGGTGAGGGAGGAACGGCATTCATTGCTGGGGGGAGCGGGGGGCAGTAGGGGGGGTGGTCTGACGGACTCTGGCCCGCTCTCTTTTGCCCGAGGATAAGTGGACCGGGGGGAGAGCCCGATAGCGAGGCAGCGGCACTTGTTAGAGTTGACATGTTTGAAGAGAGAGAGAAAAAGACAATGACATTGCTTTTAAAGAGGAGGGAGTCACAGTGTCGGGAGTAATGGCACCCTGAGTGTTTCAGTGGTGTGAGGTGTCAGAGAGAGATGAGAACAGGCTGCTGTGGATGCTGTTTCCTCTTCTATGGTCCCCTGGAGTGCGAGCGACTGCCCCCCCCAGCCACCCACACACACATACACACACACACACACACACCTCATTCTGTTGTACCAGGGCTACTGTGTTTACACTGAGCGTGTGGTTGCACAGGTCGTCAATGCCCATCCCAGCATGTGTTGTTTGTGGTGGTGCTCTGTGTTTGTGTTAGAGCTCCGGGGCTGCCCCTAGCACACTTTGTGTTAGGTGATGACCTGCGCAGAGCCTTGAGGATAGCATTCTCCCAGCCAGGTGAATCCCCCCACCACCTCGCCCCTGCCCCCCCCCCCCCCCACCCCACCCCCACCTCTTCAGCGCATGCACTATATTTTCCTGATCTGCCCACGGGCTCCAGGCAGGCTCTTGTTCCCTAGGAAACGCAGCCCCGGGCACTGATGGACACCGTGCACTTGTGACCTACAGAAAAAATGTTCTTTAGCTCTGCAGCGCTGAGACAAGAGGCAAGATGGAAACACTAATCATGTGAATGGCTCTCTGCACCCCAATAATGCTGCTTCAGGCTGCTTTCAAAACATTAAATCCATTTGACTGTTCAGGTGGTGTAGGGCCTCCTGTTAGGCTGCCATTTTTTATTTTTTACAGGCCCACATTGACAATGCCGCATTAATTATGTAGCTACCACTAACAGTAAGGTTTTCTGAAGCGGAGGGGAAATACTGAGAAAAGTCCACTCTGCATAGTCTGAGAGCTCTTGTGTGTGTTTGTGTGTGTGTGTGTGTGTGTGTGTGCGTGTGTGTGTGTGTGTGTGTGTGCGTGTGCGTGTGTGCATGTGTGAGCGTGTGTGTGCGCAAAAGATCAGAGAGAACAAGTACAATAGGCAAACAGTGTTTATTCTGGGCTGTCCCCCGTGGAACTTCTGAGCGTTTCTCTTTTTCCCTGCTTTGTTTTATTATGTCGTTGAAGGGTGTCAAATTGGTACGCCAACTTGTTTGGGCTGCATTGAAATCAAATGAATCCCCGCGGGCAGGGTTAAGCTCTTTTCATTGCTGCTTAACTCCAGAGAGCCTTGTCTGGCAGGGAGTGACACCTGCCGTGTCAAGCATGGGCGGGTCCCACAGAGGCCCCTGGGGGAGGGGGAGGGGGGGTGGGTAGGAGGAGGAGGGTCCGAGTGACGCCAAAGGCCTTGTCTTGTCTTTCACGCTCCCGTGGCCAGAGGGGAGAGCACACTGGGTCTGGTTTCACAGGTGCGAGGATGGCCACACATTAACCGCGGCCCATTGTGCTGTTCTGGAGTGCCGATTGTCCTCGGGGGGCAATTTGAGCAGGGCACTTTGTAGTGTTTACGACATGGAAGAAAAACAGGAAGAAATCAGGTGGCTTGAGATGGTAGGGAGAGAGAGAGCTGTTGAATAGGGAGGAGGAAAATAACGCCAACACAACGTGCCAAAAGTCTCACCTGGCCAGTGATTGGCATTTCTTTATAATAAAGAGGAAGAGAGAGAGAATGGCATGTGTGAGGAGGTGTGAAGGGGAGACCTGTGCAGCTTTTTGAAGCTCATTGTGAACCCATTGGCAACGCTGAAGATAAGCATCGCGGTAATCAGAACACGGCGTGGCGAGAATCGCGGTGGTGCGACGGCATTCTGAGGCGTACGTGTCTGTGTGTGTGTGTGTATGCGCGTGCGCGTGTGTGTGTGTGTGTGTGTGTGTATCTGTGTGTGTGCTCACAGGCACGTGTGTGTTTCCATCTCTGTGTATGTGTGTTGGGGTAAGAGCTTGCTTGCTGTCCTTGGCAGCTTTGAGAGGTCCTCCACCACTATCACACCACACCCCGTCCACACTTAGGTTGCAGGGGGGGTAGGGGGGCCATAGGGGTGCTGGGGGGGGGAGTGTACTTTGTCAGCGTGGTTTTTACGGCCTGCTGCTTTTACTGCAATCACCAAAAATAACACCAGAGCTCTAAAGAGTCTCCACTCCTTGCCTTGTGAACCACCACTCAGAACACAGCGGAAATGAATATATTGCTCATTAATGGCGACAAAAATGAAAATTATACTCTCATGAAAGTCTGATTGGAGATCTTAATTAAATAAATGGGCAGCTATAATTTGACCCCTTAGCCTCATGGGAGTAAAGGAGGGTTTTCAACCGTTTCAAACAGAGAGGCCTTTGTAAATCACAACACACAAGCAACTTGACAGATGCTCCGGCGAAGAACACAATAGCCATTAGCAAGGCCTCAGAATCACAAAACGGGGCTCATTGTAATGCTGTTTTGTTATTAGTCGAGCAGCATTAACCTCTGATCCCAGTGTGCGAATGCAATCTGAAAAGATCATTAATGGGAGAAAGATGAGCAAGCCAACCCCTGATAAAAACTTAAAACGGACAAATGGCACACGTATGGTAGCTAACCGTGTATGCATCGAGCTCCCTCCAAGCCCAGCGCAGACAGAGCTATCGATTTCTCTAATAACAAGGGAAACGGCTCCTTGTTGCTGGGAGTTTTTCAGGGCCTCTAGTGCTTATTCATCCTGCCATTTACCTTCAGTGCCTTAACTAATTGGTCTGATGGGCAGCTGTGTTTCCAAAAGGCATACATGCCACAGATTTCTTTGGAGAGTTTTGGTTCTTTTATTTTAGGATTAGAGCTAATCCATCAGCCCAGATAGGATTCCCTGGAGAAGAGGTGTTGGTTCTTAAGTTTTTTTTGTGTGGTGTGTGTGTGGGGGGGGGGGGGGGGGGGTTGCACACCAGAATCCACCGGACTGACAACAAAGCTATCCCGAACGCAATGTGGATGGTACATGAAACTATTGGGAGCGTGGGTCCCTTTAAATATATATATATATATATATATATATATATATATATATATGCCAGATCTTTTGGCTTCGAGTTGCCGGTGATAATGCTACTTCTTGTGTTCTTAAGATACTGCTAAGTGGCTGTTGATGTCAGAGAATTAGAATTTGTGAGTGGTAATTGGCTCCATTTCCCCCCAGCTCGGTGCATTCAGCGCAGGCTGGGGTCCCTGCCAAAGTCTCCATGTTTCTTTGTTTGGTGACACTGTTCATGTCTGCATTTGTCCCTTTTGATAACGCCTTTCATCCTGTTTGCATTGATTACAGGCTGACGAGTAACCCTGATACACTCCAGCGCATTCATCCTGCGGCCGCACACTGGGGCCCATTGTGGGCTGGAATGTGTTTCTTTTCAGGCCTCAGCCCACATATGAAAGCATGTCAATAACCCCCGAGACAGCTTCCCCGCACAATGCTGGCTCATCGTGGAAAATAGGGCCTTCGCTCTCAGTTCCACCGACAGGAAACCTAGTGTGGATGTGAGAAAAGGCGCAGCAATAATGAGCGTGATTCATTTATTCACTGAGAGCAAATACTCTCCTTTTCTGTTGCCATATTAATATGCCTCCATGCTGAGAGCATATTTGTCAAGTGCTCTGCAAATAAGATCAATTTGCTTGTGAGAAATAAAGCTATCCGATGCAGCTATAGTGTGTCATTTAACCGAGCCTTATTTTTGCTGCTCAACCATTAGAGGAGCTAAAAAGATTTCAAAGATTTCTGGCTTCAAATATCAGGAAGTATCAAATCTATAGTGCTGGTAGTGCCAGGCAACAAAGCAAAGCAGTGTGGGACAAAATGGATCCTGCTACTTCAGCATTGAAAATTGACAGCTGTTTTATTTATCTATTTCTTTTTGTTGTTGTTGTTGTTTGTATGGGGGGCCAGGTGGTGCTGTGGGAATCCTGTGGTTAGCTGGGCTGGAGGCAGGCAGAGCGAAAAAGAGACGAGCCTCGTTCTGTGAAGAATTAAAACCACCTCTGCAAATAGCCCACCGTGTAATGCCTCGGGCTGGAGGTTTCACAGGGGCTGGGGTTTCAGAGTAAATAAACAGTGTAGAGGTCTCTTAGGCCACAGGGCCTCCCTCCTGGGGCTTAGGCCTTGCCTTTTGTTGCCTTTAATCCTGGCACTTTCTATTGAGGAGGACGATGAGGAGGCCATTGCCAGAGATTAGCCCGGCAGGCCTTGAGCACGCCTGCTCTTCGTATACAGGCTCAGGAGGTGGACTCCCTGACCAGGACAGCTCACACACATTCCACATCTCAACTCGAGCTATGTAAAACCTGGGCTGCCAGAATTAAGTGCCACAGCATGGCGGAGAGTGGGATCCATTTTGTCACTACTCATGTCCTCAGTGTATAAGAAAAACTAAAACAACGGAATCTATAAACACTGAATACAAACAAACTTCTAGATAGAGGACGCTGGCTTATGAATGATTGATAATGCCAAACCTGGATGGCTTATATATTACACATTGAAATGGCCTTTGCCCTGCAGATCCAGGTATTTTGCATAAATGGAAAATAATTATCAGATCTTCGATTTGGGTCTATTGGCCCGTTATCCAGATATTTTCAAATGCTTTTATAGCCTACTTAAATCCAGAGCTTTGGTACTGGCGCACCAATTCCCAAGTGGGACATTTCAAACTTTGCAATGCAGTAGCCAATGAGGGTCTGCCTTTCCTCCACGAAAGGGTAGACGCTACCAAATTTTTCGGTACTGGCCTGATTTTCAAGGTCTGACGAAAATGGCCTTCATGATGAACTGCAAAAGGGCGTTTTGAGTCCAAGCCCTATTGAGCAGCAGTCATAAAAACCTTGTGTCCGTATACTTGAAAGACGGTTGAGTGCTCATTACAATATTTAAGATGTGACTACGAGACTAAAAGCATAAGATTTCAAATGCTTTTGGCATATCCTACAAATATTTATCAGCCTATTTTAAATTGTACTTGGTACTTAACTTTTTATATTAAAAAATAGATATCCCGTTACTGAAAATAAAAGGATGATAGTGCTGAAATAAAAATATGATTTTTTATTAAATCTATTTATTCAATCATATTTTTTTTCACGTGTTGGTACCAGCATTTACGAAACTTTTTCTATAATGCATCAGTTAAAACAACAACATGCTATACAGTGAACGGACAATAAATAAGGAATTCAACAAACCTCAACATTATACAATTTCCCCCAAGAAACCACAGGAGGCATCACAGAGTAGGCTACCCTGTTTGGGAACCTATACCCTACAGCTCCTCTGAGTACAAACATCTGAAAGGCCTCCAATTATACGGCGATACCCGCAGGCGCTCGAACACTTTTAACAAAACCGAAAGGCATTTTTATGTAATTTACACAAAGCTTTAAATGTTAAAAGAAAGAACTGTTATATTTTAAAAAAAACGTTGCACGAGGCATTTTATCAGATTTACATTCCTAGATTAATATCTCAGATTAAAAAAGTAATAAAAATGGCTTTTTGTTACACGCTTCAATGGAGAAGTCAATGGAAATAAAACCCGTTCAGCATTCACGCGTGAAGCTTCATGATTTCAGAGTATACGTCCGTACACCCCCCCTTAATTACAGACAGAATTCTATCTGAGATATATGGGGGGTGGGGGTCCTGCGATAACGTAATCGGGTTAAGGAATAAACAATTAGCTAAATGGCAGAACGGAAAATGAATAGGCTACGTTTAATTTTGATATTAAAAGACACTAATGCACATCGAGAACGCTGGACGGCGTATGATCATAATAAATAATTTTTAGTTATTTGCATGCTCCCACAAATCAGGTTTTTTTGGCCGTTTATTACAATATATTTTATTATCGGGGCCTGGGGTTTTCCTGTCATAAAAGCACCTTTGTCGATAAACAATACTCTTCCCCTGCTTGAAGCGCTGGAAGAGGTGTAGCGAGCTAACCAAAAACATGGTCATGAAAAAAGGCACATTATCTTACACGTGTTTAAATTCGCTTTTATCTCCACAAAAATGAATATGGAATCAGTTGGTTGCAGTAAGCCTATGTCTGAATGGAATAAATGCTTTGTTTTGTGGTAGCCTAATAAAAATGTATTCGTTGAAAAAAAAATCAAACTGATATTTAGCCCCTGCTTGCTTTTTTCCTCCTTTGTTTTACGCAAGGCTCTTTTTACCACATGGTAGTGACAGATTGTTTGAGCTGGAAGGAAAAGCCATTCGAAGCTAATTAAGCAGCCATTCCAGGCACTATTCGCAGGCAGGAGGCTTGAGAAGCACAGGCATTTGTCAGCGCTCGACCCCGCGTGGTATTGATTGACAACACGGGTTCTTGACTGACAGGCTTTACTCTTTCTGACCAATAGCATGCGCCTGAACAACACCACTGCACAACCATTGGACTGCAGGCAGTGAGGGAATCGGAGCCCACGTGGGTTAGACTAGCGTGAGCAGCACTTGATTGGCTGCCTCTGGCTTCCTCAAACGCAGACATGTTGTGCCTCAAATGTTAGTGCGGATAATAAAGAATGGCTTAAAAACTGTATATTTTGAATGAATGTAGTTGCTTTAGAAATTTGCAATTGACCAGATTAACCATCAATACATAATACTGTATTACGCTTACATAACAGTGTATCGTGTATAATTACTTGGATATCTGAAATAATCTAGAATAAAGAAACCTCTGTATGTTGTGATGAATTTTAGACCGTGCAATTATTCGGTCAGCAAGTAACACGGGATATATAAGATGCTTACTGTTAAGTAACATCGTTTGTTAGAGTGTTAGCTAGTTATAATTACGATATAATTCGCAACTGAATCTTTTATGTATACCCTCCTGGCTCATGTCGTGTGTTGGAAGCACAATCAATTTATAGAACTATCAAAAGCACACCATATTTTCTAGCTATCAACATCATATTTAACGTTACCTAAGTTTAACGTTACTTAGGTAGCTGCAATAACGTAGGCTACATTTATTCATTAATGCTGTCAGAAGCACTGTTTTGTTTACCAGACGGTAGATGTTCTGTAACCACGTAACCATATTAGTATATTCATAATAATTAGTAAACATCTGCGTAATTACTTTTTATTATTATTTTGTAACGCTTTTTGTGTCATTTAAATACGTTTGTACTTCGTTATTTGAACGCTACGGATCTATTTTTCTTGGGTACCTGTTCAGATCCAAAATGGCGAATGTGACGTCAAATATGTATTGTCCAATCCCTATGCTCGGGAACTATTGACCCCACGTGGGCACACTGCTCTCCGATTGGTCAATGTAGTCAAACCCCTTCTGAGAAACCGATTGGACCGTTCTCGCGGCAGTTGAGCCCTCGTGCGAGTGTACTGTCTGTGTGTGGTATAGTGAACGCGGTGGAACGACGGGGGAAGGAGAACGAGAACGGATACGGTTAGCAAGATAGCGAAATACAACGTCAAACTTTAAAGAATTTTAACATGTTATAACTTTAAAGTACGGTTTCGGACTTATTTGGGGATTCCTCAGGCATTTGTTTGCGTCACGACGGGCAATCATAGGAGTTTGCTTTGAACAAGAGCGTCTCGATCGCATGGTACCTGACCTACACTCGGATAGATACTCCGAATCTCTTCTGCCTGTGTGTCAGCCGACCGTGATCACTCGGGGGGAAAAGTGGCTCTGATCGGGGGAAAACTGGCTCTGATCGGGAGATGTGTGTACTGGTTGGTCTCAGGCAAGACTCTTCTCGTCGTTTGGTCATGAACGGAACATTTTGAAGACGCAGCGGCGGGGCGGATATATTGTTCTATTCATTATCGTGGAGGACAGGACTCCTTGGGAGACGCAACCATACTCCCAGGTATCTTACTACTAACAAACCGTTTAGATCACGTTAACTAGCAGTCGAGTTGAGTAAAAGTAAACTAGATGAGATTCTCCGTATCGTCTGTCCTATTTCGTAAACTAGCTGGCTCACTCGTGTGACATGGCTAGCTAGTACGCTTTCTTTTCTGGATGACGGGTCAAATCGGGGGGAACTGTTGAAAAAATTGCAAGCCAGTGTTATCGGTGTTGTTTTTCTGCTGCATTTAGTCATCGTGATAATAGCTGGCTTGCTAGTGCCGATTACTACTGCTTGCTAACTAGCTAATGTTAGCCCTTTCATTACGGTGTAGCTAGCTAAAAGCATCTGTTCACAGCCAGTTAATGTTGGCGTGCAGACCAACACAACATTATTACTGTGATTAACTAACGCTAGACGTTGGATTGCATTCATATACATATCATCGGATATATTCGGCTAGCTAACGTTAGTATAATTATTCTGCTTTGACTGACTCAACACGGTGTGGTGTAACGTTACGTTAACGTTAGCCAACGAGCGAGTTTACGTTCAAATAACGTTAGCTGGCTAGTAGTTAGACGGACTTGACTATGTCTAGCTTGCTAATATTCTGTTTCCCCCCCTTTGTTTAGTTTGACTTGGATTGAAGAGGATAAAGAGCTTACACGCACACACACGGATCGAAAGAGCCAAGGACTGCCCCCGAGGACTGGGCTTTGTGTCCGAGCGCCTGTGTATGTGTGTAGGGAGGGGTGTCGGGCCATCGTCGCTCATCTACTCGGATTACTAAAATATAGCAAAGCTAAATTTCTTGGATTTCCCAATTTAAAAAGGATACACTCACGATGTATCCACAGGGCCGACATCCGGTAAGTTGCACATCTTGAATTTAAGTTTGTTGCTCGCTATTCGTGTGCGTTTGAGTTGGCTTCCTCGTTAAATTGGTTCGCCCGTGATAACACGGCGCACACACATTTTACGGGCTGTATTTATTGTCTTGATCCCTTTTTACCCCGACAACAACAACGCTACTTCGGATCGCCTACTAATGCTAGTCAGTGTTGAAACTCAAGCACATCGAATGGACACGCTGACATATTGCATTGGGCGCTGTCTTTGCTTGTGTTTGAGTCCCCGTCCAACTCTGAAATGTACTTAAGTAACATTGTCATAGTCTTGTTATCCTAAGAATTAAGTATCTTAACAATACACCCCGGGTGGTTTGCAAACTCTCACTCCCTTGTTAGCCATCGTTAGCCAGTGACAGTAGTTGCTAGCGATACATAATAATGCTTTTGATTTTCGCGTTACACTTAACGTTAGCCATTTCTGTGCACAGTTATCCAGTTACTTAAACCGTGTCCGCATTTGATGGCGTACTTATGTATAAACAATAACGTTACACTCTGGAAACGGTCTTTTGCATTGCTCAGAGCAGTTTAGCACGCAGCTCTGTCAACGGGTGTACTGTTGGTGGTTATTCTCCCCATAAAGAGCTGTCCAAGTGTCCGCCAGGCTGGGCTTTACCACTGTTTGCACAATTAGTCGGCCTCATACATTAAATATTTGAGACTAGTTTTAAAATGAAGCACATGGGCTATGAAAATTGTTATTATTATTGATATTGTTATTATTATTATCATCGCCAATGTTATTTTATTAATGTTTCTAGGCACCACATCAGCCTGGTCAACCGGGGTTCAAATTCACTGTTGCAGAGTCTTGCGACCGGATCAAAGACGAGTTTCAGTTCCTGCAAGCTCAGTACCACAGGTAAGCGTTTTAAAACGCGTGCGGAAAAACTGCGCGTTTTAAATTGGACTCGGTCTGAAATGTGATGATGTGTGCATGGCAAAGACAGCTAACCACAAATTGAATCAAACTCAAATTGAGCCAGTGACTCATTTGAGCTGTCGTGTGATATAGGCTACAGTTTGGACCCGGAAGGGGCTCTTTATTTGAGATCGCTGTGATGAATTGTGCGTGTTAAATTTGCTAAAGGATGACTGCTTGATTGACGCAGTGGAAGGGCTTGCTGTAGGAATAAAGTATCAAACATTTGCTGTGGGACATTTGTTCCAGTTGTTTGTGTATCAATGATGAGTTTGTATGTCACTGGTGAGCATAACATGTTTCATTCTGCTTTTTAAAAATGATTAAAATCTAACATCCATGTCAGACCGCACCCAACGCATTAAGACTGTGAAGGGTTTATTATAGAAATGGCGACGCTGAAAATTGACACCTCCGTTCCTATTTTAGTCTTAAGGTGGAGTACGACAAACTGGCCAACGAGAAGACTGAGATGCAGCGTCACTACGTTATGGTAAGGTTCTTCTCCGCCAGGCAACAATCACGTGCTTTCATTTGCGGGACAAAAGCGAGCCACATTGATTGGCAGGTGAAGTTGGTGCGCTTTTGTGGTGACGTCATGGGTTTGGCATGTACCTGTATTGTTGACTTCATGAGAGACTATCGGGCGAAGGACTGTAAATTCACACCTTTGCCAGAGTCCGTGAGAGGCTTAGACTGCGGTAAAATTGTGTTTCTTTTTGGGCCCCTTCTTGGAACCTCCTTACCCACAGGGGTTAATGACCGCAGCGCTCCTCATTGTGTTGATTCGATTATCGAGGACATTGTTGTTTCCCAGGATACCTTGCTCCTGCACACATGCATGGCAATAAATTAGGGAGAGGGATGGGGTTGGGGAAAGGACTGCATCTGAAGTAATCACTGGGGTAGTAGTACTGTAGTACTTAAGGCAGTTAAATATTTTGTCCAGTGTTGCTTTTTATTAGTGTTTAGATTTGAGCTAGCCAACAAAATGATCACTTATTGTTGATTGGATTTCTGCATTGACTGTTCACACCAATTTAAAACTGAACGGCAAATAAACATTAATTACTAAAGGTTGTGCAAGGATATGTTCAATTGAATAGGTAAACACATTTGCATTTCAGTGTGATGTAACAGGAATATTACTGAAGTTTGTCCCCCCCCCCCCCCCACCCCCCTTATCTTATATATACGAGGAGTGACTTTAACCAGAGCTGTGGTGGCTTTTGTTAAACATTATTTTTTTACAGGAAAAGTCATGTTAGTCTGACGGGTGAGGTCATGAACACTGAAGCGAGTCGCAGGCGGGTCCCGCGCTGATAGCGTCGGACCGCGCGCTAAACGGCTCTATTGGCCTCGTCCAAGATTTAAAAGTGCCCTCGTTTTGAAAGTCAATGGTGTTGTTGACCTCTCAGAAAGGGAGGTCCTCGCTTTGAGGCCCGGGGCCATTTACCTGCGCTCTCTGAGGACGGAGATTTCGCCTCGGGAACAAACTTGCCTAAAAAACCGGAGGACAATGAAAGGGAGAGGGCAGAGCACAGATGGGCCTCTCCCTTTGAACAGAGGGAAATCTGAAGGGTTAATCAGTAACTTGCTCGTCCAGTTCGTCGCCCTCTTCCTGCTCATAGTCAGACATCTTTGACACGCTGCTTTCCATGAAAGGGCAGCCGACTCACCGTAGAATAGTGCTAGTTGTCGCCTACTGGGTGATTTATGACCTCAGGTCCGCAGTCACTAAGTACTAAGGGCCCCACCACCCTTGAAACAAGAAGCTTACGCATCACGCCTTTTTCCCATCGTGCGCGGTGCCGCGCCGTGACGTTCATTTCAAAATCGTGTCATGTAGGCTTTCTCGCGGCTTTGTTAGACAGAGCTTGGTCTAATTGCATGTGTATTATGAAGATACCTAGATTAATTTGGCTATCTGGATGAGCCTCTGAGGAATTGTGGCGTGTGTGTGTTTTTTTTATTTTTTTTAATAACCATGAAGCATCTTAATTTTCCTTTTTTTTTTGTTTCAGTATTACGAGATGTCTTACGGGCTGAATATCGAGATGCACAAACAGGTAAGCGCCAGCCAAGCGGCTCCTCTCACGCCCTCCTTTTTTTTTGGGGGGGGTTTTGACGTCTGAGCGCCGGTGCCACGGGCAGCGCCTCGCTGCGCGCCGGGAGGGCCGCGGGGGAGCGGACGTGCCAAAGGCTCGGACCACGGGTCACGTCAGCGTCTGAGCCGTGCCGCGGCCCCTGTCCGTCAGAGCGTGAGGTAAAACGAGCCGGGCCATTGTTTACCCAGAGAGAGTGGCCTCATGGGAGGTGAGCGCAGACACCGGCCCTCCCTCCCCCCTCCCCTTTCTCTCCCGCCCGGCCGCCTGAGCGACAGCACCAGCCCCCGCGGCTCTGAAAATGCTGACAGGCCGGCCGCGCCGGGCCGGGGCGAGCCAACGGGGCTGCTTTTGATAAGATTAAAGTGGAGACTTTGGCAGGAGCGGCCTTGTGACTTAAGACCTAAAGAGAGAGAGAGGGAGTCTGAAGACCTGATTAGTTGAGCCACTTTAAGGCGTGAGCATTAATCAAGGCCGGAGAAGGAGCGAGCGGCGGGCGGGCGGCTTTGGGCTTTCGGTTTTGGGAGCTCGGACCGCGGACGGTCCGGCGGAAGGTTCCTGACGCATAATTAGCGAGCGGAGATGATCAATGGCCCGAGCGATGGGCTGAGGGGGGCTTTATGAGGGACTCGCCCGCTCTCGGACAAGGTTAATGACATCGGCGAGGAGACGGCGAATCGCTGCGGTCCCGCTCTATCCGTCAGTGTCAGCGCATGTGACGGAGCAGATGTCCCTCCCGGCACCGCGCCCTTTGAAAGGTCCTGTCAGACACTTATCTCCGGTAGAGAGAGAGAGGAGGAAGGACGGAGGAAAGAGGACGGTAGCGGGAGGGGAAGGTGGAGCGGCCCTAGTGTAAACAGCTTAATCGACTGACCTGTTTTAGCGCTTGCCTTTTCATCAATAGGCCGATGGAGTTGACTGAAGCACTTGAATAATTCAAACGGCGGCCCCTTCCCTGCAGAGCCTGGCGTTTGTGATGACATCAGCTATGGAGTAAACAGACAGGCCTCAGCTCCTCCACATTATCTCCTGTACGGGGGGAGGGGGGCGGGTGCTGGCGGAGAGTGGTTGACTGGCAAGGCTGAGTCGGATTATGGGATGCTTGCAGGCATGTTATTTCACTGCTTGGAGGATTTATTCTTTAGCGGGTAGTGGTGGGGGGTACAACAGTCCCTCTCCGCATTTAATAACGCGGCTGCGTGCAAAATGGAGCTGGAGGCGTGCGTGTCTCCTGTTCGGCTCGTACGGCGGCCCTGGGCGATGCGCTCTGACAGCCTTCTCGCTACGTGGGAAACGGGGGAAGTGATTGTCGCAGGTCGGTGAGCCGTTTTAATTACGGCAGCTCATTACTCTGCTGCTGCTGCCGCCGCTGGCCGGACTCCCCGCCGACGCTGGCTCAGGTCTGCCCAGATTTGGGGCCTGGGGAGTTTGTGCGGGATGGCGGTGCGCTTTGTCCGGGCCGTCGCGTTGGATGCACCCCCCCACCACCACCACCCACCACCACCCCCATCGGTAATGAGCTATGGCAGCTTGCAGAGAGAGGCAGGCTTATTGAGGGAAATCCTGTCTGCAGCTTCAAGTGTGGGAGAGAGAGAGAGAGAGAGAGAGAGAGAGAGAGTGAGCAAGAGAGACGGAGAGAGAGAGGGAGGGGGGGAGTGTTGGGTAGAGGGGGGGGGGGCTTGTTCAGATGAATAATTTATACAGGATTCCAGGAATTGTTTGCCAAGGTGATGATGGTCGGCTTGTCTGGGAGCCAAAACAAACTGACTCTGTCTGTGGGGTGAGCACACACGGGCGCATGATGACTAGAGGCTGGGAAATGCGGCCCCTTATCACGGCCGGCCTGGAGCGGCCACTGGGGCGCGCAAATGCGTAAGCAACCTCCCGGCCCACACCGCCAACCGCAACCGCAACCCTCCCGACCGTGTACCGCAACCTCCCGGCCCCGTCCGCGTACCGCAACCTCCCGGCCCACACCGCGAACCGCAACCGCAACCTCCCGACCGTGTACCGCAACCTCCCGACCGCGTACCGCAACCTCCCGGCCCCGACCGCGTACCGCAACCTCCCGGCCCCGACCGCGAACCGCAACCGCAACCTCCTGACCGTGTACCGCAACCTCCCGGCCCACACCGCGTACTGCAACCGCAACCTCCCGACTGCGTACCGCAACCTCCCGGCCCACACCGCGAACCGCAACCGCAACCTCCTGACCGTGTACCGCAACCTCCGGCCCACACCGCGTACTGCAACCGCAACCTCCCGGACTGCGTACCGCAACCTCCCGGCCCACACCGCGAACCGCAACCGCAACCTCCCGACCGCGTACCGCAACCTCCCCGGCCCCGACCGCGTGCCGCAACCTCCATCTTTCCTGGGTCGATTCGAGGAATACGTGGTCTTGGTTCGTTTCGGAAGCGCTCCGTGCGATAGCCTCGGACTGTCCAGTTTGACGTCTACAGCGGATTCACTTGGGCCGAGCCTCGTCCTGGTTGACTCTGATGTCAGATCTCTTTTGTGAAGAGGCAGGGGGGGGCAAATCTCCGCCCGCCCCCCCCCCCGCCTCAAATTACGCCAGCATCTGGACATCAGTGCTCTCCATGTCTGCCCCCGTCAATTAAGAGGCAGGCCCCTGGCCCCGTTGTGCGCAGATCAATGCCGAGGTAAATTCAGACGTCAATAAACAGTTTGGCCTGGATTTGCTGCACATTAGCAGGGGGTGGAGGGACGGCCATTGTGTGCGCTTTGAGCGGGCTGCAGAATCGGCGCTCTCGTCTCGTCCATGCGGAGGTGTTTTTGCGTTTTTTTTTAAGCGCGTTTCAGGCGTGGCCGTGTTTGTAACGGAGAGTTTGCGTGCGGATCTTTGTTAAATTGGGTATTTTTTTAGGGGCTTCTGTATAGCTTTTTTTGTGGGTTTTGCTGGTAGAAATGTGAAAGTTAAAAATAAGAGATTCGGTTGGCTTTTCGAGCAAGACTTTTTTCACTTAATTTACAGCGTCAGAGGAGCTTCAGATGCGTCTCCTTTTCGGCGCTTGTATGTTGCTTCGTCATATGGGCCGTAATCTTACTGGATAATACTGGAAAATAAATTTCTAGCTATAATCGGCCAATAGCGATACAGCCCTGATGTTATTGTGCGTCCCTCGTACTTTTGCATTGTGTTGGCTTGGGTGTGTTTGTTTGCTTGTACATTGGTGTCCAAGTGTTTTTGATCTGTGTGTTTTGATTGTGGCATTTGTGTGATGGAGTGTTGGTTTGGGTGTATGTTGCTGCGTGTGCGCGTGCGTGCGTGCGCATGTTTGTGTGTGTGTGTGTGTGTCCTTGCGCGTGCGTTAGTGTGTGTGTGTGTGTGTGTGTGCGAGTGCGTTAGTGTGTGTGTGTGTGTGTGTGTGCGCGGCTTAATGTGTGTGTGCGCGCGAGTGCGTTAGTGTGTGCGCGCGCGCGAGTGCGTTAGTGTGTGTGTGTGCGCGCGCGAGTGCGTTTGTGTGTGTGTGTGTGTGTGTGCGCGGCTTAATGTGTGTGTGCGCGCGAGTGTGTTAGTGTGTGTGTGTGTGTGTGTGTGTGTGTGTGTGTGCGCGTGCGTTAGTGTGTGTGTGTGCGTTAGTGTGCGTGCGTGCGTGCGTGTGTGTCTGCGCGTGCGCGTGCATGCATGTCTGTATCTACCCCAGTAAAGCGGGGAGGCTGGGGTTGAGTTCAGCCAGACTGGGATTGTTATTGTTTGTGGCTGGGAGCGACAGAGCACACCACTACAATCACCAGTTGTTTTCCTGCAAATTTAATACTCATCAGTGTCTCACTCCACTTCCCTAATGCCGATAGCAACAGGCAAATAGCTTTCAATGTGCCATTGACAGGCTGGCCTAAGAGAGCTCTTGAAACGGTGCTAGACAGCCCAGAGTACCTGTAATTGTGTACCGGAGCGCAAAGCTCGCTGCTCAAGGGTTCTGCTTTCATTGGCTTAAAGAGACAATGTCCTATTTTTATATTCTACTCCACATTTCTCTTAATCATTTGTCCAAGGCCTGCTGGAGATGGGGCCTTTGAGAAACACTTCACGTTCGCTTTATTGGACCGTCTCCTTTTTATTTTCTAATTCATTGTTTGAACATTGAGTCCCTGAGATGGTGTTCTGTCATGGGCTGCTCTTTCCCCTCTGAGCTTCGTGTTTATTCGACCTCTGACCTTTCCCATCTCACAGTCGCTTCCATCTCCTGTCCCCCGGGACGGGGCGAACGACGCGTCTCGGGCCTTTTCGCGAATTCCGCCCGTTTGGACGGGCCCTCCCACCGGCGCGTTGGATAATGGACTGGCCACAGAGTCCCTTTTCTCTGCGCCGTGTTGTCTTTAAGGCAACGGCGATCCGATGGAATGCTTTTTGTGCGGAATTTGGGATGTCCTAACGTCGAGGGCTGGACACCGCGGCTTTTGCGACGACCTCGCCGTGTATTCATCTCCGAAGGAAACCGCCATGGTCTCCTTGTGAATCACGCTGTTGGCGCTTTTAAAGGAGGCTGTGAAAGGAGGGTTCTCACTGCCCCTCCCACAATGTTTCTGAGTTAAAGGAGGGAGATGGCGGCGGTGGAAGGAATCGGCGTTTTCCTGGAGAGGGCCTTTCCTCAGGGAGCGCTGTTTGGCGGGCGTCCTCCGGCTCGGGGTGGGGGGGGGCGTCCATCGGGCTGATCTGGGATCTGAGGGAAAGGGGCAGGAAGCGCGGGCCCTTTCAAACCCGCGCGCACACCTGGTGTTTGAGCGCTGGATTACATGCAGCCTGCCGGCGCAGAAAGAACACAGTGTCTGTGGTCGTAAAGGCGGTCTAAAAAGGCTCCAGATTGCGGCTCCAGACCCCGATTGAACTGCGGGAGGCGTGATTTTCCACGGAACGGAGAGTGTCGGAGCAGCGTGTTCTTTTAAAAGGGCTTGACGTCTCCCCCAGGTCTTAGTTAAACCCGGCGCTTCCATTTGTTGTTCTCCCCTGACCTCGGCGAGGCTGGAGCGCGGGGCTGGCTGATCTGGGATCAGCGGCTGAGCCAGCCCCATCCTCCCCCCACCCCCAACCCCCCCCCCCCCCCCTCCGCCCTCATGCCGCCCCTTTTATCCGCCATTAATTTGTGGAGCTGATCTGATCGACAGCCTGAAAATTCAATTTAATGACCTGCCTGTGCGCACGTGATGTGGTTTTACAGCCTGTTACGGCCGGGCGGAGGGGCAATTTGCATAATGATCAGAGCCAGATCAGAGCAGGGGCTGCTGCGGTTGCTGTGGCAACACAGAGAGGGGCCGAGGAATGAAGGCTGGAGGAGCCCGTTGTGGAGGGGGAGGGGGGGAGGGGGAGGGGGGAGGGGGAGGGGGAGGGGGGAGGGGGAGGGGGGGGGTGTTAGAGCAGAGAGTCAGCCCTAGGGGCAGGGTGGTGGGTGGGTGGGTGGGGGGGGGGGGGGGGGGGGGGGTTGTTGCTTGGCAGGTCAGCCCTTGTCTGAGGGTCTTCACTCAAACTGAAGGGCTGACCTGTCACAGCGCTGAGGCCTGGAGCCAGAGCCCCCTGCTGTCTCCCAGCCGAGCGGGGGGAGGGGGAGGGGGGCGCTCCCGCAGCCTTACAACCACGTTTACAAATGAGCTTCCCCACAACACTAAAGTAACGTTTCCAAATGAGCTTCCCCACAACACTAAAGTAACGTTTTCAAACCTGAATCTCACGATAATGCTTGGATATGAACGCTCTTCGGTAACGTTGCATTAACGCTCAGAAATGAGCTCTCCTGTAACGTTTCAGTAATGTTTTTAAACGGGAGCCCTCTTGCAATGTTCCAGAACTGATCCTGTCCTTAGGTCATTCTCCTGTTTACTGGGTTTGTTTTTGGGCGTGTCTATGAACAGCGTTCTGTCCATCTTGTTTATGAAGCGCTCTGATTGGGCTGTTTGTGCCGGACCCAGGTCAGCACGGTACCCGGCATCATAATAAAGTCATTAAAAAATACTGCTCATGCTCTAAGGCTTTACCGAAACTGCTGCTCTCCACGACAAAACCATATGAGCACAAAAACCTGCGTCTAACCATAGATATAGAACCATAGATATGACATATATCATGTAATGTAATAGTAATTTGGAATTCTGAAATGGAACAATTTGGCAGCCATTTTACCTGGGTACAGCTATAATGGGAACCTATGGCAAAGTGTACTTTTTAACCCACTGTGATGTCATAATCGGGTCTCAGAAGCCAGATAGCTGTTGATTGGCTCATAGATATAAAACCATGGTTACTGGCCACCGTCTTACCTGGGTATGGTCTCAAAAATTGTGCCACTAACTATGACATATGTCACGTCTATGGTTCTATATCTATGCGTCAAAACTGTCCCGGGGAGACGAGCTTACACCACATGCTTCCTGGGCCAGGCCCACCTGGCAGGGGAGGGATCAAAACCCACAGCCATTAGTGGGCGTGGTCTGACCCTGCGAGGTCAGGGGATGGTGGGCGGGGTGAGCTTGGCATTTGGGGGGGCAGTGACCCTGCCGGGGTTAGAGGTTGCATTGCATGCAAAACAGGCGGTAAAGAACACCCCCGCCATCCCCCACCCCTCGCTGCGGCTCCACCTCTCCCAGGGATGTTTTAATGGCTTTGAATATTTCCTCTGACTACAACGTGGGATTTATGTCAGTTGAATCGAGCATCTCTAATTGCTGTGGCAATTAGCTGAATTTCTTGTTGTTGTTTTTTTTTTCTCTTGTGCTGTTGTTTTAAAGATAAAAAGGGTAGTGTGAAATGATGACACAATCTCTCTCTCTCTCTCTCTCTCTCTTTCAGACGGAGATTGCCAAACGGCTCAATGCGATCCTAGCTCAAATTATGCCTTTTCTGTCACAAGAGGTGAGTGTTAAAACAACTTAATTTGCGCTAAGCGTGCCAAGACTGCGGCCCAAATCAGGCATGCAGGAGACGCTGCGCGTGTAATCCCAAGCCTTAGCGTTAGATTTGCTTAGCCGCGAAGCGGAGCGGTCTGGGAGAGGCTGTTAACTCCTTAACTAACACCGGCCCGTATCTGGGCCAGAAGTGATTTGTTTTATTTGCATTCATTGCGTCTTTTTTACTGTGAAATTGTCAATCAATCTCGTAACACGATATATAAGTGTTAAAACTCGCGATTCTGTATCTATGAACTATTGTACGATCCCAGTGTTACAGCAACAATGTTTCCTTATTTTGTAACATGACACAAAACGGGCCCTATCAAAACGTCGATTCCGTTACGTTCTGTGCATTCTGTAAATCCCCAGACGACATGAATAACGGTAAAGTTGGTATCTTTATCCCGGAAAATAAATAAATAATCTTTTTGGTGAGAAAATCTTTCCGCTGTGTTTGAGCTTCTGTTACTGTGTTGCATTAATACTTACAGTAATTCTGACAGTTGGAAAACAAACTCCTAAGGGTTACCTTACATAAAAGACCCGGATTATCTCTGTAGTCAAAGAGGTTCAAGAACAGTAACCATTTTATTTTCGGGCTTGTGTTAAAAATAAATAAATAAAAATGAGCGCTTGAGAAGGGGTTAACATAAAGAGCGGGGAGATGGAGTGTGTGTCGGCGTGTTAGCGGAGCGGCCGTGTGCACGGCGCGCTAAGCCTCGTCCGTGTCTCTCTCAGCACCAACAGCAGGTCGCTCAGGCAGTTGAGCGTGCCAAGCAGGTGACGATGACCGAGCTGAATGCCATCATCGGGGTACGTGGACCTTCCCAATCTGCCTCTCACCGTGTGTATACCCCTCTTTATTCCTTCATTTGACCTTGACCAGGAAGCAAAACTGCATGTTGGGGAAGGGACAGCCCCGCCACCGCACAGCCAAGGCTCCGCCCAGTAAGGGGAGGGCCTGCCCAATGGGAGGGAGGGGGAGGGGAAAGAGAGGCTCACAGAGGGGGAAAGATGGCTCCGCTTCTGACGCGTGCAGATTTGCTCCTGGTCATGAATGGTTTTGCATGATTTTTTTAAGTTGTTAAATTTGTTTTACTTGATTGTTGCATTTGGTTAAGTGTGATATTATTTGCCTCATGCGTTGTTGAGAGAAACCATTGATTCATTTGGTTTGGATGTGTGTTCATGCATATGTCCACCGCTGCCATTTTTATATGCCCTCTCCTCAAAAAGCTCGTCCCGCGTAGTCCCGTTTAGAGTCGGTGTATCGCTACGTTTGTTCGGTGTTTATCGGACCGACGGCACGCAAGTGGCCTTTCAAACCCTTTCCCTCCACGGAGGGGTCTTCTGCAATATTTATCAACTTCTTCCCCCAATACCATTGAATGCATTTCACGCTTCGGGTGGATTTGCATGTTAAGTGACCGCCGCAATGTAAACAGCAGCTAATATCTCAGGAAACAGCCCACAGTGTCTTAAGGCTCTTATCCATTAGGAAGCCCCTGATTTATCACACTTACAGGATGTATTGCTCTAATTGGATAAGGGAGCAGTGAGTCAGTTCATCCTGTGACACCAGCCTATCTGAGGGAATTAAACCCGGTGCACACCTCCGCCCGCACTCCCACGGCCACCTCCTAAAGAGGCTCGGGCATCGCCCTCCCTCTCTCCCTCTGCCTACCTGGGAAACTGAGTGCTCAGAGCAACTGGGTTCTCCACCTGCTGGGAATGGATCTTTGTTCTTGGGGCTGATTCAGAGGGAGGGCGTCGGAGAGGCAGGCAGACCCCCGCTTTGATTAGCCTCCTTGAAGCGGTCGTTAGGAAGCCCAGAGAGTTGGGTCAGGGCAGCTGGAGCCAGATATTGGAATTCAATTAAGGCAAATGAGCCAAGACTGTGACCCCCATTTTGTACATAATTACTTCCTCCAGTCCGGCTGAATGCAACTGTCGGCCAGGCCTGTCATTAAGCAGACGGCCATTCGGCAGTGCCGCTTGGCCAGGCCTCCTACGCGCTCACTCACTCACTCACTCACTCACTCACACACACACACACACACACACACACCACACACACACACACACACACACACACACACACACACACCACACACACACACACACACACACACACACACACACACACACACACACACACACACACACACACACACACACACACACACACACACACACACACACACACACACACACAGTGACCTCAACGCCCCCTCACCCGACCTCAACAGCCCCTGGCCGTGCAATCTGGGGAGAAAGAAAGGCAGGCAGTCACCCGAACAGCTCTGGGCTTTCTGTCACTCACACCGCACACGCACACACACACACACACACACACACACACAGTGTTGAGAGCGAAACAGAGGCTGCATGTGTGTGTGAGATGAGAGAGCTGTGCGTGAATGAAGCAGCGGGGGCAGGGGATTGATTAAAGATTCAGCGTTAATCAGAAGGCCCTGCATTCAGGGAGACGGGGGGAAGAACAGCCTCTGTAATGACTGACTGGCTCTTAATGATTCTCTGTCTCGGCCAACAAAACGCTGCAGTAGGTGTGCACTTATTAAGCCTTTGGCCTTCGTGGCCTCCCGCGTGGGCAGCCGAGCATTCAAGTGAACCGAACAGGATTTCTGTTAGTCAGCCTGCCCTTTCCTTCATAAAACCCCCATGTAAATGGTTACACAGGCCTATCTAATGCATTTTATGGAAATGTTTTCTTGGCATATGTAATGCCGGCTTTGGTAGTGCATTGTCTGTTTGTGTGTGTGTGTGTGTGTGTGTGTCAATGTCAGTGTCATATGGGATTTTGGCTCGTGTATATTTGTTTGTTTTTTTAATTTTTTTATGAAGAACCCCCGAGATGGCTTTGCATATCTTTTTTTTCTACCAGCGCCTTTGAGTTTGAAATGCAGATTTCCATGGGGTCATTTGCATGTCCCTTTGAGACAGGTAGTCTGTTTGGCCTGGGAAGGTGATAAATAGCCAGAGCGGCGCGCTGACTTTGAAAGCCAAACTCCCTGGCGGTGTGAGAGCAGCTGGGAGCAGGACAAACGGTGGCTAATCTTCTGACGCCCCGGCCGGCCTCGCCTTCCGCTCCTGCTCAGGGATCGTTGCCGTTTGTGAGGGAAAATCGCGAGCGTCAGATGCCCGTTCAGGTGGCAGCGTGTAGCCTTGGCGCTGCGCACAGTGGGGGAAGGCATTCTGCATTCTCATTTATTGGCCCGAGGTGCGCTAATGGTATGCATCTGGGCAGGGTGTTTCTTTTCCGTGATTACAGAGCTGGGGGAGCCCCGGCAAGCCAGTGTGCAAGCCCCGGCCCCCATCACGCCATCCCGCTACGTCATGGGGACATTTATCGGAGTGACTTGGTTCAAGCGACTTTCAGGACCGGGCTTTAAACCCGCCTTCCTTTCAGCCCTGGGCTTTTAAGGGCCCTCAGTACTGATTGGTGCATGCGTGTGGCCTCTTCATAGCTGTGAGATCAGGTTAATACCACCTGACCTCCACACTCTCTTGTGCCCCCCCCCCCCCCCCCCCCCCCCAGCAGCAGCAAGCCGTCTACCCGGCCCTCATGGTCAGTGTCCCCAAAGCAAAGCCCTTTGGAAGATGTGGACCCTACTTTTTGCCTTGAGGCATGCAAAGTGTGTGTGTGTGTGTGTGACTTGGTAGCATTGCTGCAGCTTGCTCTTATGGCCGCAGTAACACCACCTGGCCTGTCGGGGCTCTGCCACGGATCTCACCTGTAAGCAGGAGCAATTCCATTTTTTATTTATTTATTTTTGTTTAAAAACACTGCTCCTCAGGCCCAAATGGTTAGAGCATATTGTGTTGTATTAACATTAAGGGCTTGATTTACTAAGACCTTTAGCATGTGCAAAACCATTTTGCACTTGCAAAACCAATAGCACAACCAATGATTGGTCATAGTATTTGTTTAGCACCAATCATTGGTTGTGTCATTAGTTTTGCATGCGCAAATAGGTTTTGCACGCACTAAAGGTCTTAGTAAATCAAGCCCTAAGTGTATTTATAATGCCAGTGTGCTCAGCACAGGCGCTGTAGGCTACTGCTGCCATCACCCACAGTCTCCCTCATTGCTCTGACTTACTGTCTCCTGCTGAATTGTCCGTTAGCCCCTCCCCCTCTGCCACCGCACTGATTGGCTGTTCCCACCGTTGACACCAACACAGCCTCACTAATTCTCCCGTAAACTTGCGGCACGTTCCTCCTATATTAGATCACACACGACACTTTGGATGATTGTTCCTTTTCCTCTGGACAAAGCCGTTTTTTTTTTTTAAACCCGTTTCGGAAATATACTTTCCCTGCCAATATTTGATCAGAACATACAGTTGCTACCTGAGAATGAAGTTTCATTTCCCGCAGAAAGGACGTATACTGAAAATGAAGTTCTGTATGTTTTCCTAACAGCCTTGAATAGGCAGAAATTTCACTAAGGGTTGGGGTGGGCACCTACCACGATAGCAGCTTAATAATTCAGAGAGCTTGAAGATGGTAATAAATTGTGGTGGTCTTTATTGGTGGCTTCAAGTATTATTTAACCTTGCTTTAAACCGCTCGCTCACATGCTGAGTGCCTTTTAACTCCCCATCTCCTTCTCACACTCTCAAATATTGATGTGAATATGGGAGAGCTGAATGCACATGCTTATTGTGTGTGTGTATGTATGTGTGCGTGTGCGCGCTAAGGCTAATGCTAACGTGTGCGTCTCACACTGCCTGGGAACAGTCGCACACGGCGACCCGTTCTGCTTGTGGGGAGTTAAAAGTGCGGGCTTGTTTTGATGACCCGTGTGCTGGTGGAGCGAAGAAAAGAAAGAGCTCTACGTTCATGGTAAAAAAAGCGTTTAGAAAGAGCGATTGGGCGAGTCCTCCTCGGCCTGGCTGGCTTTCCGCAGCGCGCCTCTAATTGGGATTGATGGCTGGCCCCGGACCCGTGCGTTTTGATACACGGCCCCTGTTATTTTATCGTTACGCATGCGAAACGGTGCGACGCGGGGTCCCGCGGCGCGGGCCCTTCGGCCGCCGGGCGGCGCTGCGCGGCTCTGACCCCCCCTCCCCCATCCCGCCGTGGCTCCTGGCTTTAGCACCCGCCCCGCTGGCAAGCCGACAGCGCCGCGCTCCTGGCCGAGGGTGTGTTTGGAGATGAGAATTCCTCCTGTG
>CM056388.1:35836386-35879151 GCA_029718625.1 Synaphobranchus kaupii | reverse complement strand
CAGAAGCCTGTCTGACAACCCCTTTAATTCTAAATGTGATGATTATTCAACAGGCTAGTGCACAAGCACCCACTCAATACAAAGAGACGTCACGAAACAAATGATATTTTAAATAACATTACAATCATTGATATAAAAACCTGTCATTAGTGATTATTTATTTACGGTTTTTATGTATATTTGCTCTGCAAGATCAACACTTGGGTTCTGGGTGGGTGTGGGGCGGCGTGGGGGAGATATCCGGAGGTTGGTTTTCAGTTTTTGCATTCTGCTACTTTAAGCATGCAGTAGTATGCAGTATGTAGTATGCAGTATGGGAACGGGGCCGTAGTCCTGCACACTCCTGAGGCAGGTGCTATGTCACAGCGTGACAGGACAGGCCTTTTGGGAGGCGGGGGACAAGGCTGAGGGGGGTGTTAATCAGATAGGGGTCATTTATTATATAAGAGGCTTACGGTGGCGAGGAGGTGCAGGGGGGGAGGGCATGAGAACATGTTGTGGATTAGCTTAGCGAGTGTCTGCTTACTGGGGCTGTGTTTCAGTGAACTGTTAGACCATGCTTTATTTATCCTGCTTATACAAGGCACTCAGCAGGCCTGCCTCATCGCCTGATTGGGTCCTGGAGAGTTCTGTCGTGGGGTGTGGGGGGGGTGTGGGGGGGGGGGGGGGGGGGCGGGGGGTAGGGGGGTGAAACAAGGTCTGGCCGTTGCAGAGGGGGGGCGGGGGGGCGAGCACTCGACAGAGGGTGTGGGCAGCTGTGGATCAATACTGTCAGGAGCTCTAATGCACCTCTTTATTTAATCAAAAGCATCATCCCGACGCAGACAGGAAGCAGGGCATAGAGCACCTTTTCTTCCTCAGAGGAACAAAGAGGCATGCCCAGGCCACTCCTCTCTCATGCCTAGCAACCAATAGAGTGAGGCTTGTGGGTGTGTCTTTGAACACCCACCTCCACTGGCTCACGGGTCACATGGAAACTGTGTCCATGGCACCAGAATGAGGGCTGCTCCCTGTATCTAGGAAGAAACAGTATGCCCAGAGGACAACTGTAGATTTAAAAACAGGCAGCAACAAGGACGTTTCCATTCCTCTCAAGATACCACTATTGTCACCTATATTATTGCATCCCCCCATCCAAGCACTCAATTTCATAGATGCAAACAATTAAAAAAACAAGTTAACTTAATAAATTACACTCACCCTTAAATGACAGCCTTTTTTTTTGTGAGGATAATTAAAATGAATACCGCCATATGAAAAAATAGGCCTTCCGTTCGAAGCCTCTGACCGTTTACAACCCATCTTTCAAAGCCTGACAGAACAGAAGCTCTAAGCAAAGATAAGCGCTGCACTGACGGAAATTAATCCTGGCTGTTCTGCATTGTCAAAGCTGGTGTTTGAACAATGCTGTTGTCTTCTTGTTTGCTAATTTAGGAACAAACATTTGCCTGCGCAGCAAACAAGCTCTCCCAGGAAGTGCTATTAATAGGATAATTAAGCAGACTGTAATGAGCTGGATTACTGCTAATTATGACAAGATTTGTTTTGGCATTTGCCTGAGAGGAGGCAGTGAAGTGTTAAACTCTACCTAGGAGTTCATTGCGTTGATGATCGCACACCTGAGTAAACAGGACAGACTCTAGGTCGCTGGGGGGGTGGAGGGTGGGGGGGGGTGGGTTGTGGGGGGAGGAGGGGGGGGGGGGGGGGGGGGGGGGGGTGTGTGCGGGGGAGAGATAACACAGCCTGAGTCTCACCGCAGAGACTCTGGCAGATCACAGGCAGTGAACGCCAACTCTCCCCCTGGGCGCCCAGGCTCATTTACATCACAAATCCAGTAGCAACACCCTGCCCTTTATTTCAGGCTGAAAAGACATGTAATCCCTCCAGTGCTTCAGTCCCATAACTGCAGATTAAGTGCATTCATATCAATACAAAATATCAATTGTGTAAACATAATATACCATGAGCAGTAATATCTAGCTAATAGCCATTTTGTTACATTAATCGCACACACGCTATGTCATAATACTGATTTATTTTGTGAGAATCCATACATTTTGATATGAAGTATATGTTCTTAAAGCCTTCCTGAATCATTAATAAGCAAATGCAATGCGTATTAAAGAATTGTTCAAAATGCTACACTGAACTGTGACAGCACACACGTCTCTTGACTTGAGGTCAACCCTGACCAAAATTCATGCAAACATACTTATGGATGATTTACAAAAATGTTATTGTGTGGTCATGAGGGTGCTGTGCATTGTTCATGAGGGTTTTAGCATGACCTTGATAGCTGTACTGACTGTATACGCACCATAATATTCTTAATATACAGAATTAAAAGTGCACACACAAATAGTATAGCTCTGGGTCACATTCACAATTACTTCCAAAACACACAAATATGTTGTTGCTTATTGACAAACTACTGCTTCAGAGTGTAGCAGAGGAAGTGACAAAAAGAGGTGTTTAATGTTGGTGGGGTGCGGAAGATTGCATCCAAGCAATTTACCATCAGATCAGTTAATTACTTTCTCACAATTATAAGGAAGTGTGCATCAGGAAATGTTTCAGTCAGGGCTGCAAACAGGAACTCTGGGAATTAAGAGAACATAATTTTGCTGCACAGCTGTTCATGTCTCCTGATGAGTGAGGAAATAAAGACAGTAACTGACTGCCACACTGCCCCCTCTGTTCAGCATGGGTACTGCAGTTAGAATAAGTGCCTTCTCTACACTCAGAACAGCTACTGCCATCTGTTTTTACTAAACTTGAGAGACTCATAATTGCCCTATTGATAAACCGCCAGTTTGGGGAGACTTCAGTTGTGAGAAAGGGATCATTAACTGACAGGCTGCTATCATTTTCATGAAATAGTATTAATGTTGACATTTTGGGCAAACCAGATTTTAAATCAAGTCATTCTGGGGGTTTGGAAGATGTAATTCTTCTAAACTGCTGCAATCTTAATTTGGGAATTTGCAAAACGCTCAATCAAGAAAAGGAAAGCCTTAGTGCATTTGCAGTTAAACCCCCAGACGACACACCACCCCCATTGCACTGTGCCACTCACTCCTGCAGCTCTCGATAAGGCGGCTAAGTCTGGGATTTAAGGCTTTGCTTTATCCCCGTCTTCGCACCACTGTCTCTCAGAGTGTGGAAATCACGGCCTGAAATCCGTCGAGATTGGGAGAGTATGAAAATAAACACGCTCGTCCGAGGGCAACGCTTTTTAAACAGGTGCCTTTCTTAGGTTAGCCGTCTGCTTCCCATAATGCTCTCAGTATGCCTTATACTATGTGGGGACTTTTTCATTTACTTGAAAAAGCAAAGATGAGATTATGGAGAAAGCTGATTTCCTGCTATACTTGGACCCCGGTTTCCTAAATAAAATTGCTTTTATTCTTCACAACATGTGTTGGGGAAGATTAAGGCATAGTAATCTTGCGGGGCTTAATAAGAGTCTGTGTGCGGAGCGCGGGCTAAAACTGAAAAGTGGAACAGGCCTCCCCCGGTTCGTGAGAGGATTTTAATCCTGTTTATTGAATTATAAAGAATGTTAAAGGATAAAGAATATTGAGTCGGGGATTTAAATGATTTGCAGTATTTTATTTTTTGCAAGTTAGTTGATAGCACTGGATCATGTCAAAGTATTACTGCAAGCAAAAATCTGTGACAAGAACCATTTCCAGCGCAGCACTCTACGGTACTTGTAAGTTGTGGATCCGCATTCGCATGATTCAAATGCATGCGCATTAACGGCAAGGCTCAGACTGCTCCATGTGGAAGCAATAAACATAATATTATTTTTTTTACATTGCTTTGCCTTACATTTAATGATCCGAGCAATGTTTGTTGACAAAACAAATCTTCAGTTCGTACCTAAAAAGACACCGGCGGAACATTACTAGACCTTTGTGGTTGATCGATGGATCACGACTGCTTAGTGGACTTAATTTGTTACCAAACAACATAAAAGCCCATGCCATTTATATGCATTTATTTCAGCCTCTCACAGCCTGAGCTGTTACGATGCAATAAAAGATTTGTTGCGTACGGAAAAAAAGACTGTTTATAGTAGTCTACACAACAAAACAGATAAGACATATTTTTCAAATAAAAACTAAGTAGATACATTCATATGCCGTATAAATCCCCCCCTTCCCGGCCCACCTTCAGATAATGCATATGGCAAGCACTGATGGCAGAAAGATATTTCATGTCAAGTAGGCAGTTTATCACCCGGAATACGGCTGCAATTCAACACTTCGGCATTTTTGCCTCCAAAAGCTGTTGCGCGAGCATCATTATGATGTTGTTTATGCAGTATTTCAAGAGGCACTTTGAAGTCTCAAATCAGATTTAGGCAGATTAGAATTGGGAGGAGTTAATAGTCTGAGAGGGAGTTTGATACGTGATTTTTCTGGGCTCCAAGAGACAGGCTTGTCGGGGATAACTTATACTGAGCTTTCTGGTAAGAGGATTGCAAGGGACTAATCCAAATCAAAAGACATACCATGTGAATTACATCCCGATACAGATTCCTTGACACAGATTTGAAGGCAGCGCCTAAATCTTTGATTCTGGAAGACACTCTCTAAAAAGAGAGAAGAAAAAAAACACAACAAACATTTATTAATGATGGTGCTGAAAGCGGTGAAAACCAGTTTTTATCTGTCAGTCTGTAAATCAGCCTGTTGTCCCGATTGTGTGAATATCACACTAATAAGGAAGATTGGACTTCCGCTGATGGATGGATTTGATAGTCATAAAATATTGACATAACAAAAAAACTGCTCTTGATGATAGCACATTCATGCAAACACATGGGGCAAATGCATATACGCCCACACATATGCTTGTGCAAACATACCACATACTCAGACATGGAAGCACGCACGCACGCACGCACGCACGCACGCACACGCACATGCACACACACATAAGCACACACACACACACACGCGCACTCACAAACACGCACACACACATACCCTTCCTTTCCATCGAATCCTCAGTTCAATGAGTCTCTCATTTTTTTCCCCAGCTTGACAAGAGTGCTATTATCAAAGCAGCCGCCAGTACAGGCTGTGATACAAGCCTTTATTCTGAGATGTCAAACCAAGTTACTGTCTGTTGTACCGAAGGAAAAAAAAAAACATTAGCCTACATTTTCTTTTCAGATGTACTGAATAAACAAGGCTGCATCCCTGGCCTAGAACTGCTTCAAAGAGCCCATGTCTATTGGGAATATTTCATAGATGTAGAACAACGCTGATTGCACAGCACTGCATATTGTTGAGAGCGAGCACGCCAGGAGATTGCAGGTACTGTGCCTCACCGAGACTAAAAAACTAATGCAGTCCATTAGCTCGGAGTGAAGCACTCCTTGAACTCGAAGCGCTCCTTGAAGCGCCTTTTCGAATCCTTCATCCGTGTTTGTCAAAGTGGATTTTAATAATTGTTTCAAGGGTATCCCCTTGCTCTTTTCAAATTCCCCCATTTCAAAAAGCCAGTTGAACAGCACTACAGAATACTGGGAGACTCAGCCCCTCGCACTACCTCCAAACCCCCCACCGACAACCCCCCCTTCCCCCCCGCTCGTACACGCCATGTTCGCTGGATAATGTCAAAGACACATGTATGCATCGGATGTCAGGCTGCAGTTTGAAACTGGAAGCCCCCTCAGAAACAGGTGACGCGGGGAAAACAAGGGGACTGGGAAGGAGGAGCGCTCATTCAGCGTGCGTCCTGTATTTGCTGAAGGGCCCTTGGGGGGTGGGGGGGGGGGGGGGGGGGGGGTCAAAAGGTCAACGCGGAGACTCAGCTTGCATCCTTTGTTGCGGTTCCAGGCTTAATTAACAGCCGTCGCGCCAAATGGTCGGCACGTATATCTGTCTCTCCTGCCCCCGAACCCACCCCCGTCCCTCACCCTGCCCCAAGCCCAAGCCCCTTCCCTCACCCTGCCCCAAGCCCAAGCCCCTTCCCTCACCCTGCCCCAAGCCCAAGCCCCTTCCCTCACCCTGCCCCAAGCCCAAGCCCCTTCCCTCACCCTGCCCCAAGCCCAAGCCCCTTCCCTCACCCTGCCCCAAGCCCAAGCCCCTTCCCTCACCCTGCCCCAAGCCCAAGCCCCTTCCCTCACCCTGCCCCAAGCCCAAGCCCAAGCCCCTTCCCTCACCCTGCCCCAAGCCCAAGCCCCGTCCCTCACCCTGCCCCAAGCCCAAGCCCCTTCCCTCACCCTGCCCCAAGCCCAAGCCCCTTCCCTCACCCTGCCCCAAGCCCAAGCCCCTTCCCTCACCCTGCCCCAAGCCCAAGCCCCTTCCCTCACCCTGCCCCAAGCCCAAGCCCCTTCTGTCCTGCGTTAATTCACAAGGCACCGGGAGCTGCTCGGACGGGGAGATGTGTGCTCCTGCCGGACGCTCCAGGGGGAGACTGAAGGAGAGGTTATCCAGCGGGGGGGGGTGCCTTCCTTCACTCGTACAAGACGGGGAGAATAAAAGAAGAGCAAAGG
This sequence comes from Synaphobranchus kaupii, assembly GCA_029718625.1. Taxonomy (NCBI): domain Eukaryota; kingdom Metazoa; phylum Chordata; class Actinopteri; order Anguilliformes; family Synaphobranchidae; genus Synaphobranchus; species Synaphobranchus kaupii. The sequence continues at coordinate 35,872,637 of CM056388.1, read as the reverse complement.
TGTGAGAGGGGATCCCCGAGGATCCAGCCGTTTGATGTAGGCAGAGCTGATTAGCAGCAGAATAGAGGCCGCTGGGTCTTCAGCCGGAGGAAGTGAGATTTAAGAAGCTCTGTCTTTTCGCAACCGTCCAGGATTCGCGAGCGATCAAGCTCCTGGTCGTCAGCGGTCCGACGTGAAGCTTCCTCAAAGATTGGGACCATTTCTTTTTTTATTCGTTTACGAGTAACGACCAATCGCAAATTTGTTCCTTTAGATTACTGATGTCAGGTATGCGATTTAGGTTTGGTTGTCTGTATTTGTTTTAATCGATCATGCGGCGCTGTAAAGAAACCACCAGAGCGTTCGGCGGGGGGGGGGGGGGGGGGGGGTTCGAGCCGCAGGTGTAGCCCTCGCAGGTGAGCCATGCTCAAACGTGCATTTGGCAAACACGGCAGCGCTGTCAGGGTTTGTCTCGCACCTTTCCGTAGCCAGGGCACTTAATTGCCTTGCAGAAGGTGCTCTGGTGAAGCTTCCCCTTTCCTCCCTCCCTCCCTCAAGATGTAAGACAGGTGATCTCTTCCTGGTGCAGGGGAGATCAAAGCCTTCATATGCCCACTGCCAGCTGCTCCCTCTCACCCATCAGCCTGACCAGGCCCTGAACCCTGGTGAGGTGCAGCCTCCATAACTGAAGGGGATTGGCCTGTGGGGGGGGGGGGGGGGGGGGGGGGGGGGCGTTTGAAGTGTGTGTAGACCTGAGGTTATTCGCACCTCCCGTCAGTGGCAGGACCTGATGATGTTCCAGAATGCATTGTGCTTCTGGAACAATGATGAAGCAACACCCCGTACTGTAAAACAACAACTGCCTGGTTAGTCGTCTTTCCCGCTACACAGGCGAAGCGTCGGCATGAGGAGGGGTGACGGACAGATGGACAGACAAAAAGGTCGACACCTTATGTCCACTTTGGCACAAACTTGCCCAAAGACCCCTTTTTTTGTGGAGACCTTCACCAGTGATATGACCGTGTTAGGAGGCGCGAGGCGGCGTCTTGACCCGTTACAGGCCGTTCCAGGCCTTGTCCTACATCACAGCATTGACAGGGCCCACACACTTGGCAGACCGGGGGCAGGACAGCCAGTAACCGATAAGCTCAGAGAGGGAAGTGACGGCGAAATGTAATCGCACAAATGTAATCGGCGCCTTATCTGTATACAGATATTCAAATTTTACCAACTCCTTTCTGTTTTTGTCGGACGGTTTTTTTTTTTGGCAAGAGGGCAGTGAAAAGGGCCCCAGCACAAACAACCCCGTTGTGCGGGCTCCCCGCTCAGCTTTCCCGGCGAAGGGCTCTTGGCGCGGCGCGCTCAGCGCCGTTTTGCATTACAATCCTGCGCTCCCTCATTCCCAGCTGGGGACTCTTGGCAGGGATCCCAAGAGGAAGTCTGCCATGTAAATGTGCGCTTCCACAGATGGAGGCCTTGTAAGTACAAGCACTTGTAAGTGCACTTGTGGGTCCCGAGGCTTCCCAGAGGATCAGGGTTCGACGCGTTAACTTCCCCCCACTCAGTCAGAGGCCACCGGCGCCGTGGTCGGCACCAGTTCGCCACGCAAAGCATGAAAAATCTGCATTTATTCTCAACCCCCCCCCCAATCGCATTAGGGAAACGGGTGGAGAACAGCCGGCGTGAGACTGAAGACAGGCGGAGGGAGGGAAGCTGAACGCGACTTGACTTGTGGCTCATCCACGGTGGCTGGGGGAGGCCTTTCTGAAGGCCCGCTCGGCGCCCCTCAGAAGGCACGACGGGACTCGCGTCACGAGCAAAGGAGAACGCCCTTTATGGCTACACCGTTCGTTTCCCTTCCTCGTCGGGGAGCAGTGTCGCAAGCGTTCTTCGCCTCGGTTTGCGTTTGCGGGCAGGAGTGCACGTCAGCCGCGCTGACGACAGAGTGGCCACTTCCGCCTTCTTATTCTCACCGCACTCGCATGCATTGTGAAAGAGCAGCGTCGATGGGATTGCGTGAAAGTGAAATGTCGCTGGCCCTCTCAGCTGGACTGACGGGCGTCTGTGACGCGCAAATCCTCCCAAAGTGTAAAGAGAACGCAAGAAGAACATCCCATTTTCCGGTGTATATTCTACAGAGAGTGAAGTCAGCAGCTTGAGAAATGCAGATGTTCATCAAACCACAAAACAGAAGACAAAACACGATTGATAAATTATGGAAACACGCACGCACACACGCACGCGCACACATTTCCTTTGGAGAAAAACACACTACTCGAACGCGAATCATCTGGATTACCAAGGAACTGTGGCACCCCTTCGCTGACCCACGTCACTTTTCTCCTGCGCTCTCAAACCGCCGATCGAATCCACCGTGCAAAGAGAGCTCCGCAGAGATTCCTCTCAGCCAGCACATTTCTACAGGTCAATAACAGCAGTCTCTCAGAGACGCGCAACTGCAGAAAATATCCTCTCTCGTCAACCACATTTACCTCAGGCTCAGCGTGTGAATAAAACAGCGCTATGCCCTTTTCCTTTTTCCCTTCATTGACTTGACTCGTTACACGTGTGGCTTTTTTTCAAAACCAGTCGACAGACGGTGGTGAGGGGCTGGCCAATTTCTGCTTTGACAGGTTCCAGGTTTTGTTTTTTACGGCTTGGATGCCAGGTGCGAGTGCATTCTAAACCAACAGTTTCATTTGCATACTAGGTCAAACTGTGCATACAGAGACTGGAGGAGGTGGCACCAGTGTGGCATGAATTGCAGTTGAGCGTCAATAGTCATTGAGAGACGCTGTCTGGTTTAACAAAAGGCCTGAAAAGGGAAGCCAGCCCCCCCCGAGCCCATTCCGCTCCGCCCCTCCCTGCCTGCACACACATCAGGTGTCACCCATCTTGTTTCCATAGCTGCCAGCTGCCCTGCTGGGACAGATCAATCAAAGCAAAATTAGCTCTCTTCTACACAGCGGTAACCCTTGCAGTGACCTTCTGCTCAACCCAATGTCAAGCAAAAACACGCGCGCACATAAATACGTGCCCACTCACAGCCATGTGCACACGCATGTCCGCCCACGCACACACGCACAAACAAACATGCGCACACGTACACCCAGTCAACGACATCAGCGGCACACGAGCAAGAGACCAACATTGCGAACACCAACACGCGGCCTCTAGCTCATCTGGTGAGTGCGCATCAGAGGCAATGAGGAATGAGTGTCGCCAGTGGGATCCAATCAGGGAAAATAAACCCCAGTCTGCCCAACCAAACAGAACAGCTCCGGCAACAGTCTCCTCCTACAGCTAGATGCTATTTACCCCGCGGCATTTGTAACCCTACAGACAAAAACGGATATCCTAATTATGGCAGTTTAAAGGTTGATTTTTCTTGGGTCCTTCAGGCACCCCAGAGGGCACACACACACACACACACACACACACACATCTCCCCCTTCTCCTGTTGGATGTGACAGACAGTGTCTGCTGGGGTGGTGATGGGAGGGGGGGGGGGGGGGTAGCAGTAATGAAGGTCTGGGGGAAGGGCGCGGTGATAATTAGCGAGGGGCTACAGTAATGATCTCGGGCTGGATGAAGTGATAATGGGGGGGCTACAGTAATGAAGCTGGGGGGAGGGGTGCATAATAAGGGGGGGGATTCATTAATGGCACCCCGGGCGGACGGGCGGGGCAGGTATAAGTGGGAGTAATAATGCTGAACGGGGGCTGTACACGGCCACCTATCTGCTCAATGAATCTCAGCAGGCCGCAGGTGAATGGGGTCGCGACTTTGGCAGAAACGCCCGCTGCGCTGCGCCCTGTGTCTCTGTGGTTACAGCGTCCTTTTTAGCCATCCCAAAAGCCTTCACTGGACTATGACATGGGCTGTGTCCGAATCAGAGCCCTACACCCTTTTGAGTATGCATATTTGAGTCCACTTCGTCAAAAAGCTTTTGAGCGACTTGTGGGCGACCTTTTCTCACAAATGGGGTCACTTAAAATACCAGGATGAACCCCTTATTTCCGGGGTTTTTTTTGAGGGAATTCAGGAGCACACTCATCTGCAGAACTGTGCACTCACCCGACAATTTCAGTAAGTAACTCGGAAGTAAAAACGTAAAAGACGTAGAGCGTATATGCATATCTATGGTACAAGAGTGGGTCATATTACGAAATACTCTTTTTTTGTTTTTGTTAATTCTATCTTCATTCATAGTACACTTTGTAACAATTGTCATATGTTAACTGATTGATATTCTCAATAAAAATTAAAAAATTAAAAAAGATATTACAAACTACTTCCTCAGTAGTTTGGAAAGCGTTTTACGGTATTTCTTTCGCACACTGCTTGCAATGTGAGGGGACAGGGCACATAGTAGACAGGGGTCTGAGTGGACAGGGGACAGTGGACAGGGGACACAGCCATGGTGTCCATCTCACGCCTTAACCCCTATTACAAGTGATGGGAATCCAATCAGACAGAGGCCTCTCAAGGTATTGCCCAATCAGCTGCTTTGTTTTCTTGCAAGCTGGTTGATATTAGACTGAGCCAGTGGCGGCCCCTGGCTCCGTCAAATTGAGACCTTTACAGCAGGAAGTGGCAATCGTCAAGGGCCGCGGAACAGCAGCTTTACAGTTACCGATTTGCACTGGATTTACACCCGAAACACCTGAGAAGCGGATTTACAATCCTCAAAATTTGACTTCAATTAGACAATCAAGCCTCAGGGAGAATGAGGGGGAGGACACCCCAACCAAATGTGCAGCATTTGCCTATTCCTACTCGACTGTGGTTCCTTGAACTGTCAACTTTAAGGAAAACACGGTGGCTAATGAGTAAAAATGTTTGTGGTTTTCGTAATGCCTTTTGAAAGCCTTTTAAAAAAAAAAAAACATTATGGGTGCAGACATATTGCGGGTGTTGACACTTTCTGGACTATTATGTTGAAGTATTGGGCAGGAACAAGCCAAGTGTGTGAGTGCGCCTGTAAGTAGAGCAATGTGAGGGCATTCTACAGGCCCCTTCTGTTTTCCTCAGCCCACGCACTCTGGCTCCACTTCCTTATTGGCACATCTGTAAAGAGGTCCTTGGAGCCGAGGGTGGTTTTTAAAGCAGATTTCAGTGGCTCATCAGGCCTATAGTATCAGCCCGGATTGCAGAGCAAAAATAAATTTAAAAAAATGTGGGATTAGCACAGGCCTGGGCTATAAATACAGGTTTCTGTGTGGGAAGCCGTCCTGGCGGCTTCCTGATCTGCAGCACGGAGAGGCCTGGATGTACACCACACGCACCAGGCTCTCATCTCAGTACAGGGGCCTTTCCCAAGACCTGAGGGGTGGCGCTCACTCCTGCATGCATTACTGATCAGGGCCAATGCCGAGGACACCGTTTCAACCCCCCCATTTAGCGGCCTATGAATCATGACATTTCAGGATGAGTAGTGTGATATGGTATATAGTATATGGTAACTTCTGCAAGCGCCCACATCAGGGACAGGCAACTCCAGGCCTCGCGAGCAAGTGCACATGCAGGTTTTTGCTGCCAGCAGTTACCCTGGCTCAATCAGCTAATCAGTCATATACACCAACACCGATTCACTTGTAAATTAGACCACAATAAAAGGCTATAATCCATGCATACAGGCACAAAAACATTCATCAGCTTCTGTTCAAATCGCGGAATGTAGCTAAAATATGACTGGTGGCAGCAAAAACCAGCATACACAGCGGCCTGCGAGGCCTGGAGTTGCCCATCCCTGGCCTACATGCTATGAAGTTTCTAGAATAACACAAAATATTGGCCAGAATCATATGTCGTATTAATCATTGCCAGCTGAACGTACTATCAATGCTCCCAGTAGCATAGGGTGTATTACATGATGTAAAGCTTGACTTAAATGTCCTTACATTTTACTTTTAACATATAAGAGCAAGTGTGCCTTTTTCTCCACAAACACTGTTTGGCAATTGGATTTTGGTGATCACTGAACCCAAAAAATTAACACCTTGTTATACCCAACAAACATTGATCAAAAGCAGACAAATTACATATTTTGCTGCATACTGCATAAAATGAAAGAACTTTTAAAAAAAATAAAACTGTGTACGGAAGTAGAATATACGGAGAAGTACGGCGGCGGAGTGATACTTTACGTTACCTATGAATGTGAGTACCGGCACTGGTCGACTACAACAACAAAGAAGAGCAACAAGTTGCAATGGCCACCGCTGCCGTACTTCCACAGAGAATATAGGTCAGCACAAAGTAAAGGATTCAATGATAGTTTGACTTCAAAAATGATGGTATAAACACTCAAATTAACCTCGATAGACTGTCGTCGTATTTTATTTGCTTTGGGTGTACTGTGGAGTGTTTAAGTGCATTTGGTAGTGGATGCTACCGGTTACCATAGAGTTGCGCTAGCATTAGCAACCTGCGTATGTCCACAAGAAGGACAGCATGGAATCAGCTGAAAATGGTCTCCATCAATCAACAACATCATGGGTAAGTTGTAAATGAGACATTATGTCCAAAATTCCAAACTAACCCTTTAAGCTAATTTCTAGTTACAATAGCATTTTAAAAGACAACATACCAAACAAGATAGCAACTGTCAGCTGCTAATAAAGATCCACAAGTGATTCCTGCTGAAATTCCCTAGAATGACAAGTCTCTGGAGTAGCTGATAAATTAGCAACAGCTAATTGGGGAGCACTGGTGAATCAGAACAAAGTCCTCTCTGTGTGTTTGTAACTTCATTATACCTTATTTCCACATTGGTGCTGCGTTGAATATCAAATGAATGCATCCATCCTAAACTAATATGAAGTCGTCTGTGTATTTCCTGATAGAAAACACAAGCTGTGATATCATCACAGTTTATAATAATCTTCTCCTATTTCTGTTTGTATAGAGGACCAGAAATGCCAAAATGAGGAATTCATAAATAAATAAATATTGCAATAAATGCATAAATGGATAAACGAATGAGAAAATAAATACACAAAAATTAAGAAATGAATAGATAAAATCACAATAAATGTTTTCCGTATTTATTTATTTCTGTATTTCTTTGTCCATATGATAATGAGGGGGCTGTCCATCAACTCTCATTGGTTGATAGACCCCAGTGTCAGATCGATTGTACTTGCCTTGCGGTTGCTGGCTTCGATGATACACAAATGGCTGCATATAGGCTAGGCTATGCAAGCCCAGCCAGAGAATCGATTCTCTTCTCCAACTTTGCATAAAATGAGGATCCAGACTTCATAATTTGTCGTGTGGAGGCAGTGACTGACAGTTTGTTGGAGATTGTAGCAATAATGGACACAGATGCATTTTAATGAGCAGGACAGAGATAATAGTAGGCTATAACAACGCGTTAAAAGTGAAGATGCAATCCAGCGGCGACAAACATTTGCCGTGTAGTTACATGCCAACTAGTGCGGTCAATAGCCCTGCTATTCATCAGCAAACATTTTAATTCCTCATTTTGGCATTTCGGGTCCTCCATATGTTTGTACACTAAGCCATTTTATATTTTAGGCATTTAGCTGACGCTCTTATCCAGAGCGACTTACAATTAGTGCACAAAAAAAAGGCCTAAGTTTGTAAATCACCAACATTCTAAGTAGCAATTAATGAGAGTGTAATGGACGGGCCATAACACACCTGCTATAGGTAATCCTTTGTCACAAGAATTAATATGTGGAAAGGAAGTTTTTTTAGGATAAATGGAAGATATATTTGGAAGAGGGCAGTGGGAATCAGGTGGGGAACGGGAGGAGAGGCGTTTCAACAACAGGTTAGTAGCTTCCAATAGTGTGCAGAAATATGTTAAAAAATTAATTTTCATACATCTTTGGAATGTCAAAGCCATAGATTGATAGACGGGATATGTCAAAATGTAAAAGCATATCAAAGGGCTTCCCTCAATACAGTAATCACAACAGTATCATAACGTTGTCACTCGCAGCTGTCTATAAAACTAGAAATCTTTTTTTGGATTAATAGCGGTCCTCAGAAATGCCAACCCCTACATGAAACAGGTGGATTACGTGTAACATACTAATTTATGAGAAAATGAATGCAGTTGGAGCAGCATTGGGGATGGTGAGGATATGTAACGCCGTCCCAAATGTGTGTAAAACCTCATGCAGTACATGAGCTGCAGGTCCAGTGTCTCAGTAGGACAAAGTAACAATCGAGCCATATATGTGTTTCAATAATGACCGGGTATGGTCCAGGCTCAAGACAAAGCACATTCGTAGTTAAACGGGGGCACTTGTCTCTTCAAGTGTTCTCAGGTTAGTAGGCTTGACATAGGACTTATAAAGTAGCATGGAAGGAGGGAGAGATTTCAAACTAGGACAATGTTTCATTATCAAAGACCACTCGGGAAACTGGATGAGGTCTTGATGGGTGCTGTAAAGCTACATGCGAGGCTCAATATTGTCATCCAGTCGCAGAGCAGAACCGCTGCTAAATCATCAGACAAAATCCATGAACAATCGATTAAACGCACAGCGGGCCTGCTGAGGGAGAGCCACAAGTCCTGCCAGGGCCATGTCCCGTTGAGGGATCGGTCGGGAAGGGGGCGGGGGGTGGAGGTGGAAACATTTATCCGACGCTGCGATTGGTCATGAAAGCGACACAGGAGAAGATGCTCGTCAGAGATTGGCCAGGAGGGCGCTGGGATTGGGCTTTGTTTGCGCAGAAACAGCCGCGAGCACTTCAAACCCCCGATTGCGCCCCGCGGTGAGGATAAATCACGATTAGACAATCAGCCCGTGAATGGGACATGCTCCAGCGCCACAGGGCTGACATCACAGCACTGCTTAATGAAGAACACCAGGGGGGCTCCTAGACCTCTGAAAACCCCCGAAAACAACAGAGGCCTTACTCCTACTATTGTACCGTCAGAGGTCAAGGGTTATCAAAATGGCCTCCTTTGATGTTTTATTGACCCACTCACAGGCTCTGTGAGAGGCTCTCCACTTTCCACTCACTGCCAGAGGAGAGTGACCCAGTCACAGTGCTAAGACCCATACGCTTTCATAACGTCAGCCATGATGAAACGTGCGGATCATTTCTGTTGTTTTAAATTATAAGCATTTACTAAAAAACATTTTTTTTTTTACTAAAATATGTCATCCAAATTCTCACGTTGCCAAATCTGCAGGCAAAACCATTCAGAGGAAAATGAACAAGTGGCAAAGAGCTCTGCCCCGAACGCACTTCAGAATTCTCTCACACTTCTCTCACCCTCTCTATCCGCTGAAGCCCTCAACGTCCCCACAAACGACAACAGGGAAGTGGCCGAGACATTAAAAGGCTAACGCGCTACGTGACCAATGCCCCCCCACCACCTCCCCATCCCACCCCCTTGACCAGCCCCTTTTATGGTCAGTGCAAATCTTTATCCGAACGGGCCTCATAACTGACATTTTCAATTACATGGCAAACAACGAATCGATATTTATGGATTTCCCGGCCAATACTTTTGCAGAGAGAATCATTCGGGGAGCTGACGCTGGAGGGGAGGAGATCGGGCAGGCGTGTCAAAGTTGGGATTTCGTTAAGGAGGGATGGACGGCTGCATAATTGAACGGGCAGAGCCTCATCGACTGTTTGAGGAAAAAAAACTAAACAAAACAAAAAAAACACCCTTTAAAGCGTTGACGATCACTCAGGGAGGGGGGGGGGTTGACTTCCCAGTACTTTTATGTTCCCTGTGGTGGTAATTTATGCAGGGGAGCGGAGGCGAGCGCAGAGCGCCAGGCGCCCTGCAGTTCATCGCTGCTGAATGCACACCTCAATGAACGAATTACCCAAAGTGCACTTTTCAAACCGGCAGCCATGCGTGGAAATGATTTCTCCAGATGAAGTGATGTCTTGGCCAGCTCACCCAGAACTCCAATCTAAAACCTTCCTCAAGATATAAAAAAAAAAAAAAAAGAAGAAAGCAGTTGTCATGTACTGGGCATTGTCTGGATGTGTGCAGCAGAATCTACCGTGGCCTGCGTTCCTACCCACCAGCACCTTGGACATCGCAACCTGTAAACGGAGGACCGTGTACACACAAATGCAACGCTCGACAGGAACAGTCAAAACAATCGCTTCAATTATGCAGAATTTATTTAGCTCCGTCTCCCGTTTTGTTGTTGTTAATGGTTGTGATTATGAGAGAGACGAGGCTATGAATTTAAACTAGTTCCCATTTTACCACGGATATATCCTCCTCGGTCATCTCACCCTGTGAGGAAAACCGATCAGTCTAGAGGTAGACGTACAGTGCAGAGCTAATATTTCTGCTCAAGTGTTGGATTTCTGCTTAAGTGTTGGGGAACGCCATTGTCGGTGGTTAAAAGATTACACGTCGCACTGAAACGGCTCCTGAGCCAGCACCGGCTCTGCCATTATGCAGATCGAGCAGTGCCCGTGGGGCTGATGTTAAAAACACCTTGGTGGTCCTCTGAAAAAAAACAGAAAATATCAAAATGTTTTGAAATTAACATCTGAATCGGGATGGGGGGGGGGGGGGGAGAGAAAAAAGGAAAGTGACAGAAGGTAAAGTTATGTATATATAGTATTCTGGGGGCAATTGTAACAGGGGGCAATTGCAACACCATAAAAGTGCACCAATCTGAAACAAGCTAGAGCTGAGATTCTATCCAGCAAGCAAGCTAGTTTCATGTGTTCAGGGTTGGGGGCTATTGTAACAAAAAATGGTGTTACAACTGACCCCTGTTACAATTGCCCCCAGGATACTCTACCTATCCTGTATGCAATAAACACTTAAACACCATAAAGCTAGCTCACTACATACATTGCCACAGCAGCATATTGTAAATGATGTCAAGCAAGCTGTCTGAATGTTGACAGAAGCTACGTAGCAAGCAAGCCAAATGCATCCTTAGCCAACACTGGCTAGAAGACATTATTTGAGGTTACAGGAAAGCAGTATCAAACTGATTGATTGAATTATATTCCCTAGCTAAAAACCGCTCCCAAACTGGAGCTGTATAGTTTCCTTAAAATAATCAGTGTTAGCTATAACCCATACCTTGCAACACCATCATCTTTATTCTTCTATTTCAAGTGAGCTCTTCGATTTTGACCGTTGCGAGCTAGCTAGAAATTCAATGGATAGCTAGCTAGCTTCATGCATCGCTGGCTAGAATCAGCCAGTCAATGCGTAATAAGTTGCACAGCAAAGGCGTAGCCATAGCCAGCTCACCTACCTGTACAATTACATATATCAGCTTTGTTTACAGTATGTTACCTAGCAAGGCAAAATTTGATCCGGTCATGAGCAATCATTTAGGTCACATCAAACCCTAACCACATTACGCCACAAATACCCCTTCTCTAAAACTCAGAACCCCCCCCCCCCCCCTCTCTAAACCAGGACACCTAATAAGGGGGGCCCCAAAGAGATTTGTGCTTCAGATACCCCAAAAAGCTGAAGCCAACACTGTCCTTAGCCGACAGCCGCACAGTGACAGCCATCTGAAGCAGTGGGACTGCAGTATAGACACCTTCGGTTTTTAAACAACACCGACGCCTCATTCCGCCCACGTCTACACGTCACAGTCACCGAGCCGCAATGCCTTTTTAGATGACAATCTCTCCGTGCCCTATGCTCGGCACTTACACTATCACACAAATGGACGCCACACAAACAGGCCGTGTTTGCGGACTCCATTGCCTTTGAGAGCCTGGGAATTTGACAAGGTGGGACAGAGTTTGCCAAGACCGCTAGAGCCGGCAAACTTTGCTGTACCTTCTTCAACAAAAACAAACACTTTCCCGGTGATTCCACAGGCTGTCAGAGAGGGTGGGGTGTGGGGCTGCTGTGTGTGTGCGTTTGTGCGTGTGTCACTCTGTCTTTAGAGGGGGGGAAAAAAAACCTAGCCTGCTATTTCTCCAATCATGCGCATGACTAAGGAGCCTGGGCTATTATCCAAGAATGTGTCTTGACAAAAACCCCTATGATCATTGCACATGTACCTAAGAAGCAACCACTTATGCCGAGCTGCCATTCATAACGCAAACTTACAATAGCACCTGTGCTCATATGAACAGCAAGAATTACAACAATGCCCTTTGACAGCAACAAAACAAAACAAAGCAACGGCACTTGTTTTCTGCGTGGTTAAGTGCCGTTAGTTACATTTGCATTTTCAAGTCGCGACCAAGACGTTCCACATTAAAACGTCAACGGCCAGATTACCGTTGTGGGGTTAGCCCTAGCACGGATTAGCGAAGGGAAAAAATGGTTCGCACAATCCCGTTATTTGCGAGCCACTGGCCCACTTCACCTCTGCGCCTTCAGTGAGGGGTGAGCGGAGATCAGGCCACTCTCCGTGCTCCCCCCGAAACACCTCAGCGACCAGCGCCCCCCCCCCCCCACCATTGCTCCCCTGCCCCTCTCCACCTCTCCAGTGTAGGTGCTCTGACTGGCTTCCAGTCTCCTAATCCTCCTATGTAATTACAGCTCCCCACAGACACAGAACTCTCCCAGCGATATGAGAGTAAGGGGGGGGGGGGGGATCAGATTAGAAGGCCTAAGTCCCTCTCTACTTCATCAAACGTCTCCTTATCTAACCAAGACTGCTAAGGAGCACACGGGCCGTCCCCCCCGCAGCCTCACTCCTATCTGACGGAGACGCCCCCGCCCCCCGCCCCCCCCCCCCCCCCGCCTCTCCCCCCGCCTCTCCCCAAACAGAGGGCTGTTTATTTTGCCAGCGCTGAGAGAAACAAACAAGATTCCCCCTCTGTACACAAACAGGCCTGAGAGACGGGGGCAGACGGAGCGGGGGCTGAGACCGACAGGCCTGGATGGGCGGGGTCCTGGGGGCGGGGTGGAGGGTTATGGGGGGGCGCCACGTACGCCCCTCACAAAGAGCAAAGCCAGCCTTCCATCCGGCGCCATCGTTCCTTTTTGCTCCGATTAATAAAGATCACACGCAGACCTTTTTTTCTTTTTTTTGCCTCCCTTCTTTCTCGCTTTCTTTATTATGGGAGCCCTTTTTTCTGCCTCTCCTCCTCCGTGTTTCGGGAGAAGCGGAATTACAAACCCATCGGAGAAACACAAATCTCTGGCGGGAACAGAGGAGGGCCAAAGTAAATAGAGGGAACAAATGCAGTCTGTGGCGGCTCTGTGGACCCTGGCTGCCCGGGACCCACTGCTGACTGCCTGAATGACTGGCCTTTGTTGCCGTCTGAATAGGGGCTAAATACCCCTCGAAAAAAGGGCTCTTTGGCTTTCTGAATGCGCGGTCCAAAGCCGCAGACCTTTCACATGCAAATGAGAGTGCTTTTTATTTTCTTTGTGGTGGTGGTTAGATGGTGGTGTCACGCCAAGGGTCGATGAATAAAAAGGGTGAATTTGGGCTTTATTTCTCCTTTTCTTCCCCCTCTCTCTCTCTCTCTCTCTCCCTCCGTCCCTCTGCCGTCATCCCCTTCCAGCCCGGACCCCCTTCCCTTCCCCTTCCTCCTTCGGCGGTTTAAAAAAAAAAAAAAAAAAAGCACAGATGGTCTCTCCTGACCTGTTATTTATCATCCCGGCAAAAGCTTAGTCGGAGTAATTCCCCGCAACAATTCACCGAAGGATTTTGTTTGTTTCTGTTGATGAGGCCTGTTAATTTCCACAGCCGTCTCATTAGGCCTAAACCACCAATTAATTTCCTTTGTTCTCATTAAACGGCTGATTCCTAAACATGGCTGAGCCAACAATGCGAGAGGCTCAGTGCCGAAACCAAGCCTCCTCACCCCGAGCACCTGACAGGCATTCAAGCGCCAAGCAGGTACTGTAGCTCAGAAACAAAGAGAGAGGGAGGGAGAGAGAAAACAGAAGAGACAGGGGAAGAGAGACAGATGGATAGAGTGTGAGAGTGAGCGAGAGAGAGGGAGAGAGCTTCAAATAACCCTGACAAAAAGCCTCTATTAATTTCGAGGCACCCCTCAAAGAGGGCACGGAAAAGCAGTTCATTAACTGCTTGCAAACTTTGCCAGACACAAACAGGCGGGCAGAGTATCAAGTGCTCTCCAGGGACGGAGGGCCCCCAGTGCCACACGGTGAGCAGAGGGGGTCAGCGGGGGTACGGAACGCGGGGGAGCCCTCCTTCCGCATCGATAATAACCGCGTAAACAATGCGCGGATACACAGAGATACAAATAAGGACAAAAGAAAAAGACTGGGAACCGAGGCAGCATTTTTTTTCCTTCTTAAGTGCGCCCACAAAAAAACAAAAAACTAAACAAAAAAAAAAAAGCCATTTTGTGGCTGCGCTCCATTATATGAGAGAGAAAACTGTCATTATGAATAGGTTTGTATAGGAAGCTTATAATATCCAGAGATTGGTAGTTTGTTAGACAGGGCTATACAATTTGCTGCAGCCTTGAAGAATCCTTGACAGCCTCTTGATGATTTACTGGGGGAATTGTCAGAGCGTTGGCTTTTGTCTGCTGGAGACACAGGGGCAATTACCAAGCCTCCTGTAATGTTTCCCCCGCTTTAATCTCCAGCCTGAGAGCAGAAAGCGCAATGTCTAAGGTTACAGGGTTCTTCTGGGTTCCATTAATACAGAATTGCTGTTTTTGTTCAGAGGCGGGCGACGGAGACGGCGGCTGTCTGACAGGCAGCTCTCCCCTGGGCTTTTGTGAGAAAACATGATTATGTCATAATATATTTTTGAAAGAGATCCATTTGAAAGATTGTTCGCCCCCCCCCACCTCTGCCACCTCTACACCCCTACACTCTTTTCCATCTCACGTGGGTCTCTTTTGTTAGTCTCAGCATGGGGCACTGGGACTGACGGATACGGTGATGAACCCCACAGAAAGAGTCACACACACACCGCCCCGCCCGTCCGTCCGTCCGTCCGTCTGTCCATCCGTATGCAAGCAGGCACCACCTGAGTGCAGGGGTCAGTTCACTCTTCACATGCTCATCAAAATCTAGATGTGTTGGGGAAAGACTTAAAGAGTAAGTGCACCCACTGTCTCAGCCTGTCTCCGACTACTACACTATTTAGAAAAATACTTTGTGGGTGAGCGAGGAAGAGGGGCGGAGGAGGTGTCCATCATCATTTGCATAAATGAATGTACAATGTACAAATGATTTCGTATAACTCAGATCAAACTGTCAAACTAGACGTTGCAGATCAAATATGAGCAACTGCATGGCCTATTTTCTCAAATATTTTCAGAAACATATTTCAGTGGACTATTTAGGTGGAATGAGAGTGTTTATGAACAGGATGCCACGTTGTTCCAGTTTAAAAAACGTGGAGCCAAAACAAAAAGGACCGTAGTGCAACTAACCAATCAGGCGCCGGCTATTTCTGTTGTGGGCAACAACCATTATCCATATGACGTAAAGGTACCTCCAAAGAGGCACTCTGACATCACGATTGGGGCGGGGGCAGATTGGGGAGCAGAAAGAAAATTTCAACCAACCGTTAGAGGGCAGCACCAAGACGCTTTTCTACCAGTTTCTTATGATATACAATATTATTTGAGAATTGTTGAAATAATGGAATGGATGAATAAGTTTCATAATAAGGTAGGCATACAAACACGTCTACAGCTAAAACAAAGTGATCTAGAGTGTAATTACGCTTTAATAACCAAACTTATTTATGGATTAAAATGTATACGACAAACATTGAAGAAAACGAGTGATGTTTCAGTCTATAAAAAGTGTTCATATTTTATTCCTGTCATGGCACTGGGAATGGATCAAAGTGTTTATATGTTATTCCTGTCTCAACACTGGGAATGGATCAAAGTGTTTATATTTTATTCCCGTCTCGACACTGGGAATGGATCAAAGTGTTTATATGTTATTCCTGTCTCCACACTGGGAATGGATCAAAGTGTTTATATGTTATTCCCCTCTCCACACTGGGAATGGATCAAAGTGTTTATATTTTATTCCTGTCTCGACACTGGGAATGGATCAAAGTGTTTATATTTTATTCCTGTCTCGACACTGGGAATGGATCAAAGTGTTTATATTTTATTCCCCTCTCCACACTGGGAATGGCTCAAAGTGTTTATATGTTATTCCCGTGTCCACACTGGGAATGGATCAAAGTGTTTATATGTTATTCCCGTCTCCACACTGGGAATGGCTCAAAGTGTTTATATGTTATTCCTGTCTCCACACTGGGAATGGCTCAAAGTGTTTATATGTTATTCCCCTCTCCACACTGGAAATGGATCAAAGTGTTTATATGTTATTCCCCTCTCCACACTGGGAATGGATCATGCAGAGTGTGCGTTTACCTTTTTCCCCTCATATTCAAACTTTAACATAAAACATTTTCAGGACAATTAGCAAGTTACATTTTGGGAATTGTGAATATCAATAATTGCCTTTTTTTCCTTTTGTCACAGATGACAAAGAAGGCAACATTATCAAATCAGACTGAATCAACACTCAAAGAGCCCTATTTATCTATCAGATTAAGTTTTTAATGAACGACGGAGTCTTTCCGGACATGGGCCCGTAACTTCATCTGTAAAAATGCAATTAACAGAAAAAAAACCTAAAAAAAGAAATACAATGATAATGCTTCCCCAATACCCCCAGACCCAAAACCACACAGTGTACTACACGAGGGTCCGTAGCCAACATTTAAACGGTTATAAAAAGGCTAGAAATAGTTAATCCAGATCGAGCACAGCCTGCTGTCTCACAGTAGCAGAGGTTTGGCACTCTGATCTGTGAGTGCAATCTGTGCCCCTTCAGTTGTGTGCTGGAGAGGATTAGAGCTGGGATCAGTACACCTGCAGGGAAGCGTTGCTCTCTCTGAAACCCACTCCTGCACAGGCCCGCCTCCTAGGGCCACACCCACAAGGGCCCCGCCTCCTAGGGCCACACCCACGAGGGCCCCGCTTCCTAGGGCCACACCCACAAGGGCCCCGCCTCCCACGAGGGCCCCGCCTCCTAGGGCCACACCCACAAGGGCCCCGCCTCCCACAAGGGCCCCGCCTCCCACAAGGGCCCCGCCTCCTCGGGCCACAAGGGACATCTCAAACCCACTCCTGCACAGGCCTAAAGCATACTCTGCAGACCACGCTTATGAGGGCCACGCCTACAAGAGCCCGGCCTGCGAGAGCCCCGCCCTGTACACGCTACACCTGGCAGGCCATCGCCCATGTACAAAACAGCAGCGTTTTAAATGAATGAGCCAAGCTGCATGAGGCGGGTGGTTTGAGCCTCCGGGCGAAAATCCACTGCGCTTCGGATGAAACGAAAAAGAAAGGGAAAGCAGGGAAAGCAGGGAAAGGCAGCCAAAACCCCCCCCCCCTGTTATCCCCACTTTTCAGACAGAGAAAGACAGCTTTGTAATGGCAGCCCTTTCACAATGCCATCATTCAGCGGATACAAGCAGGCCAATCTCTCCCAGCTCCCAGCTGTGGGGGGGGGGGGGGGGGCAGGTTCATCATTACCGGCGACATTACCGTGCACACACAGCCTAGGGGTCACGGCGAGTACCCGCTCGGAATCACCAGCATGCAAGGGAAGCACCGCCGCCCAATTAACCTTGCTGATGTCACAGCGGTTCTACTGTGGGAATTAATTAGAGCTCGGGGGGTGGGGGGGAGATAAGATACGTTGGCGCGCTTAATTGTGACAAGAGACAGTAAACCGCTGCAGAATGTAAAGGCCCGGCTCACCCCAGCAGCCAGGACTCGGCACCAAATAATGCAGCCGCACTGTAGGGGGGCTGCACTTCCTGTTTGGCCAGACTGCCACGTCACTTGTCACACAGCAGGATTCACTGCATGGGACAGACCCTCATAGCAGCGGTAATGAACTCATTTGCTTAATATTCATATGCATTCCTTATGGAAATGATATAGCCATTATGTATCGAGAGGCTTCATCCCTGAAACCCCGAGCCACAGAGGCGATTTTCCTGCAGATTTGGAAAGAGAGAAAAGGACGACTCGTCTGTTAGCTCAGCCAATCTTCGGTCAACTTAAATTAAGAAATAAGGGGGGTTTCAAAGACCTTTCCGGTACGGCGGCACGATTCATCTCAACCGCCCCCTGCGCAGACACGGCTCCGGCAGAGTGGCCAACTAAACACCTCAGGGTTGCCAGATCCAGTTCCACGGTGGCGAATCCCAGAGGGGGAGACCACGGTTTTGCTGTCTGTCAGAAGCCAAGCTCTCTGCCGCTTAAATGTACATTGTTTCCAGATCAGTCCCCAGGCTTCCCCATTAGCTTTTGGACGGCCCCTCCCTCCTCTCCTAATCAGGGACGGTGCTGTTTGATCAGCCATTAAAGCGTTACGGTTAATCCCCCTTATTTGTTCCTGCTTACTGACTGTGTGTATTGTTCATCTATCGCCCTGTGTTGGACCCAGGGCTCTTAAGCTGATGCGCATACGCGTTCATACAATACGGGACCTGCACGCCGGCTTGAAGCCACCGTGCATTGATGCTCAGCGACGCATACTCCCATCCAGCGGGACGAACAGCGCACCGCCCAGGAGATGACCGCAGGCCGCGTTTCCACCCATCCTGAGGGGTCAGTAAAATGGCCGTCTATCGTCGCACGGCGTGAGCGACGAGCCGAGACGCGCTTTCAGCAAACCAGCGCACGACGCTTCCAGCTTTATTTGGAGTAATTGTTTTTATTGACTGGTCACCAGCTCCACCCTCCCCCACCTCCACCCACCCGCCCCCACCTCCAACAAAAAAGAGGGAAGGAGAAAAGGGACGTTTAAAAAAAAAAAGAAAAAAAAAAAGAGGAAAGGCCTGCACGGGGACGGCGGAGCGAAAAGCAGACCCGTTTATCCCAGCGGGTTCCCGACGGCCGCCGTCGGCCCCCTTCCCGCGGCGGACGGAGGCGGCTTTCATCGAGGCCGGCGGACGGCTGTAGGGCGCACGAGCACGGCTCTCCGCATGCGGACTGGGGCTCGGACGTGCGTCCGCCGGCGTTACCGTGACACCCCCGCCCGGGGTGTGGGCATCTACGTGTGTGTGCGTGAGCGTCCAAGTGGAGCTCGTGCGGTACAGTATTTGATGTTCACGGCTTTGGATGGCCGTTACTTTTCCTTATAATTGTACCGTATCTGACCTGCGCCTGTATTTGTTCCAACTACCTTCGGTACGCACTTCTTGTGCGTCGCTTTGGATAAAGCGTCTGCCAAATTAATGTAATGCAACTGCTCGCTTATCTGTGCGAATGTGGCTGCGCATGTGTGTGGGGGGGGCCCAGGCAAATCATAATGTTATTCCGTCGCCATTTTTTGCATGTGTAATTTCACTTAGCACGCAAGCAATACCGCCCAATATGAATTATGATACAGATTTATAATCATGAGCGTAGACCGTTCCTTTTGGGAAACCATCCAATACAAATGTCATACTTCACAGACAATTGAAAATGCGACTGCAATACGCAAGAGCACACTATAACATTTGCAGTTTGTTGAATGTGACATTTCAGACAGGCGATACAAAATAAATGACTTCACAAATGCAAAAATGAAACCAAATCATCAAAGGCATTAGCTTTTTTTTTTTTCTCTCTCCCCTCTTCGGGTGCCAGACAGGAGTACTTCCTTGTGGTATATTTGCCAGTAATATTGAAATATACAAATTGCGGTATCCGGGATTTGCCTGGTATATTAGAGTAGCATATCTGTTTTACCACTGTGACCTTCAAACAGACAAGCTGTTCTGACACAAAGGACTCATTCGTCACCTTCCGCATAGCCCTTTTTCCCACCTCTCTCTCTCTCTCTTTCCCTCCCACCCTCTCTCTCCTCCTCCCCTGGGCAGAGAAGCTCAGCTGCTCTGGCAGCACTCAGGGTTAGTATTGGAAGCTAACGTGAGTCACAGCACTCGATTCCCACGTCTGCAGTTCCCCGCCACGGCAAAGCCACAGAGACACTGACCCACAAAGGCAAAGAGCACAAAACAACGTTTCCCAGAGCAGATGGCCTGTCCCAGAACAAGACAGCATAGTGGCTAACAGATAGGCCCTATCCCAGTACAAGGCTGCACAGTAGATCACAGATAGGCCTATACGAAAACAAGGCCACACAGTGGCTAACAGGCCTGCCTATGCCAGTACAAGGACACACATTGGATCAGACAAACCTGTCCTAAAATAAGAGCAAATAGTTGATCGAAGCATGCATCATTTTTTCAGTTTACACATCTGTTACAGGCACAACCCGGCACACATATGCACACACACCGAGAACAAAATGTGGCTAGTAAGTGGATGGTAATACCGGCACTGCTTCCAGTCCACTGTATTCATGAGATGCTTTATCTGTTTAATTGATCATCACCACATGCGAGGAAGTAATCAAGGAGCAGAATGAGGCAAAGTAGAGGGGTGAAAAATGACGGGCTCTGATTGGTTGATGAAGCGGTAAGGGGGGAGGGGGAGGGGGGGCGCGATCAACACAGGGGCTCCACAGAGACATTCCCATGGTCCAAGACAAAGGAGGCTGGGAGGGACAAGCGGAACAGTCAGCGATAGGGAGGAGGAGATGAAGGAGGCGTGTAATTGGAGGTGGATGATATCTGGGAGAAGGAGCAGGGGGTGGGCGGTGAGGAGGCTGCTGTGAAACTCAAAGCCCCCCCCCCCCCCCCCCACCACACCCTATTTTTCTCTCATCTTTTATGATGCCTCGATGAAACGGTACAAAAGAATGGAGGGGGGGAAAAAAAACAAAAAGAGAGAAAGCATCTGTACTGGGATAACGGCTGCCTTTTACAATTCACAGTAGAATAAGTGGTCAACCAAAAAATATAAAAATGCAGCCAGAGATATTATAGGTAGCCACGTCAGGTCACTACATTCCGGTATTTTGTGACAGGATGGCAGGAATAATCCTTCCGTTAATAATTCTGGTCGAGAGCAATCTGCTACCTGTGGGTACGGAGATAAAATGGAAATCCAGAAGGAAGCAGAAACGCTCACGCTCATTGAAAATAGATTAGGATAAATACACGTTAGCGACATTGCACAGGCGTCAGTAAGAACACCCAGCCTGTCTATCAGGAAGGAAGGCCCAAAAACAAAGTCTTGCAAGACCATGATCACTGATTGGGGATGTTAATTAGCGCTGAGAGCTTCTCCAGTGCTTCTCAGTTTGATTGAAGTGGTAAAAGAGAACTTGATAATTATGTTAAATTAGGGGTACTCCAGATTTGATCTCATCCCTCTGAGCCCATAATGACCTATTTGTCCTAACTATTTGCTTAGCGGGGTCCATAAAACGTTTTTTTTTCCTTTTTTTTTTTTTTCTCTTCCCTCCTTTTCCCCCCCAGTTAACCGACGGCTTGCATGCAGAGGCGTGTCTGCGCAGGGTCTCCCCCCAGGGGTCAGGAGACCGGCTCAGAAAATTCCCATTCCGTTTTCTTCTTTTCAAAAATCCCTAATAAAAATTTTAATAGCTGAGGATACTTTCACTTTCAACATTGGTTTGAAATGCTGAGCATTTAATGATAAATGATATTTAATCATTTAACAACCTTAATGACCTTTCTCTTAGTGCACCCATTTTCCTGCCAGCCATGTTGTAGATGTTTGAAAACTAAAATGTTTATCACGTGAAAATATATATATTTTTTTTAATTGGTCAAAATGCATTCATAAATTCTGTAACGTATGAGAGGCGATGGGGTGCAGGTGGGTCTGACCCAGAAGATGGTAGTTTTAAGTACCAGGGTCGAATCGTCACTAAAGAGCGGCCCATTTCATCCGAGTCGTCCCCGTAGTACAATCCTTTTTTCTCTTCGGAGGTTTCCTGGCCCCATTTCAACTCACAGCAGGAATGATACGCCCAGGCAAGCTATTAATTTGATTTATTGAACAATTCTGAGCAGTTTCCAAGGTCTGCAACAACTGATCCATTTATAAAGATCCATGCAGAATCCATGGCAAATTGCTGTTATACATTGTCGAGGTTTAAAAAAAATAAATTTAAAAAAAGGCAGGGGTTGAATATCCCAGTAGTATCACCTTGACTCATATTTCAACGATACAGCATATTAAGTCATGCATTATAAATGTTTCTGGAAACATCTCCATCCGACTGTTTGACTGTTCCCCTCCATTTGAAAGGGCAACAGTGTGATTTTCAAGCGGAGGAAGCGGTTGCGGTTTACGGCGCGGGTCAGCCCGTTTCTTTGGGCCTTTTCCCTTGCGTGGGATCAATGCTGCGGGGCCGCAGAACGACCCATCGACTTCTCAAACCCCACGCAATCGTTCTGCACGACCTTATTGAGACTGACGCATCCCTGCTCCACAGTGGAGGTCACCTATAAAAACACCTGCATAATGTAGCTACGTTAGGGAGCAACCCAACATCCATGTTATTATTTTACTCCAAGACGTACAATTAAATTCCAAAAGGCCCGATCCCAAATGTATAAAGGTGGCATGTGGAAGGCATCTATTCAAGCAGAACCGTATGGCGCCGGGTAAACGCAACATTAGCCTTGGTAGAGAACAGCAGAATCACAATGGGCGCATGATTATTATTATAGTGTGACTCACTGAATTGTGCATGTTGGCAAATGACCCGATGATTGTAGGTGCGCTTTCGGTAGTTTCTCTTAAAGGCCTTTGTGTGGCCCGTTATTTTCAACCTGCGGCGGCGGTTGCGTAACCTTTCGCATTTCCATCTCGAGAAAAGAGGTCGCAGTCGAAAAAGTGCGGGGTGACTCAGAAGTGCACTTTTTGATTCCGCCGAGAGACTGTGGAGACTGCACGTCTGCGCTTGAGCACGGACGCCCGAAAACAGCGGAGTGACCCGACTTCGCACGGAAAAGAACCGCGTCTGCTGCAGTCGTCAGGGGCAACCGGCGCGCTCCCCAGGCCGCATTCACACCACAAAACCCCGCTATCGACGCCGCCTGTGGACCCGCCGGCTGCCTCCGCGACGCGCGAGACAGGGCCATCGCCGCAAGCAGTCTCGCAATGTGCTCACAGGAAGTGAGTCACACTGGCAAGAAGTACAGAGATGTGTCACTGCACCCCAACTGTAACGCTTTCAGTAATGCACAACACCGAAGGAAACTTTTCTACCCTTTACGTACCGTACGGACAGAAGCATCCATTTTCACAGAAAAAACCGGAGGATTAAAACAATTTTTTGTACCAAGTCTTACTTTACTAGCACTAACTGGGCTTGTGGTTGTGAACGTATTCGCCTCAGACTCTTGCGTTTGGAGACGAAGACCTTGCGTTTGTCTTGATCTTGATAAGTGTATATTTCAAAGGGATTTGAGGCAATGAAAGCTGTTTTTTTGATAGACAAAAAATTAAATTTCTATAAAAAAAAAAAAAGAACACTGCTTTTTTTTGTAATCAGTTCTGCTGCTTTTAGACCCCTGACTGTGAATAAATGTGACAGAAATATATTATTAATGTGCTACATGAGTGCGTTTTGTACAAAAACCTTTGTATTCGTCCTGATCTCGACATGAAAGGGAGGATTGATTCCTCCTCGGAGAAACGGATTCCCCCCCCCCCCCCTCTAATTACATCCGTTTTCTTGGAGAAACCGGCTTTCGATGTGTCGGAGGTGCAGAATCGCGCATGAGGCTAAACCGTCTCTACAGCCCGTTTCTCTCTCTCGGGTGTAAATCCTCTCCGCTCCGAGCATTGACATATCAAGAGGTCAGGGAAGGGTCACATGCATCTGTGCTCACTAGCGGGGGGGGGGGGGCCAAGATTATTTATTAGACAGTGCACTTTAGTCCGTGTACTCCGCGCCACTGAGGACATATGCTGAGAGGACCAGATTGCTTTGGAATGTTGATTTCCCGGCATCAGTGATCCGCAAGAGAAGATTGATCTGACCTGACGAGACCTTTCCGTGACCCCAAACATAACGCCTACTGCATTAGAGTCAGCTTAATTGATCCAAACCCTTTGCCCACCAGGCACCACATTCTATAGGGTTTTGTTGTATTTATTTATTTTTTAACATGTCTATATTTCAGTAAGTGACAAAATGAGAACAGTTTGGGGGGTGTGGGGCCCAGTCCCCGAGCAGAAGTGCTGGGACTGCAGACATCAGCGGATTGAACGAGGCGTAACCCGAATCGATCGATCGGTGGGGGGGGGGGGTGTTACGGGCGACTGCTTCCGCCGGACTTTATCTGCTGACAGAGGGGAGAAGCCGTTAACATTTCTCCCCTTAGCATTGGCCTCGCGTTATCAGGGCCAGGAGGGCGGCGGGGCTACGTACCCCGTTCAGAGGAACAAACGCGGAACCCGCTCCCAGCTTATCGGCCCCGGGACTAAGCAGAGAGAGCGGGACCTGATCCGCCGCTATGGCAACCGCAGGCAGAGAGCCCCGGTGGTCTTCCTGGAACTCCATCCTGCTGGAATGCGCTGAGGATTAGTGCCACCCAGCCGCCGAGAGCAAAGGCATTACTTACCCAGATCAAGTGCTGCAGTGACAAAGCGACCGGAGGGGAGTCCCACCCCCTTGAAGCAGATTAAATCCAGGACTGGAAATACTCGCGCGACTAGGGGATTACGCAGGGCTGGACATGAAGCACCAAAGCCGGGCCCCTCGCCAGCCATGAGGGGGCACCACAACCACCCCCACCCCCACAGAAACAAGTCGGAGCGGGGCCCCCGAATCCCCGGAAATCCCCCCCGCGACGCGAGAACATCTCCGATTTCCGGGTGGCAACGCTCCGGGCGCCGCCGATCCCTGACACCTGACCGCTCTGACCTGGGCGCTCCCGGGTGAGGACTCAAAATCCCGCCGCTTTGTTCCTGCCGCCGTTCCTCACCAGGCGGGATCGAAAGGGGGGCGGGGCGGACCGGGGCCCAGATTCCGGAGCGCAGCTGTCAGAGGGAGAGCACAAAGAGCCCGAGAGGGCCACTTCAACCCCCACCCCCCCCCACCCCACCCCATCGCACCCCCGCCTTCACCCTCCTCCAAATTGGGGCCTGTGTGAAGTGGGCACTTGCATCTGTGGCTGATGAAAGCCCTCTTTACCAGGGCAGGTCAGTGGATGGTATCAAAACCCCCGGCTCTCTCACAATACCCTCTCACAGCGGCGGGCGGGCGGGAAACACTCAGGACCAGCGGCCTTTTATCTCCGCATATCCTCCTTCAGCTGCCTCAGCTCGGCCCTTCCCTTCCTCTGCTAATGCTAGAGCGAGAGAGAAAGAGAGAGAGAGAGAGAGAGAGAGAGAGAGAGAGACGGCCTGCGACAGAATTGCCGGGGAGACCGGAGTGAAGCCGCCATCTCGGTCCTGAAAGCCTCCCGCTCTGCCCATTATCTCCAGCTCCAATTCTTCTGAAGAGCAAGCGGTCCAACAGCTCGGGAAGAAAGGCCCGGCGTTCCAGTGGGAGCGGCCCCCCGAAAATGGAGAGGGCGCAGACAGCCTTCATCTCCCTTGACTCGAGGGCACTCCACAGCCACTAGACCGGCCTGCCAACGGCCCAGCAGGATCTTGCGTCATGTTTTAAATTGGCTGATAAAATAAAACCACTCTCGCGCACAATGGACTACTGTCCGTTTTTCTTGCTTTTCCTTATGCCGTTTGAGCCAGTGGAACTGGGTACACTTTTCCACCAGCCTTCTATCATTAAAACCGCCACGTGAAATACCTTCTACAGCAATACGGACATGAGAAATATTGAACCAATGTTCGTGGTTCGCCGGTGTTCACTGAGAGCGGAAGCAGAGGACTTGGACCTACATTACGGCTCGCCTTCTTTCAATAAAGCCAAATGAGCACACCTCCTGGAAATCTCCCTTAGGACACCCACACGGGTCGTTAGGCACATGGTACAATGAGCAAAATTTCGTACATAACTGAGTCAGATCACGATAAATTAGTCGTTTCACCACGAGGCGAGCCAAATCAGCACTGCCCTCTCTGCTCGGTGAATGACACTGAAAGACCCACCCCACCCCCCCCCCACCCCCAGCCAGTCGTGAGAAGGCAGGTCCAAGCTTTCTCTAAGAATGCCTGCATTTTAATGGTCCCCAGTGAGGTCTATAAGCTCCATGAAGCCTGAAAATCAGATCTAAAAGCACTTACGGCCATTTACCACTGCACTTAATCTCAAACAGGAGCGTTTAGTGCTGTGTACTGCTGCCCTTGCAGTCTCCTGGACCAGGGCTCCCAGCATGCTTTGCAGTGCCCAATAGAGCGAAGAACCCCCCCTTCCCCCACCCCACGAAAACTCTGGCACAAAGCTCGGCCCGGCCCGGCAGGGCCGAACCGGCCACTGCAGCAGTCTCCATCACCTGCGGACACGCACGCCATTGCACCCCGCCAATGCGAAAATGAGCACAAAAGGCCTCCTGCAGTCTGCCAGAGAACACAGAGCCAGCAACACAGCCAGAGAGAGAGAGAGCGAGCGAGCGAGATTGAGAGAGGGAGAGAGAGAGAGCGAGCGAGCGAACGAGAGAGAGATAGAGAGCGAAAGAGAGAGCTCCCATGAGCAGCTGCTCAGATCTGGCCGTACCTCCCTCTCAGCAACGAGCCTCACACCACACTTCCTCTGTTCCGAGAGCGGAGAGCGGAGTCACTGCGGGTGACAGACAGACAGACAGACATACAGACAGAAGGCTCCTCCCCACCCGACCAACGGGCCACAGAGTGCGCGCACACAGCCCAGACGCACAAGCTCTGCAAGAAACACACTCAAGACGTACAAGGCTCCATTTATGGCAGTATTCCCCAGACCTGTGAGAGAAAATGGCCGCTCACACAACCATCTCTTTTTAACCCAGTCAAAAAAACTAAAATAAGAAGCTGCAGCTGCTCACCCATAACACACAGCAGGTAAGTGCTGCAGTTTTTCCCTCAGACAGCAGCAGCACTGGTCAGGAGAGCTCATTCACAGGCGCGGTCAGACACGCGGTCCAGAGGGCCGACGCACTGCCAGGCAATCCTCCCCTCGCTCGTATCTGTGCGCAACAGCGAGCTCTTTCCTGTCAGCACTCGCGACGAGTGACCCCGCGACCCCTCTTTTCAGACTGTGACGACTTCTGTCGACTGGGTGCTCGAGCCAAAAGCGAACGCACTGTAAACTGCCCGTTCAATCATTTACCGTCAATCCAACTTTTGAGTTAGGCGACTGAAGCTACAAGCGCTTCAAAAAGACAAAGCACTTCAACATAAGTGCATCGTTCAAACGCAAAGTTGACGTAACGTAGAGTTAACACTTGTAAGTTAGCAGTCTAAGGAGGGCTACTGGCAATAGTTTGTGCAACGTGACCCCACGTCTCTTAAAATAACATCTTCAAAAGCACACACTGGTAATGGGAAAATGGAGGTTTTTTTTTTTTTTTTTTACAAAAACCGTTTATTGAATTATTAACAACTGTACATATCTTCAGTGATGACAGTTTGCTACATACTTTGGTGTGAGTTTAAGAAAGCAAGTCTGTTTCACCCGCCCTGACTGTGGAGAAGGGGAGGTGGGCGGGAGGGGCGGGAAGGGTAGCGTTGCTATGGAGATCTGCCCAATCCAAACTGCAGAAGCGGAACACTCCCCCACTCCATCCCAAGCCCGACAGTCTCAGTCACGCAGTCACAGTGACCGTCATTCCAGGTGCGGGCGTCCGTTCCACCGTGTCCTTTATGTTACACACCCTCCCCTGAACACCAACCTCAGGATGTCAGGCACCGACAGTCGCCACAGACAGTTGCAGGCCACGTAGGCAGCAGGTATGAAAACAATCACTGACTATCTATTCCCCAGTCCGGCTCTCTGAAGATCTGGCTACTTCTGGAACGGCACATGACACCAAGGGAGAGGGGGGAGGGTACAAAAGTCTCTCGCTGCAAGATTCCAGAGTTGGGACAGGTGCATCCGACGAGCCCCAAAGCGTAAGACTCAACCCGCCAGCACGCGGAAACCGGGACATCCAACACGGCGCGGGATCCGGCGGGCCGAAAGGCTGGATCGGTACGCGCGAGTCATCAAAGTTTCAAAACTCCAGAGAGACGAGGGGGAGAAGCCCGTTATCATACACTTACAGTGGGCTTCGGACATCCTAATTATCACAGGAAACTGGAAACAGGGCACAGGGCGGGGGACACATACACGGTACAGCTATTTTACCCAAAGTACACAATGTCATTCCAACAGCGAGGCGGCACCACTGCTCCGGCGTCACTGCCTCCCGAGCCCCGCCCCCAACACCGGCGCGGCAAGGCCACGCCCTCCAGGGCTCAAATCCATAGTACATCCAAATAGCTCCACGAACGGCTCAAAAATACTTCTCCCGGGGGGAAAAAAAAATTTCAATTCAATTTCAGGTGAATTTACCCTGGGAATTGTAAAAAGCTGAAATAAAAGATCCTTTTCTTTAAAAATAAAAAAAAGTCTAGTCTACTTTACATCCCCGGAGTTATGCAGAGGAGGAGGAAAAAAAACAAAAAAAAACAATCACGAGTGTACCAGGACACAGAAAAAATAGATATATTTATAAAATGTCTTTATTACTCCAGTATTTACACTTTTCACAAGACTTCCAGCGAGTTGAGCCTGGGTTAAAAATGAAGCGCTGCTTCATGTTCAGTTATGGAACGTTCTCCGTGTAAAAAAAACATGATCCCAGGAACAGAACAAAGAGAAGGAGACCAAAAGCTGAGACAATATTTACTTCTCTCGTCCCGTCAGAACCGCGCGGGCTCAGTCAGGAAGTGTTAGCCAAATGAGGAGGGGAGGGGGCGGGGCTGGGCCGGGCTCCACCCCGCTCGCAGTGTGCAGTCTACAATCCTGGGAGTCTGAAGGAGGGGTCAGTCCAGGAGGAGGAGGATGAGGAAAAGGAGGAAGAGCAGGAGGAGGCCGGCTGGCTGTGCTCTGGACGGCTAGTAGATGACTTCGTACACTGTGGCCTTCTTGTCTCCGGAGCCCGTAACGATGTACTTGTCGTCCGCCGAGATGTCGCAGCTCAGGACGGAGGAGGACTCCTTTGACTGTGGAGAAAGAGACATTGCAAACAGGTGTTACGCAGCAGTCAAGCATTGGGATTTTCTGGGTGGGAGTAATCCAGGGCTTGGTGGGGAAACTTCAGGGCAGCCGGTGGGATGGAGGGACAGACATTTCAGGGTTCGTGGGGTGGGTTTACTTGCAGTTCTGGGGGTGAGTGGGAGGCTAGCGGGCGAGTCGGAGGGCAAGTCGGACGGGGCGAGCCCGGGCAGAGGTCGGGGCAACGGAGGTGATCCGTCGGGCCGGACGGTTCGGGTTTCTGTAACGTCAGCCGTCGCCGCCATAGACACTTATCCCGGCGCTCGAGTAGACCGTTATTTATTCAAGAGCGCCGAGCGCGCACGCTTATCCGGCCGGCGTGGCCGCTGCCCGCTAATCCTCTGCCGCCCCACCGACGCCGGGACAGAAAGCATTCCCTCGCACGTTGGCGCTACGCTACACCCAAACATTCACGTACCTGGAAAATGCTAGCGCCATACGGAGTCCTCCAGGCGTTCAGCAGATTGTCCTTTCCAGTGCTCACGAACCATTTACCTGCACAGAGAACCAGGACACAGTCAGAGCGCGGTCAAGCAAGCCTAACTACCCTGCATAACACGGCCAACTGAGGCAAACCGCTGCAATTACATTGTCATTTTCTCCTCAAAGCAAGGGGTTAAAGGTCAGGTAGGCATAACCCAACTCCCACGCATGTGCTGCTAACGTTTCTCAATTTCACACAATAACCGTAGCATTAAATGAATGGCTGAGTACGGGGTTGAGTGCGACCGGCCGCTGAAGTGCACGCGGCTCGGAGGCGGAGCGGGGCGCGGCTCACCACAATAGGCGAACTTGAGGGAGAGCACGCAGCTCTCGTGAAGGTGCAGCTGTACTTGTCGGGCTTGGTGTGGTGCAGGACCTCCACGTTGCTGCTCTCCATGCCCACGGCCAGCCACTCGCCCGTCGGACAGTAGCCCAGGGAGAAGATCTACAGGGAGTAGCATTGCACAGCGTT
Organism: Synaphobranchus kaupii; assembly: GCA_029718625.1. Classification (NCBI taxonomy): domain Eukaryota; kingdom Metazoa; phylum Chordata; class Actinopteri; order Anguilliformes; family Synaphobranchidae; genus Synaphobranchus; species Synaphobranchus kaupii. Next base: position 35,842,692 of record CM056388.1, on the reverse strand, counting down.
ACCCAACACGCAAACCCGTACGCCGCTCTCAGAACGTACCGGCGCTACGCCGCCGCCGACACGCCACATCGCCGCTCAAACGCGCTCAATGTTGCGCCGAGGGCCGCGTGCAGAACGTGCTCGTTGTAGTTTCAGCGGTGTGAAATTACACCGCTTGTAATTTGAACGCTGGTGATGGTGCTTCCTGTCGTTTGAACACTGGGAGATCGCATTTCCTCGAGTCTGAGATTATGCATACAGCGAGTTTAAAAGGACAAGGCTAGGCTAGGCTAGGCTAGGTCAGGCCAGGCCAGGCCAGGCTAGGCAGAGCGGGGCTGGTCAGGGATACCTGGGAGGGTCAGGGATACCTGGGAGGTGAAGTCATGCTGCTGCAGCTGTCGCCCCTCCCTCAGGTCCCAGGAGCGCACCGTGTTGTCCAGGCCCCCGGTCCACAGCTTGGTGCCGTCGTGCGATATGTCGATGCAGCTGGCGCCGTCCGTGTGGCCCTGGAACTGCCTGCAACGATGTGAGGGGGAGAGGGAGGAGGGCGGGGTTACCGACAGGTTACCCCACGGCCCCCGTCTGACCCCGCCCCCTCCGTTTTAAAGCCCCACCCACCTGACCAGCGGTCTGGTTGTGCAGGTCCCACACGGCGATGTTGCCGTCGCTGCAGCAGGAGAAGCACACCTTGGCGTCGGGGCTGATGGCCAGGGCGTAGCAGGCGGGGGCGGAGGAGGTGAGCTCCGCCTTGATGCGGGGCGTCTGGGAGGCCAGGTCCCAGATGGTCAGGGTGCTGGCCTCCCCGCCCACGATGAGCGTGCGGCCGTCCGGCAGGAGCTTGCAGGAGCGGATGTAGTTATCCCTGTTCTGCACCGCGGAGAGGGCAGAGAGAGAGAGAGACAGAGAGAGGCGCCTTTTAAAATTCAATGGCAACACATTGGAGGGAGAACGGAGGCGGTTTTACTGAGGGGGCACTCGTTTGCACCCCGATAAACGGTGGGGGATCGGAGGAGCCGAGTACCACTTTCTTTTCTACCTGCCCTCTGCCATCCTTTAAAAAAGACCAGCTGCGGCGGGATTTCAACGAATGAGCACCGTGTATTATATAGAATTAAAAGCCCTCTGAAACTGTTTATAGAGGAGATGTATGATTTTGATCAGAGACGACTGAATTTCGCAATAATGTAAAAAATAAAAATAAAAATTATATAAATATAAATCTGCAAAAAATACACGGCTGGAATGGTGCCACAATCATGGTGTGACAGGGTGTTGGCTGCTTTGTGATCATGGTGTGAAGCAACGTGACGCGATTCACTTTACGGTGGCGTGAGTCTGTGTTACGGTGGCGTGAGTCTGTGTTACGGTGGCGTGAGTCTGTGTTACGGTGGCGTGAGTCTGTGTTACGGTGGCTTGAGTCTGTGTTACGGTGGCGTGAGTCGGTGTTGCGGTGGCTTGAGTCTGTGTTACGGTGGCGTGAGTCGGTGTTGCGGTGGCGTGAGTCTGTGTTACGGTGGCGTGAGTCTGTGCTACGGTGGCGTGAGTCGGTGTTACGGTGGCGTGAGTCTGTGCTACGGTCGCGTGAGTCTGTGCTACGGTGGCGTGAGTCGGTGCTACGGTCCGCGTGAGTCTGTGCTACGGTGGCGTGAGTCGGTGTTACGGTGGCGTGAGTCGGTGTTACGGTGGCGTGAGTCGGTGTTACGGTGTTACGGTGGCGTGAGTCGGTGCTACGGTGGCGTGAGTCGGTGTTACGGTGGCGGGGCGGTCACGCCGCGGGGCCTTACCAGGCAGTCCAGCTGGGACACGGGGCTCTTGCTGCCGGGCTGGCTGATGTCCCAGATCTTGACGCAGCCCTTGCCGCCGGTGTAGACGTGGCGGGTGGGGTTGCTGATGGTGACGGCGCACACCACCTCGCCGTGGCTCAGCGTGTTGATCTGGCGGGCGTGGCGGGGTATCCCCGGGCCAATCAGGGCGTCCGGAGGAAAGGGCACCGGCTGCATCTGCCCGTCGGCGCTCACGTGGAAAGAGTACGCCCTGCGGGGAGGAGCCAGCGGAGATTAACCAATCAAAAACCAACGACAGTTTCTCACATTACCCTCATTCACAGTACAGATCCAAGGCTTCAGTCCCAAATTCCCAACCTCGTGCTACGATTGTGTGCAGGGGCGGACTTACGGTTTTCCGCCCGAGATGGAGGTGAGGCTGGTGGGAAGGCCAGGCGCTCTCATGTGTGGGTGGGGATCGAACCCTGCCTGTAACACACAAGCACTGAGTCAACGGGGCCCAGCGACTGAACAGCGGCACACCGCAGGGCGCTCAGGGCCGCGCGCGGACCAGGGGATAAAACGGGACGAGCGGCGCGCCGCGCGGTAAAGCGCGGTGTGCAATTATCCGACATGCAATTACGGGGGAAATCGACAGCACCGCCATCGCACAGCTGTGACAAACATCAATTACAAGCGAAATTAGACGCTGTCAAATTACGAACGATACTACCTGTAATCATCTCTGTCGCACGCATGCGCCCTCTGGGAGAGCTGAGACTTCACTCAAATGTGAAAGCTGAGCTCAGCCTCACTCACACACACTCACTCACACATACTCTCAAACACACACACACACTCTCTCAAACCCACACACACACACACACACACACACACACACACACACAGACAGTTGGATTCCGGCTCTGTGCTTTATTTCCCCCTTAATGGCATCATTTGTTCTGATTTCTTAGGTTCACACTCCACCGTTAAATCTCAACTGGGTGGAAATGCACCGCCGCGAAAGTCACAAATTAAAAGGAAGAACTGGCAACGGAGAGCGCTGGAACAGCTCATTTAACACGGAGGCAAACGGAGAGGGAGGCGGAGAGGGGGAGCAACAGTGCGGCAGAGAGGAAGGGGAGAGAGAGGGGGGGGAGGGAGAGAGAGAGAGAGGGAGTAAGGGATGGAGGGAGGAGAGAGGGAGGAACAGTGAGACAGAGAGAGGGAGGGAGTGGAAAGAGAGAGATAGAGATGGAGGGGAGAAAGAGAGGGGGGGGGAGGGAATGAGGGGAGAGAGAGGGGGAGGGTGGAGAGAGAGAGAGAGAGAGATGGAGGGGAGAATGAGAGGGAGAGAGGGAGGGAATAAGGGGAGAGAGAGATTGAGGGAGGGGAGAGAGAGGGACAAAGGGAGGGGGGAGAAAGGTAGAGAGAGAGAGAGAGAGAGATGAAGGGGAGAATGAGAGGGAGGGAATAAGGGGAGAGAGAGATAGAGGGAGGGAATAAGGGGAGAGAGAGATAGAGGGAGGGAATAAGGGGAGAGAGAGATAGAGGGAGGGGAGAGAGAGGGAGAAAGGTAGAGCGAGGGAGAGAGGGATGAAGGGGAGGGATAGAGCGCTCACCATAGGTGACCTCCCGTAGGCCGCAGCAGCAGCGGCGCTCATTTGTGGGGAGATGTGGAGGCCGGCGTACACCCCTGGGCTGGTCAGGGAGCCGTTCATTTCGGGGTGCCCCATCATGGCGAAGGGGGTGGCGTAGGAGCCGGCGATGGACAGCGGGGTGCGGAGAGCCGGGGCTGCGCGAGAGAGAAGAGCGCCACCGTGAGGCATTCCCGTGAAGCGCTGACAAGCGGGGGAGTGCATATCTACGCATGTATACACGTGCAGGTATGTGCATGTAGGCGCGCGTGTATAGGTGTGCGTACCTAAGGCCTCCATGCCGGGAGGCTTGCCCAGGATGGGTCGGAGACCCGGGGTGGTGCTGGTGCCGGGGGTGGGGGGCATCGTTGCGCGGGGGTGGGGGTGTTAGACTTCAGGCCCGGCGTGGTGGACTTGTCATTCTGTAAGAGAGACCGGGTGGGGGGGGGGGGGGGGGGTCAAAAAACCAAAATAAGAGGAAAAGCCTAAATCCAGAGTGACAATTTGAGTGCGAGCTCAACGTAATCCAATCTAATTCTGACAGCTCATTATTGCTGTGGGGCCATAAACCTCTATTTATACCAAAACCCATCACAGCTACAAGGAAGATGGCGGCCCTTTTTTTATCCCCCATTTCACTTTAATCTCTCCCCGAGCCAAAAGCCCCGACTAGTAAAGCACATTGATATACGAGCCGGGAGGATGTGACTGATCCCGCTATAGGAGGGAACAGCAATATCCCTGCCATACACTCATTTATTTACAGCGGGGCCCGGGAAACCAATTGACATTTATTCCTAAGCCATAAAAAAGATTGAAGGACCGGGTCAGTGGCTACCCTTAATGTGCACACACACAATACCCACCCCCATACACACACACACACACACACACACACACACAATACCCACCCCCATACACACACACACACACACACACACACACACACACACACAATACCCACCCCCATACACACACACACACAATACCCACCCCCACACACACACACACACAATACCCACCCCCACACACACACACACACACACACACACACACACACACACACAATACCCACCCCCACACACACACACACACAATACCCACCCCCATACACACACACAATACCCACCCCCATACACACACACAATACCCACCCCCCCACACACACACACACACACACACACACACACAATACCCACCCCCACACACACACACACACACACACAATACCCACCCCCACACACACACACACACACACACACACAATACCCACCCCATACACACACACACACACACACACACACACACACACACACACAAATACCCACCCCCACACACACACACACACAATACCCACCCCATACACACACACACACACAATACCCACCCCCCACACACACACAGACACACAATACCCACCCACCCCCCACACACACACACACACACACACACAATACCCACCCCCATACACACACACACACACACACACACAATACCCACCCCCATACACACACACACACACACACACACACACAATACCCACCCCCACACACACACACACACACACACACACACACAATACCCACCCCCATACACACACACACACACACACACACACACAATACCCACCCCCACACACACACACACACAATACCCACCCCCCACACACACACACACACAATACCCACACACACACACACACACACACACACACCCCCCCCTCCCCTCCCCTCCCCTCCCCTCATGCCCCTCGTGTGCGCGCTCCCCCACCCCCCGCTGCTGCGCGTACATGGACGTGCTGCTCCTTGGTCTTGGAGGACGGGGTGCTCCCGGAGGAGGCGACGGAGGCGGGGCTGTTGGGCGCGTCTTTCTTCACGGGGCGGGACTTGTCCAGGCCGTTCTCCGGGGGGGAGTGGGCGGGGCTGACGCGCGGGGTGGCGGGATCCTGTACGGCGGCACACCACAGGAAACGGGATTCACTCGTGTGCACGCGCGCGTACACGGACACAGACGCACGCACACACAAACGTGTATATATACACACAGACACACGCACATTACAATCATTTGGCAGACGCTTTTATCCAAAGCGACACACACACCCACACAAAATCGCTCCCTCAGTAAGAGTGCATCTTCAGTGACCAAACAGACAGCCCCCCTCAAAAAGTCATCCAAAGATTTACCACAGTTGGCTTCAGACAAGCGAGACTCACATTTCAGTGGCCATGTTTGCTCTAGCGAGGAGCAAGCCTAAGCTCTGATACGACTTGAGTGCATCCTCCAAAAAGCACATGCTCAACCATTTAGCCCCAATGAAAAACGGTCAAAATGGAATTCCTGACTTCACAACATAGGAATCGCTCAAATCTGCCTTCACTTTAGAGTATCCAACACGGCATGCAACGCAAGAACAGACTCCCCACACGCGCCTCACCTCATTGGACACGTCCACCACCAGGTCATCGCTTTTGTCCCCGTCGCTGTCCTGTGGGCACAGAGCAGACAGTTACAATCGGTCGCCTGCCCGCTGCATGACCAGACCGGGTTCAGCGGTGACCGTGAGCGGTCGTGCGGCATGACCAGGCTGTGACCGCAAGCGGTCGGGCAGCATGACCAGCCTGGGACCGTGAGCGGTCGGGCGGCATGACCAGGCTGTGACTGTGAGCGGTCGAGCAGCATGACCAGGCTGTGATCGCGAGCGGTCGGGCGGCATGACCAGCCTGGGACCGCGAGCGGTCCCCGCAGCATGACCAGGCTCTGACCGTGAGCGGTCGAGCAGCATGACCAGGCTCTGACCGTGAGCGGTCGGGGCGGCACGACCAGGCTCTGACCCGCGAGCGGTCGGGGCGGCGGCGCTCACTCACGTATCGGCTCATGCTGTCCTTCTCCTCCAGCTTGCGCTTCTTGGAGTCCAGGCTGTATTC